>CM067070.1:4313043-4913043 GCA_033980235.1 Diadema setosum | reverse complement strand
AGGGATGTAGATGTCTCCATGGCAAATACTGTAAAGAGTCTAACAAGTTTTAGACGATAGATCTAGTCTAGCTGAATTATCCAAACTATCATTTAATTATCCAAACTGTCATGCACTTTCCCCTACACCATACACTGTAGTTACTGCTCTTTCCTTTTTTATTCATATTTATGTATATTTTTTATTAATGTTTTCAATTAGTTGATCAATTGAATTAATTAATTAATTTATTTATTTATTTATTAAGAATCTTTTTTTTTATTTATGTGTAAATAAATTTGACATTTGAATCAAGACGGACTTGATTTAACCACCATCACTTCCTTTATGACAGATCTGAAGACTCCTCGGAAGCCCGCCTCCAGCGATCCATCATCAATGATGAGTTGGACTCTCTCTACGGCTTTGATCGCTACAAGGAGCCAGCCGAGAGGGTGGGCTGGCTCATCAACATGCATCCCGTGAGTAAAAAACCAAACATGGTGTCTAGCGCTGAGAAATACTTTGATACAGTGCACTCCCATTATAACAAACACAGTTATAAAACAAAATTCCGGTTACAGCAACATAAAAATGTCCCTACGTGCCATAAAGTACACGTATGTGCATAGTATAGCCTATGCTTAATACAGTAGTTGCCCGAGGAATACACATGAACACTCTACTAGACATGACTTTAAAACTCTGAGCCGGGAAGCAAAATTAAGATTGTCGTATTACGGAGAAGGGAGGAAATTTATTGCATTTTAATCCGTCTTCTCCATTATTTGTCTGCCTGTAAAACTGTTAAAGCAGTCATGGCTGCTTGTTTTATTTCATCTATGTGACTTGAAGCATAAACCATTACTATTTTTGTCATGCAATTTCAGCAGGATCCAATGGACTTTGCAGTGTTGAGAGGATTACACAAGTTTTTGTAATCAGTAATTATAATTAGTATTGCTCATGTTAAAGGGATGGTATAGGATTGGTGGAGATGAGGATTGGGCATTTAAGTTTTTGAGAGATATACTGAGAAACCACTTATGATATAGAACAGAGCATACCAAGTACCATTCTAAGAGGATTTCAAAGTTTATTTGATGAATGTTGGTTTTGGAATGGCTGAGACGTCCAAAAACGAAGTAAAACAAAGCAATAAAAGATGGATCCCACCTTTTATTAGGATCACTCCGTTTGGATATCTCAGGCATTTCAAGTCAATATTCATCAAATAAACATCAAATTCCTCTTGGAATTGCATACTTTTTCACATTTCATAAGAGGCTTCCCATTATCTCACCAAAAAATGTTAGAAACCTGAAGTTTGGTCTCAATCACAACTACATGTATATGATCTCGTTATCTTACAATCAGACCTCGGTTCAAGACAGTTGTTAGGGAGATGACACCCATGCCAGCACCAGCACTGAATTATACCCATTGCAGGGCTGCCAACATTGGAAACTACTTGAGAGTGAGACTCCCATAGGCCAATGCTATAATTTCGGAGTCAAAATGAGTGAGATCAATAGAAATGCATGCAAATGAAATAAAGTTTTAGAGTGAGAAAGGACCAAAATGAGTGAGTCTCACTCTCAATGAGTGAGAGTTGGCAGCCCTGCCATTGTCATTTTAGTTTATGATCCTGCGAGGGTTTTTAACCTGTCATGCGTTAAAGGTAGGGGATTCCTTTTACAGACCTCCCAAAATGCAGCAAAACATTAAATATGACCCTCAGGGGACTTGTTTAGGCCACTGCTGAGAAATTTGGAAGTCAACAGTTATCTACAATTTGAGTAATGCACAAAACTCAACTACTCAGTAGTTCTGTGTGTCAGCCACACTTAAGCCTTTTTGTTGCAGTCTTCTGTATTCTTTTATCTATAAACACAAATCTAAAAGTATAAGAGCTGATGTAATAACATAATATAGAGTGTGTGGCAAGAATGTATATAGAAATGTTTGTAAGTTTTGATGAACTTTCTTCACAAAATATACATGATGGACACACATGCAGTGCATGGGTCTACGAAGGTAGCCTAGTAATGTAGTTGGAATTTACGGTGAGCCCCGAAAAAAATTCAATTCAAAATCTGACGGTCGATAAAAATGTACTAAATGTTACCTTCCACTTCAATACTTTATGGGAGTTTCTAAAATGATACTCTCTTCAACATAACACTGTATTTATACAACTCTTCATTTAAGGCATGCAAATGGGATTCCCTACCTTTAAGGACAGGCTGATTATGCTATAGCATGCATTCCCCACTAATGCCTGCCTGAGTAAACTTGGGACCAATCTTCAACGGGTTAAACTCTCCCATATCTGCATCTTACAGGCCGACATCCTGGACGAGAGCAAGAAACTCATCAGTGCTGTGGACTACTACTTCCTCCAAGACGATGGCAGCAGATTTAAGGTAGGGGCCTTCACAAAGGATGACTCATATGTGACCCGCTACAACAAAATGATCCTAAAGTCGGGTGAGGTCGATTATTTGAAAATTGCATGACACAATTCCCTAATCTTTCTGCTTTAAAATGATATATAACACATCTTATAAAAATAATCGGCTGTGGAGATGTCGATGTTTAAAAGAGAGCATGTCGAGACGTCTGGGAAATCTCTGTTTCGAGAAAAGACCCCCAAAAGTTCTCCTTGCGACGCAATCACGATCAAGGGACGCGCACGCCAGTATTCACCTCCGCACAATAGAAGGTAAGCCCTAGCAACCCCCGAAATGCTTATTCAAACACAGCGTCCTCACCGACCAGATGACAGGAGAAGCGGCTGGGCATAGCGCACCCCGCCAGCACGCACCAGTCAACTGGGCAGTGTGCGAGCTTCACGCTTCGGTTTGCGGCAAGCAGCAAACTGACCAATGAGATCACTCTGGTCGTTGTTAGGGGCGGAGCCTATCTGTGGCGCTCAATCCAAATGTTCAAACCAGTTTCTGCTTCGTTGAAACTCCAAAAAACATGGCCCAAAAAAACATGGCCCAGAAAAACGCTATTTGTGGTCTTTCCTTTCATCATTTTGCTTCAAAATTTCGACAGAGAATAGAAGACATGTCAGACTCTAATAATATGTCAAATTCAGAAAATCGTAAGTTTTGACCAATTTTGATGCTCTGACTTCAAACTCGATTTTCACGGCGTTGACCGTGCGCGACTTTAGGACCATTTTGTTGTAGCGGGTCACATATGATGAAGCTGTGTGCAAACATGAATACCCATGTATGGAACTACACGAGTAGTTGACACATTTGTGGTGTGCATTTTGCTTCTATCCAAATGAAACAAAATAATGTCAAATGGCCTTGAGATGTCAAAACAACGTACATGTATGTCGAAAATTCATAGAATTGACTTAGTCACATATTTCAGCTTGTTTTAGTATAATCTAACTCTTGACCAAATCTTGAAGTCTGAGATATGACTCTCCCTCCCAGTGGGAATTGTTAAAATTTTGTTTGAAAAAACAATGTAAGCGGAGATACATTTGCCCCTGCTCAACACACGTTGGGCTTGGACTTAGCAAAACAACGTATCTACGTGCAATACGCTGTTTTGCCATCTACATGTGTACCTGTACGTGTGGTTTGCGAAACTTCAAACTCGATTTACTGAAAATGATGTTGGATGTAAGATACGTCGTTATGCCATCTCAAGGCTGCAAAGTGTTGCCTGTACTATGGCTTTCATGGCAGTTTCACCCTTGGGTTTTTGTTGTTGTTGTTGTTGTTGTTGTTGTTTTTTTTTTTGGGGGGGGGGGAGGGGCATAATAGTGTAAAGCCAGCATAAATTTATGCATGCATGAGTGGCTACAGAGTGACTCTGGCACAATGTAAATTAATATTATTATTATTATTATTATTACTACTCTCTGCCTGTCCCAGGTTTCGCTGCCATTCAAGCCCTACTTCTACATCGTCACCAAGAAGGACTGTGAGCGTGAGGTGTCGGCCTACCTCAACAGGAAGTACGCCGGAACCGTGTCATCCGTGGAGACGGTCTACAAGGAGGACCTTGATTTGGTAATGTTCCATTACGCAAAGCTTCACATTGGTGTTGGTCCGACTGTCCCTGACCAGCAAAAATCTTTGTCGGACCAGTAACTTTTTCTGGAATGGACAGTAAAAAATTGAAAAACTGGGTACATACATGTACTAGTCCAACAGAAAAGTCGGACCAGTAGAAAAAATATGTGTTAGTCTGCAGCCCTGCATTATGATGCTGTGTAAGCTGTTAGTGTTGTGTGAAAGAGGGACAGTGAATGTGAGTTGTGACGTTTTTCTGATGGTCAAGTGAGCAGAATGGCTTAATCCTCTGTGTGCTTTGCATGCTGGTTGGCTCAGGAAAGCCCATAGCGTTGTACACACTGTGTAAACTGACTGGCACAGAAAGGGTTAAATGTCTTCAATGCAGTCGGATGTTTCTGAAAGAGTTGTGTGATCTTCCCTTTGTTCTACACGTACATGAAGAATAAATAGAATGCATCTTTGGTAGGAATGCTGCTGTAGTTTATAGTTTAAATGGAAATAGCATAATGTCAAAACTGGTAACTTGTGATTAATAGCAACAATTGCTTTGATAACTTTCACTTGATATCAAATTATGTAATTGTACTTCATCAGTTGGGCTGTTTCATTGGATGCAGAGGAGGTAAATGAGAAGTGTGGAAAGGATGGACAAAAAGGGTGAGGAGAGGGAAAAGGGAATACATGTACTAAAAAGAGAAGAAACTAACAACACATAAAGTCATTAATATGTTTTACAATCCTGCATCCACTGCATTCTATTCCCTACAGCCAAACTACTTTGTGGAACTAATGAGTGTTAATGTTGCTACCAACGGAAAAGCCACTTACTGGGACTGAGGATTATTAGGTTTTTATCATGGTTTGTCCCTACAGCCAAACCACCTGGTGGGACTAAAGAGGAGCTGCCTGAAGTTGAGTTTCTCCTCCACCCAGGACCTGATGAAGGCGAGGCGGGACATCATGCCGAGAGTCCGCAAGAATCGCGAGCAGATGAAGTCATCTTCGGCCTACACCAACCTACTAGCAAGGTTTGCTGTGTCAGATAAGACGGGGGGGGGGGGGGGGGGGGGTCATTCTCAGTACATTTTTCTTTTCTTAATGCTGCTTCAAAAATGTTTGTTGAATTGTAATTAACTCAAACATTTAGAGATTATTCCTTTTTTATTGACCCCCCCCAAAAAAAACACACACACACACACACACACATACAACAACAACAACAAAAACAAAGCAAACCTGGTATATCGCTATTGTTTATATTTTCATTTTAAGAGAATTCAAAAGATTAAACTTGGAAATGCAGGAAAAAAAATCAATTTTCTACCTCACATGGTCAAGTTTTAAAAGAGGGTTCTCCTGTATATTGACTATTTGGAAGTGTTTTTGTTTTTGCCCTGGTAAGCAGATTTGATTTGATTTGATTTGTTGTTGTGGTGAAGAATCCAAAATGGTATCCCCTTGTGTATTCGCTCAAATTATGGTCAATTTGAATGTTTTAATGAATTTTGAATGATATGAAAAAATATATCAGAACATAATTATCAATGCACACACATAGACTCACAAGTGCCCTCTTGGTAGAGCCTGGAAGAAAGTGTCATCTTATAATGTAATTTTCCATTTTGTTAATTTTTGTTCAGCCATCTTGGAGGAGATGAAAGCGCCAGTGGTCCTGCAGGGGGCAAGAAAATCTCAGACCAGATGGACAACATTGTTGACATCCGGGAATACGATGTCCCCTACCACGTCCGGGTGGCCATTGACAGGAAAATCCATGTGGTAATGATAACAAAAACTCTAAACAATTACAATGATACATATGACTACTTGTGAAAGAATTAAAACAAAGGATGATTTTTATATTGACTATACCTTGATAATGTGCTCAAAAGTGCTATGCATGCAATTAGCCTTGACTCATGCAGTGGGGTTTGCCACTTTCATTTATATGATGATATTTTAGTAACACTTTCAAAAGATTTCTCATCAAAAGTTGATCCTTTTTTTGCACAGGGCCACTGGTATTCAGTCCAAGGGCGGGGCTCAATGGCCCCCATCATCACACAGCGAGATGACCTGTTGGACAGACCGGTGAGTTTTCACTATGGCAACCATGTACATCATGGTGGTGAGGGTTATGCTGGTAATGGTGATAGTCATGATTATGATGATGATGACAATGATGGTAACATTGATGTTTTTGATAATGATTTTAATGATGATGATGATGATGATGATGATGATGATGGTGATGGTGATGGTGATGGTGATGGTGATGGTGATGGTGATGGTGATGGTGATGGTGATGGTGATGGTGATGGTGATGGTGATGGTGATGGTGATGGTGATGGTGATGGTGATGGTGATGGTGATGGTGATGGTGATGGTGATGGTGATGGTGATGGTGATGGTGATGGTGATGGTGATGGTGATGGTGATGGTGATGGTGATGGTGATGGTGATGGTGATGGCGATGGCGATGGCGATGGCGATGAAGACCTTGAAGATGATGGTAGTAGTTCTGAAGATGGTTACGATGCTGATGATGATGAAGGTAACTGTGATGTTGATAATAATGAGAACCAAAGGATAAACACCTAGAAGAGTCACATGGAACATGATCATTGAGATTTTACCTGTCATTGTGATTCCAGGACCCAGTGGTGCTTGCTTTTGACATCGAAACGACCAAGCTCCCCCTCAAGTTTCCTGACGCAGAGACAGACAGCGTCATGATGATCTCTTACATGATTGATGGACAGGTATGATTGTTTGACATCTATCCTCCACTGAATGTGTGTCCATCTGTTTCTTTGATGGCATTTTTTTGTGTATGTTTTGTTTAAATCAGGGATGTTAGAGTTCTTGGTTTAATCTGATTTCATTTTTTTTTTTACTCTGTCCAAAACCCACTTTCCAAATATTTTAGCAATTCAAATGCATTGAAGTGTTCATGGTTTGATAATCTTCAGATTTTCTTATTCATACATTTCAGATTTTTTTCCACATTTTTTTCAAATTTTTCTTCCAAGTACTCTCACACCCCTTCTTATGGTGATATGCATTGTCATATTAGCAGGATTCATCACGATGTAATGTGTTTATCGGTGTGTGTTTTTAGCATTGACTATATTTCACTGCATTCTTCTTAAATGCTGTCAATATAATACATGTAGTATATATATATATATATTTATTTATTTTTATTTTTTTTATTTTTTTTTATTTTGAAAATATGATAAGTTGATAGAAAAGAAAAATCATGTTTAAGCAAGTCTTTCATATTTCATAGCAGTGCAAGTGCATTATAATGTTCAATTTATCCAGAGGAGGAAAAAAAAAATCATGCACAATTATTTTTTCACCCCAATTTATGTTGCAGACAATATCCTTTGAAATTGTTGCATTGTATGTTATTCTTTTCGAAGATTACTTCAAACTGAGGCAGTATCTTTTTCAGATACATGTATGCACACTCCCTGTTATGGCAAAATTTTTCTACACATATCTGATTTTTTGTCATTCTTAAGGTAGATAATCTTAAAAACCACTGCATAATTTCTGGGGAAAAAAATGCTATGTTGTGGTCAAGGCAAGTCACAAAAGTTTAATTACACTTTATCTGATTTACCTACATAGGGATTCCTCATCACAAACCGTGAGATCGTCTCCGAGGACGTGGAGGACTTTGAGTACACTCCGAAGCCAGAGTTCGAGGGTCCCTTCACCGTCTTCAATGAGGAGAACGAGGTGGCCATGCTGCAGAAGTTCATCGACCACATCCTGGAGGTGAAGCCGAACATCATCGTGACCTACAACGGAGACATGTTCGACTGGTGAGTCGAGATTCCCTTTAAAGAGGAATTCCGGACCAGTTCTAAAGTTAGTCTGAAAAGAAAAAGCGAAGTTTTACAAGCACAGCCTTTTTAACATTTGATGTCGCCTTTTCCTTCCTGTTGGAATTAGGCTCATTGCTTCATCTGAGAGGGTTTGCAAATTTTACACCTAGGTCAGCTACCCTACTTTGGCAAAAGGAAGCAAGTGACATACCATCCGAATTTGAGTTATTGATGTTTTCATAATTCACATAATGAGCTCTTCTTCCAGGCCAAAGTTCATGCAGAAACACTGCAGTTAGAGAGGCTTGGTGTAGAATATTGAAATGACACAACAGTCTGATTTCAGAGAAATTTGTCTGTTGAGAATGAGAACGGCGTTAAGTTGTCTTTAACACTATGTTTGTGTTTAGTGGCAATTTACTGCCCTTATGATAATAATAATAATAAGGTTTTATTGACCCAGGGTAGCCTTCTTCAGTGTTACCACTGCTCTACCAGAGGGCCCTGCCATTATTATTACCCTAGCGTTGCCAGGTACCCATTTGTACACCTGGGTCGAGAGAGACATGGTGGGTAACAGCATCTTGTCCACGGACGTAAGCACTGGGTGGGATTCGAACTCGGGTCCTCCGATTGGGAGTCGAGAGTCTTATCCACTATGCCACAGCGCCTTATCTTTCTCATTCGACAAATTTCTGTCATTTCTCTCTGTACCCTCCTCTCCAGGCCCTTCATTGAGACGCGCTACAAACATTACGGCATCGACATGTACCGGGAGATTGGCTTCCAGAAAGATGCGGCGGGCGAATACAAGTGCAGGAGCTGCATTCATATGGATGCCTTCAGGTATGTTGAAGAAAATAGTTGGGTATCGTGCATTTGTGTGTGTGCTACGTATTCCAGATTACAAATGCAAGGGTAGAACTATCAAGCCTTACTCATTAGGTGTGAGTCTCGTGTCTCAGTTGTCTATGTTATCTTACGCTATATGCTTAGACACCGAACAAGCTTTCTCTCACGCTTGCCGAAGAACCTAAAGCATGAATTTCCAATCATTAAAGAGTGATTGGTGTATCAGTGTTCATTATCAATACGATTCTGACCCAGACTTTGTCTACACTGCAAAAAGATTAATTTGTAGATATCAGAGGTATCTTGTGAGCCTACTGTCTAGGAATAAACAAACAGAGGGGGGATTAGATCACATTCATTCTATGTGTGCAGTTTTAGGCAGACTTAAAAAGTGTAGATTACTCTGCTTTACAAGGAAAACAGCAGAATATTCTATGAAGCTTTGATCTATACTGAAACATATACAATGCATGAAGTAGTTTGTGAGACCGCAAATGATGGCATCTCAAAGGAATTGTAATTTGAGTGATGCGGTTTGGCAACAGGTGGGTGAAGCGCGACAGCTACCTGCCCGTTGGATCTCAGAATCTGAAGGCTGCCACCAAGGCCAAGCTGCGCTATGATCCCATCGAGCTTGACCCCGAGGACATGTGCCGCATGGCGAGCGAGCAGCCGCAGACCCTCTCCAACTACTCTGTCTCCGATGCCGTGGCAACGTACTACCTGTACATGAAGTACGTCCACCCATTCATCTTTGCCCTCTGCACCATCATCCCCATGGAACCTGACGAGGTGAGAGCATTTGTTACAGGTATTCGTTCTGAGAAGGGCAAGGTTGGAGTCAACTTGGGGGGGGGGGGGGAATATTGGTTGTCGTATCATGAGTTTAAAGGCATAGTTTACCATTTGCAGATGAAACAAAACCCCAGCATTCGTGCTTCAAAATGGTTCTAAAATGTGAGTTAGGGATAGAAACAACCACTGGAAAAGTTTGCATCCGTATAATCGATGTCAAGTATTGTTAAATACACAAAATGTGAACAAATAGTTGTAATAAAAATGTTTCAAGACTAAACCGTATACAGTTATGGTTTATTGAGAAAAATACTGATATCTCTTTATATTTTAGGCTTTATTTTGAAAGTTTTATATGGTAGTATGTTTTGTGATACAACAGACCTACACATATGCATCATATGTGATATCTTGAAAAAATTTTAAATCACTGCTCCCGAAGGTAAACTGGATCTTTAAAGTTCTTTACCAGTCAATATGGCTTTAGAGCTGCCAAGTCACTCTCAATTTGCAGGAAGCTGATTCTGCAGGAGCTGATGGACGATTTGGGTGGTGGTCAAAATGATGGCAATAGTGATGATGAAGATGATGGCTGTAATAGTAATAGTGATGATAATGATAATGGTAGTGATCATGATGAAGATGATATACAAAAGGGAATGTGGGAACAATTGCATTATTTAAAATAACAAAGAATATTCTTTTCATAAGAATCACTGCACCAGAAGATATACAAAAGGTGTCTCAATCAAGTTTATAATTAATTCAGTCCATCTGTAATATTTCGCACACTTGTATATACTTAGATATAGAATTGAAAAACAAACAAACAAACAAACAGAAGAGGCCAATAGTAGTTGGTAACTTCTGATCATGAAATTTTGAGTTGTAAAGACATGAAAAGACAAGAAGTGCATTGCTCCTCATGAAAGATGCATTGATGTTTTTTGTTGCTGTCCATTCATTCTTCGACAGGTTCTGAGAAAGGGGTCGGGCACCCTCTGCGAGGCACTGCTGATGGTGCAGGCGTTCCACGCCAACATCATCTTCCCCAACAAGCAGGAGCAGGCTTTCAATCAGCTGACGCGAGACGGCCACGTCCTGGAGACAGAGACGTACGTCGGCGGCCACGTGGAGGCGCTGGAGTCCGGCGTCTTCCGCAGCGACCTGCCCTGCCGCTTCCGAATGGTGCGCCCTCGGCATTTCTTGAGTTTTATTCATCTGTTGTGAATCCTCACGAGATATTGTAACGGTTTGTTAGTTTTGTTAGTGTTTAATTTTTCCTACTTCATGAAATTAGATCAAATTCTAATCCAGAAATTGATATTAAAATGTTGTGTCCTCTATTTTGTCAGGATTTATGTGCTTCTCATTTTGTTCTCTGTTTACATCTGAGGAGACTTGTTTTCCATGCAAAAAAAAATGTACACTGGAGTTGAGGACCTTTACCCTTTAGAGGATATTTGTCTTTAGTAGCATGCTTATTCTTGAATGGCATGGTTTGCTGTGTATTTCTTCAGTTTGGTTCTGATTCATTTGAGAGAGAATAATTATGCCAGCTCCAACAAGACAATGTGAAAATGAGAAAGCTTTGTTAGCTTTGCCGTGCAGTGTTTGATATTTCCCCAATGTGTTATGTTGTGAACACTGCACCAACCTCCACTGCAGGTACCTGAGGCATTCCAGGGGCTAATTGACGATGTGGAAAGGACCATGAAGCACGCCATCGAGGTTGAAGAGAAGATACCCATCAACACCGTCACTAACTTTGAGGAAGTGAGTTAAAAAAAAAAAAAGAAAAAAAAAATTGATGGTTCTCTTTTAACCTCATCATTGTCAGTGTCTGTACTCCATTTCATTGTCCCTTCTTCTTGCGCATGAAGGACCCTTGATTTCGAAGACCATATCGTCATTATTATTATTACAGAAAGTTAGTTGTGCCAGTATTCTGTCAGTATACCTTTGGAAAAAGTACTTGTGCCATAAGTGCCATAAGTGGGTATTTCATATTTAAGGTAACCTCATTTGCTGATTACTTAAAAAGGAAAAAAAAAATCCCCTGCTCTGTTTACTGTCATATCTTGTATTGAACATCTACAAGCCAATCTATAAATAAAAATCCAATTCTTTACTTTAATGTTATTCTTTCTTTCTTTGTAGATTGTGTACTTAGGAACCCGAAGCAGCCCTTTAATGAGTAGCACTGCACTTCTTGCCTTCTCATATCTGTACAACTGTACATGATCAAAAATTACCCACAATATATTTGCCTCTTCTGTTGTTTGCTTTCTTTCAAGTTTACATCGACTAGATATGTACTAAGTAACAGAGATGAATTATGTCTATTTAATATTCATGATACATGTTCTGGCATAGTGATTCTTATACAAAGGATTTTTTTTTTTCTTCTGCCCTCCCTTCTACATCATCTTCTTCATGGATATCACCACAAACATTACCATTGTTATCATTATCATCATCTTGATATTCATTGACATCTTTATCGTTACCATTATAATTATCATTATCATCAACATCATCATCACCATTTTCTTTGCTACATGTTCATCATCATTATCATCATCGTTATTTATCTTCATCATCACCATCACTATCATTGTCCACCACCACTACCTCCGTCATCATCATTGTTTCACTGATCTTCATGGTCATCACCATTATCATTCGCATTCTCCTCCTCCTCCACCGCTTCATCATTGTCGTCGTCATCATCGTCGTCATCGTCGTCGTTGTCGTCATCATCATCATCATCATCATCCTAATCATCATCATCATCCTTCTCCTCCTCCTCATCCTCCTCATTCTCATCATCCTCCTCATCCTCCTCATCCTCGTCATCCTCGTCATCCTCATCATCACTATCGTCATGTCTAGGTCTGTGAAGAGATCAAGGAGAAGCTAGCGGCTCTCCGCGACACTCCCGCCCGGCTGGAGAACCCGGTCATCTACCATCTCGACGTCGGTGCAATGTACCCCAACATCATTCTCACCAACAGGCTTCAGGTAAAGGCAGAAATTCCTTCTCTTTCTTCATGTCTCTTGCATCATTTCTGTTCACATCAGTGTGAAAGCCATATAACACAATTACCTTTGTTGTCAAACTTGTCAAATTAAAAATTTTTCATGCAGTCAAGAAATTGTTTGCTTTCTTAAGTAATCTATCAATAATGAACAGCAATATGAAACTAGTCAAGCTAACTGGATAAGACTCATGAAATGCAGTAGAGTCAGTGGTATGTTATCTCATTGTAAACTAGTGTACAGAGGAATTTAACAAGTACAGTATGTGTGTATTAAAGTGACTGTGTTTACATATTTGACATGATCATTGATATTTCATACAGAGTGATAAATTTTATTGTAGGCTTGGTCAATCCGGCATTAAATCAACAGAATGTCTATGGCATGGCATAGTGGATGCTTGTTAGAATGAAAGAACTCTACTGAACTTGTAGACACATAGATACAAACTTGGTCAAATTTGATTCACTCTCAGAGAAAAACAAACTTGACCCATTCAGTACAACCTAATTTTGCAATAGCACTCGTTTCCCATAGACACCTAGCAGAGCATACTTGGGACTTGTCGCCGACAGCTTAAATTTGTCACCAAAGGCTACATATTACCCTACTGGTGCGAAAATATGGTTACCTTAACATCAGTCTTTTATAGCATATCGTATACTGTAAAACGAGGAATGTTCATGTGCATTTTAATTTCGCAAATTTCGTGAGCACCAAGATTCGCGAAAATAAAATGCCCGCGAAAGTTCTTGTCTACACTGTATGCATTGCACGCCTGTGGCACTTCGCGAAAATTTCATGCCACAAAAGATGCCATCAGCTCCAATTCCCGAAAATTTCATGCCGCGAATATATCATATTTTACAGTACCTAGGTACCTGATTTAGGTAAAGCAGTTGTTTGATCATGGTGTATATTGAAGACAGGCATCAACCTTATATGCCTTCATACACTTTTCTTTTCGTGCTTCTGTTTTTAAGAAGAATGAGATATTATTTCTCACCTACCTGTAATTTGCTTGCATTTCAGCCATCAGCAATGGTAGACGAGGCAGTGTGTGCAGCCTGCGACTTCAACAAGCCCGGGGCACGATGCCAGCGAAAGATGTCTTGGATGTGGCGCGGCGACTACAGTACGATTTCTGCCTTTAGATTTATTTGGTTCAAGGAGAATGTGGCCTATTCTAAGTTCGATTTATAGCAGTAGGGCCTTGAGTCAAATATCTGGAGTGCTCTTTCACCCTCAGTGGGCAAATGCTTTCAGCTGCTACTTGCAAAGCTGTCCATACCAGAAAATTTAGTTTCTCTACCCCAAAGTTTTGGCTGTACCATTAATAAGAGATCCCTCCAATTCATTTCAACAGTCCCACTATAAGACAGTTTTGATACAGTACAAATTAGTCATTTTCCCTGGCTTCCTTATTTCCTGACAGTTAGTTTCAAATGATAAGTACTGACTAGGAAGAAAGCATGTCAGCAGATGTATGAGTTGGTAAAAGGAAGTAGTGTAATATTCAAAGCTTCTTCATTATTCCATTATCTACTCAATCCCCAAAATGTCTCTCTCTGTACTGGCATCAAAGTATGTAGTCATTGTGCTGTTTCAATTTAATATATAATCATAGTCAACCCCCCCCCTTCTTTGTCTCCAGCTGACCTTGAATTTTTTTATTTGATCCATGACAGTGCCAGCAAGCAGGGGCGAGTACCACAGAATTCAACAGCAGCTGGAGATAGAGAAGATTCCACCGGCCAATCCCGGCGAGCCTCACCGGGTCTTCCATGAACTGAGCAGAGAGGAGCAAGCCACGCTGGAGAAGAAACGCTTGCAAGGTATTCTGATTGGCTATTCTTTTTCTTTCTTTCTTTGTGCTTTTTTTTTTGCATTTTTTGTTATACCCTCTTGAACTATTTAGTCTTGACCTTCATTTTACCAAACTTTACCAATTGCACCACATCCACTGGCTGTTTGTGTGCGTGCCTATTGCTTTCCTTTTTTTTTTTTTTGTTGTTGTTCAGAATAATGATCCTTGGATTAGGTTGCTTTTACTTAAAGTTATTGACGAATTGTCTGACCTCAATATGAATGAAAATGCTGGTTATTTAGTATATTGACAAATTATTGACAAATTAGTTTTGAACTAATTAGTTCAAATTATTGACAAATTAGTTTTGAAAAATTGCCACACTATTATTTTCATCATGCTGTTTGTTTTTCTTCCAAATCTGCCAAGTGTCTATATTTCTTTTGGAACTCAAAAAGAAAAAAGAAAAAAAAAAAGAATGACTCAAATATCTCCTCTTGTAGTGTTATGAGAACATAAAACCAAACAAACAAAGGATAGAGAGGATATGTTTACTCTGTCTGCCATTGAAATCTTCCATTTCCAAACAACAGGTGGGATGGGACTCGGATATATCCAGCATAACTTAAACCTATGGAGATGGTCTATCTAGGAACTAATACGATATGTCCTGTTGTGTATTGTTGCTGTTTGGTCCAGACTACTGTCGCAAGGCCTACAAGAAGACCAAGGTGACCCGGCAGGAGGAACGGGAGACCACCATCTGCCAGCGAGAGAACTCCTTCTACGTCGACACCGTGAGGGCGTTCCGCGACAGGAGATACGAGTTCAAGGGACTTTTGAAAGTAATGGCAGCTCCTTGTAACACGGAGACTGTAGTGGCTTTCACTTGTATAGATAATAATAATAATATGGAAAATTTATAGAGCGCTGAAAGGGATGGTTTAGTATTGGTGGAGATGAGGAATAGGCTTTTAACTCTTTGCGAGGTACCAAGAAACCACTTATGAAATAATGCTTAGCATTTTTGTACCATTCTAAGAGGAATTCAAAGTGTATTAGATTGAAATCGGTTTTGGAATGGCTGAGACATCCCAAAACAAAGTAAAACAATGCTATCCTAAGGTGGGTCCCATCTTTTATTAGAATTGCTCTGTATTGGATATCTCAGCCATTTTTTAACCAATTTTCATCAAAGATGCACTGTATGTTGAATCCCTCTTGGAATTACATGCTCCTTCCTATTTCATAAGAGGTCTCTCATTATCTCACCAAAGGATGTTAGAAACCAGAAGTTAGGTCTCAACCAAAACTATACGATCCCTTTAAAACGAAATTGTTTCAAAACGCTTTACACTTTTAGCAAAGGAAAACAAACATATAAATCGATTATGAATACAAATAATCAACAATTACATAATCATCAGTTCTGTTCTTGAAATAAAGAAAAACAAAACAAGCAGGACTGATTTTTACATTGCAATCATGAGGATTTGCAATAATTCTTAACTATTTTTTGTTGCAAAATTCAAGTTTCATCGATGGTTAATTTTGGATGTGTATGAATGCAGCTATAGAAACAAGTTTTCAATCAAATCCTGCAGGTTTGGAAGAAGAAGGTATCAGCTGCTGTGGAGAAGGGAGATGCCGCTGAGATCAAGAGTGCCATGAATAAGGAGATCCTCTACGACTCGCTTCAGCTGGCCCACAAGTGCATCCTGAACTCGTTCTACGGCTACGTCATGAGGAAAGGGTGAGGAAGGGGAAGGGAGCCCTCTATAGAGTTGGTAGAAAAATCGGTTTGTGTCAGTGAATGGTAGTCACTTATGACCAAACATTCATGTACTTGATACTTCAAATCAGGCTATCATTGTTATCCTGTTCCTATTCGTCGGTATTGTGTTTTCTGTGGAAAAGTTTGTTTTGTTTGTATGTTGGTTGTACATTAAGTTTTGTTGTTGTGGTTGTTGTGGTTGTTGTGGTTGTTGTGGTTGTTGTGGTTGTTGTTGTTGTTGTTGTTGTTGTTGTTGTTGGTGTTGTTGTTGGTGTTGTTGTTGTTGTTGTTGTTGTTGTTGGTGTTGTTGTTGTTGTTGTTGTTGTTGTTGTTGTTGTTGTTGTTGTTGTTGTTGTTGTTTTTGTGTGTGTGTGTGATAGTACTCCAGTAGCATTCTTGGTCTCTTTGCATCAGTTAATCCTTTCCTCACAATAAGTGTCACCCAGTACTAGTTTACTGTTTTGGTAATAGCTTTTATATCTCAGGGGCATAAGATTGACTGTGATCCATTAGCAAGCACTTGTGGGACCATTGAGAGTGAGATAACAGTCTCTTGTACACATTGTACCTGTTACCTTATGTACTCGTGAGTAAATTTGATGCTACCTGTACACATCTCATGTGTCTTTTGTACACATTACTTTTAATCAATTTATCTTTGTTGAACTACATGTATACAATGTGGGTAAAGTGTCATCCCTAAAGGTCTTTACTACATGTATAGCTGCCAAGGACTTGAACTTGGTACTGTACAATTGTGAGTCTTTAGTCTTTACCGCTCATCCACAATAGCTCCTCATGTTTTTCCATGTCACTTGTCACATCACACTTATACTCGCTCCTCCTCCTCAGAGCTCGCTGGTACTCCATGGAGATGGCAGGCATCGTCTGTTACACGGGAGCTGGTATCATCACCAGGGCCAGGGAGCTGGTAGAACAGATTGGGTGAGTTGGTGTGTCTGTTTGCAAGTGTGTTTGTGTGTGTTTATTTGTCTGTCTGTCTGTCTGCCTGTCTGTCTGTCTGATGATGATAATTCACAGCATTTGTATGGCGCTATGTACATGTTTTACAACATTTATACAAAAAGGAAAGAAAAGAAAACATTAGAAATTCTGTCTTTTAATTTATCAATGTCTATGTCTCAGCAGTCAATCTGTTAGTCTGAGAGTTTTTGTGTTCATCAGTTCTTATCGCTGTCTGGTCTGTCTCTCTATCTGTCTGTATCCATCTGTTGTTGTTACAGTATGTTCTGTGTCTGTATATTTTCCCGCTACCTTTCCATCTTCTAATCTGTCCTTCCATTGCTCTCCCTGTCTTTATGAAACAAACAAAATCAAAAGAAATTATGTTTTGTCTCTAGAAAGAGACTGTAATCTCACTGTCTTCTCTCTTCCTGTATTATTTTCACTGAGGTAATATTCATGTGCATTACATGCACTCTGAAAATGATGTTTATTACCTCCGCCAAGGGAGGAGGTTATGTTTTCATCGACATTGGTTTGTCCGTGTGCAAAATAACTCAATAAGTTGTGAACGGATTTGGATGCAACTTACGGGAAAGGTTGAGAGATGACACAGGTAACAGATGATTAAATTTTGTTAGTGATTTTTTGTGGATTTTATGAAGGATTTTTGATATTTTGGCAGGTTGGGTCAATGAACTTGGGAGTTCAAGCTGCGTATTTTTGAGGTTTTCGTACGTGCACTAAAGTGCGTGCTCTAGTTTCTGCTAGGGCAAGGCACGCCACGCAGCTGAAAGTTGATAATGTAACAAAAGGCTTCTATATTACGAGAGTGGGTTATTTTCAGCGTGCATGTATGAGTGGAAATCACATATCTTTATGTAAGAACAACATCAATAGTGGAAAATCCTGCTTGGCAGAGGTCTGCGCTCTCAGAGAGCTTGTCTGGTTTCCTTCTTTATTCTTTTTTTTTTTTAATCTATAAAAATTAAATATGTCATGATTTCTTGGCAGGCGCCCTCTGGAGTTAGACACTGATGGAATCTGGTGTGTGCTCCCAGCCAGCTTCCCAGAGAACTTCAATGTGAAGACGACCAACCCCAAGAAGCCCAAAGTGGCCATCTCCTACCCCGGGGCGATGCTCAACATCATGGTCCGGGTGAGTGCGTGCCTCTTTGTGGAAGATGTTGTATCTTTCCAAAATGTGGGCTTTTAGTTTGTGACAGTGAAGTTGACCATACATCTAGACAGTTTACTTCTTCTGCCTTTTTGTGTATTTTTCTCTACTCTTTATGAATGTCCTCTTCTCTCTTGGTTGCAAACAAGATATCTTCGAGCGTACTGTAAAACACAATATATTCGCGCCATGGAATTTTAACGAATTGGAGCCGACGGCCTTTTTTTTGGTGGCATGAACTTTACGCGAACTGCCATGGGCATTCAATGCATCGTGTAGGCAAGAACTTTCATGTGCATCTAAATCTCACGAATCTTGGCTCAATTTTCTCAATTTCATCTTGGCTCGAATTTCACAAAATTAAAATGCACAAAAACATTGCTCATTTTACAGTATTAAAGATCCTGTAATGATGGGGGGGGGGGGGGGGGGCAAGGTGTTTGTCTGTTGATAGATGTTTTGAGATCTGTCTGTAAACCCTCTGCAACCTACCCCACTTGCCTCTCCAGGACTACAACACAAACGATCAGTACCAGGAACTGGTGGACCCCATGAACCTGACATACGAGGTCAGGAGCGAGAACTCCATCTTCTTCGAGGTGGATGGCCCGTACCTGGCCATGATCCTACCGGCGTCCAAAGAAGAAGGGAAGAAACTCAAGAAGAGGTAATTTTTGTTTTTCTTATGTTGAATGTGTTACCCTTCATCCAGCCATCTTTTTAATAGTCAACCATTCTACAATCCATCCTTCAGTCTGTCTTTTAAGCTGTATGTAGTCATCCATTTATTCATCTGATCTACCCCTACATTTCCCCACTCATTCACTCCTTCATTCCTTCCTTCATTCATTCATTCACTCATTCACTCTTTCATTCCTGCATTCATTTCTTCACTCATTCATTCATTCATTCTTTCATTCAATCAATCAATCATTCATTCATTCATTCATTCATTCATTTTGTCATTCATTCATTCATTCATTCACTCATTCACTCATTCACTCATTCATTCATTCATTCATTCACTCACTTATTCATTCATTCATTCATTCTTTCCTTCATTTGCCCATATATTCATCTGCATTTTCATCATGTGTTCATTCAACAATTTTGCATTACCCCTTATCTGTTTTTCTAACATTGCACTGGTTATCACACATAAAACTATTCATCCCTCACTCATTCTATCTATCTCTCTATTCATTTGTCTATCTATCTATCAATCAGTCCACCTACTTATCTATACTTTCAGAGCTTCCAATTCCCTGTTATTTTGCAAGAGGCTCCCTGAAAACTTTAAGATATGTTTTCATGGCCTAATATGAGAAAATAAAAAAAAAAAATCCTTATTTGATAATCATTGTTTCCCTATCAGCTGCATGCAACACACAAATATTTCATTGGAATCACCCTGATTTCAGTGTGTGAATCTTGGTAGCTTCATGCATCCCTTGATTATAGAGACAAACCTGCATTCCCTTTTCTTTGTGACCCTACAGGTATGCTGTCTTCAACTTCGATGGCTCGCTAGCGGAGCTGAAGGGCTTCGAGGTGAAGCGCAACGGGGAGCTGCAGCTGATCAAAATCTTCCAAGCCTCCGTTTTTGAAGCCTTCCTAAAGGGGGCCACGTTGGATGAGTGCTACGCAGCGGTCGCCAAGGTAGCGGACTACTGGCTGGATGTTCTCTACAGCAAGGTGGGCCGATGAGACAATCTGTCTTTCATAAACAAAAACTGTCGATAGCGTCAATGTTTATATATTTATTTTTTTAATTTATGTATTTTTTTTTTTTTTTGTGGGATGGGTGTGTACTGTAAAACCAGAAATATTCACAGTATGAAACTTTTGCGAATCGCCACTGGCATTCTTGTGTAGACAAACAGTTTCATGTGCATTTAACTTCACGAATCTTGCCTCCTCTTGTAATTTGCAAGTTTCGTGCACGTGAAAATTTTTTGTTTTACAATATAAAGTCCTTTGCAGATGTGGAATATTTCATGATGTGAAATTCTTTGCAGATTTTCTGCTCTAATGAATTAATGTGAAAATTGGACACAGGCATTCTTGTTAGATATATGTACAGAAATATTTTCATCTGTGAAATGGTAAATCAAAGTTCTTGACTTTATTTCTCCACAAAACGGCTTGCAAATCCTTGATGCCATATGCCAAAGTCAAAGTGAATTCAAATAACAGATGAGTAAGTAAAGTGAAGTTCACTGTAGTCACGCTGTCACAAACTTTACCAGCAAAGTCCTCCATAGCATACATTATCAGTGATATTGTGTTTTCCTCTTGCAGGCTGTCGACATGCCAGATTCTGAGCTCTTTGATCTGATCTCAGAGAACCGCAGCATGTCCCGTAAGCTGGAGGATTACGGAGAACAGAAGTCCACGTCCATTAGCACGGCTAAACGACTAGCTGAGGTAATGGTGCATTGCAAAGGAATATCTATCAATACGTTGGATGTGGCAAATGTGATTGTATTTGTGTGTGTGTGTGTGTGTGTGTGTGTGTGATTGTGATCATGTCTTTCTGAATTACTAATATTTGAGTAAATCTTGCTCATTTGTGTTTTACAAATTGAACAATATATTCACCATGAAGATGTTTACAACTGATAAAAAGAAACAAGTGTATAGTTTTAGTCATTGCAGATGAGGAAAGATAATTGTATAGTACAAAGAATCAAATTTAATACCAAGACCCCTCCTGCTATTTAGTGCCTAATATTTATATATGTTTACATATATCTTGTGAGAATACATTTGTAGTGTTTACCAGTAATGACTGTACAAGGAAAAAAGGACACCACATGCAAGTTATTACAGGCAGAGAGTCAAACCCCAGTGTATCTCCTACTTCTGTAAAAGCAGAAATTTTCACATTCAATTTTCACATTTGGCAGACTAAGACGAAGTTTATGGATGGTCACAACAATATAACAAGCACTTCAAACAGCCTACCACAGTGGTTAACAGCTTTGGTACCACATACGTGTACTACGTACATTAGGAGATAGCTGGTCCACTTTATGATAGCAAATTCACTCATGCTAGTGGCTACAACACTAATGGAAAAGAAAAAAACCTTGAAAAAACAAAACAAAAAAATGAAAACAGACACAACAGCAATACCCCTATAATATGCCTACCTTAAAGAAAAGATATAGAATAAGATTACTTATAACCAAAAAAGTTTGTGTGCTTTTACTTTAGCACCGATTTCATTGTGCACCAAATGCACGAAAGTTTACACTGATATTTATATTTTCTTCCATCAACAGTTTCTGGGAGACCAGATGGTGAAGGACAAGGGACTTGCCTGCAAGTTTATCATCGCTCGGAAGCCAGAGGGTGCCCCGGTGACAGAGCGCGCCATCCCGCTGGCTATCTTCCAGGCAGAGCCGAGCATCAAGAAGCACTACCTCAAGAAATGGCTCAAGTTCCAGGGCATGATGGACTACGACATCAGGAATGTAAGCCTGTGACCCTCAAGCACTAAGAGCTTTTTTCAACAGTCACTGCATATTAATTGGTGCCCTTTAACTCTTTATGTGCAACGTTCACACGCCCCACCCAGTCGATGGCATGCAAACTTACATTCTGCTCAAACGCACATACCCACCCAAACCGATTGAAAAATCGCCAAATGCCACAGTACAATGAAAGTGTATCTTGCGATTCCATTCCTGTCACATGTAGCTTGCATTTTATGAGGTGATTAACTATCAAACAGTGTTTCTTACTGAATTTATGAGTAAATTCTAAGTTTCTGCCACCGTTTGGTGTGCAAAAATCATGCCTCTTCAATAAAATAGCTAGGGGACCTACTGGTCATTTGGTAAAGACACAAAATCATAGGTTTGTCATACAATTGATATCAGGAAGTAAAGCTTAGCATTTTCTCTACAACTTTACTCATTACATGTCCAAGTTAACAAAAATTTATAACATTTTCATTGATTTTGAATAACAGAATGTTTTCCCAAAGCATTACTATGTTGCAGTCTCAGAATAATGTGGTACACAGGGGGTTTACACCATGGGACATAAAGAGTTAATCACCTTTAACTCTTTGTGTTCCGCATTTGCACGCCCGACTCAAGTTTGCCAACTTTGCATATTTTGCTTGACTGCACTGCCTTGCACAAACAGATCGTTATTAAAGTTTGCAATATGCCTCAGTACATTGAAAGTGTCATGGCCATAGCTTTTGTCTTAGAATTTACATCCAAAGCAGAGCTTTCATTTTTTTTTTGTATGCCTTTGCCTAAGAATTTAAATGTCTTGGAAAACAGATGGTTTCCACAAGCGCACATGTCTTGCAGTCCCAGAATAATGTTTGACACAGGCTGTTATGGATATGGTGTAATTTAAGGTCCAATTGCAGGTACCATAACATTGATTATTCATGAATGGTTCCATGTTCATGAGATTCTCTGTGATTCTTTGCCTCCTGTCCACAGATCCTTGACTGGAATTACTACATTGAGAGGTTGGGTAGCTGCATTCAGAAGATCATTACCATCCCAGCCGCTCTTCAACAGGTAGAAAAATTATTTTTTTTACCCATGTGGAGCTGCCAACATGTTTTTTTTTTTTTTTTTTTGAATGATTTCAAGGCATTTGTTTTTTGTTCCAAATAATGTAAAAATCTGTTTTTGAAGTGAAAAATATATTTCTTCTGAAATTTGGTTAACTATGCTTTAGTACATGCAGTTTTTCCTTCTTTTTTAAACACTTTTGCGGTCTAGGATATTTTGCCTTCAAAATTGAATGATTATGCTGTTGACTACATTTCTTTGTTTCCCACCTGAGTTGGTGGCATGTAGTTAATGATAATTCATGAAAATCGGTCCCTGTTTTGGGAGATACCTTGTAATGTATCATTTGACACTGTGCTTTGTGGTCTGGAATTCACATTTCCAATTGATTAATTTCTTTCCTTACATGAAATCTGGGTAGAGTTTTTATGTCGATGTCTGCTGTTCCGCCAAAACAGGTTTCGAATCCCGTTCCCAGGGTGGCCCACCCCGACTGGTTGCACAAGAAGCTGTGTGAAAAGAATGACGTCTTCAAGCAACAGAAGATCAGTGAGATGTTCATCAGGAAACCCAAACAGGTGGGAAGCCACGCCCACAACTCTGCTGATTGGCAGACACCTTCCTCTTCACTGACCAATCACTGTTTCCTATTGGGAATTGTAGCTGGCTAAAGATAATGATTTTGTTTGTAGGTTGTTGAATATTCAGACTACCTAATGGAATCCGTCAAGCATGCCAGTCTATCAAGTACCAAAGGATGATGTCATAGCCGTTCATTACCATTGGAAACTGGTTCTAAACAACCTCATGTAGTTTGCATATCCTGCAAACAGAACAATACTAACAATTCTCTTACTGGGCTCCAACCCACTGCCCAAAGCCTTGTGCAAGGATATCCTGTTTTAAACCACCGCTAAGCTATGACAAAAATATGTGACATCATCACTTTTGTACTATATAGAAGTAAGTTAACACAGCTAACAACAGATTTCAAACTTTTTACACATATTACAGAGCCGACCTGAGCCTGATTCCGAGCCTATCTCTTCCACGGTCGATGAAGTACCAGAGGCCAGCGTAGCCGACATGGAGGATTTCGGGAGGCCCTCTGGTGCCAAGAAGTCTCCCAAGGGTGTTGCCATAGCAACCAAGAGGAAACGGGAGGATGGAGGGAAAGGGCGTATTGACAGTGCAGAGGCCCTCACAGAGTCTTGGGAGGATGTTTTGGGTCCTGCTCCTTCCATGGGGAGAAAGAGGGTGAGAATATCAATGTTGCTTTTTGTTTGTTTTTAAATTTTGTTTTGTTTCATTTCATTTTGTTACTTCCATTTCCCAAAAAAAAAATGCAACAAATACAATGCATACAATACACTTAATCATTTCTTTCTTACATTCTGAAATTACGCCTTTGTTTCAGTCGATGTGAAATGTGAAATAAACAGAGAACCTGAAAAAAAGGCTCAGAGGCCTTGTGGGGGATAAAGTCCTGTAGACAGCATAATGTAGGCACAATCAACAAATTACATTAACACATATGCAGTAATACAGAACACACATCATGTCACAAACAACTGGAGGAAATGGTGAAGACATTAGATGATCAGTATTTAAGCAGGAGAGGATTTTTGAGAGACTTTTTGAATAACCATAAGTTTGAGCATGAATGTATCCCACTTGGTATGGAATTCCAAACAGTACTTGGGACAATACCTCCATACTTGGTATGGAATTCCAAAAAAAATTAATTGCCCAATTTTGTGGGCAATTAATTTAAAACACTTAATCCCATTAACCCGTTGAGGATTAGTTCCGAGTATATTCGGGCAAGTGTCTATGGGAAATGCATGTTGTAGCAAAATCAGCCCATCCTTTATGGGTTAAGGACCATTTGCGAGTACGCTCAAGCAGGTTTATAGGAAAAACATATTAAAGGTAGGGAATCCCATTTGCAAGCCTTAAATGAAGAGTTGTATAAATACAGTGGTATGTTGAAGAGAGTATCATTTTAGAAACTCCCATAAAGTATTGAAATTGGAAGGTAACATTTAGTACATTTTTATTGACCGTTAGATTTTGAATTGAATTTTTTTCGGGGCTCACCGTAAATTCCAGTACATTACTAGGCTACCTTTGCAGACCCATGCACTGCATGTGTGTCCATCATGTATATTTTGTAAAGAAAGTTCATCAAAACTTACAAACATTTCTATATACATTCTTGCCACACACTCTATATATGTTATTACATCAGCTCTTATACTTTTAGATTTGTGTTTATAAATAAAAAAAAAAAAATACAGAAGACTGCAACAAGAAGGCTTAAGTGTGGCTGACACACAGAACTACTGAGTAGTCGAGTTTTGTGCATTATTCAAATTGTAGATAACTGTTGACTTCCAAATTTCTCAGCAGTGGCCTAAACAAGTCCCCTGAGGTTCATATTTAATGTTTTGCTGCATTTTGGGAGGTCTGTAAAAGGTATCCCCTACCTTTAAGGCAAATCAGCTTGTCCTCAACAGATTATTCACCATTCATAATGTATAAATAAGATATTATCCTGAGATGTGATCCTGTTTATAGGTTGATTCAGAATAAAAAAAAGTCAACATTTCTGAATGGTTGTTCAGCCACGTAATTTCTGTAGAATATTTGAAGAGTTTGTTTGCAAAAACCGATAAGTCCATATTTGCCAAATGGAGATATTTGCGATTAAAGGTCAAGAAAAATAAAGAGAATAATGAGAAATTTTTTGCTTCTTTTGACCATAACTTCAAAAATATACCATTATATGTAGTGACCAATATGTCATTTAAAAGGTATTATTTTGTACTTTATGACAGAGATCGTACTTCAAAATCTTCAAAAATGGACTTATCGGTTTTTGCAAACAAACCCTTCATTTGTACAAATTCCATACTCCTAGAGCAGTTGTCCTTTCTTGTTTTTATTAATCTGTTCTGCAAAGGTATGCTTTTTGTAAGATGAATTAATACCTAGTACTTATTGCACAATGGTACTGCATAAAAAATAGGAAAACAAAATTGTTATTTAGTTCATGATTTTTGGCAAAAGGACTCGAGTCCTTATGAAGGCCTTTTAGATGGATTTACAATATATTTTCAGTTATGTTCTATAATGATAACCCTCAAAATGAAGTTTGTAGATATTTCCTAATATCAAAAAATTATCAACAATATATGGAAACAGAGAACAGATACTGATATATTAGAGTGAAATAAGTCTCTTACTTGGCTGTAAAAAAAAAGACACTTTATGCCTCTCTCTTCCTGAAATCTGCAGAAGCACATCCAGAACTGGGTGTTGTACCACAAGCAGAAGTGGGCGCTGCAGGCCAGACAGCGGCGCGAGCGCAAGCGCCGACGGGTGGACTCCGGCGGGATGGACGTCGGCGGCGGAGTCGTGAGGGCACTGTCCAGCACGGGGCTGGGCAGCTTCTTCCGCCGCACTGCCAAGACCATGCTTGACCAGCCATGGCAGATCATTCAGGTAAGTGACCGACTGGTTGTTGTGCCACCACACTGAAAATTTATACCAGCTTTGTTTTTTGCTGAGCATTTTTTGCTGAGCATTGTCGCAAAAAATAATGTGTTGAATTTGATTAAACCCATTTCTCAGCAGATTTTTCTAGCATTACTTGTTATTGGACTAGCTCAGTTCAAAAAGTGATACTGTTTCTATGTGTATTTCTAGTTCTTAGTCATGTAAAGTGACACAGCTATGCCTCCAGCTCTGTTGACCTGTTCTTTGCAAGAACCTAGTATACCAGGTTCCTGTGGCGTCAAACCATATACGGGAAGCTGCTGTACCAGGTTTCCAAAATGTAGACAAGAGTGTCTGCATTCGTGGCTTAAATTCATGTGTAGTTGTGTTATGCTAACCAAAAAAAAATTACTTTGATCAATAGATTAGAGTTTCTTCTATTAGTATATGCTCTTTTTCTATATCAAAACTTCATTTATTTTTTGTCTTGGTTTGCTTGTTTTGCTATAAGACTCGTATGAAGACATACGTAGCCGTCTAGGCTGAGTTCACTAGATTTTGACTTTCACTGACCTCATTCAGATGTCCTCATTGTGTATAACAAAAGAAGTCATGAGCCCATCAACGCACGCTCTATTCATACCTCATGTCTTGATCAATATTTTGCATAATTTGATGGCACATGCAGTTCATCATAGAAAGGAGTTACATGCAAAGCTTGACTGGTTCGCACTGGCTGATTAACCAATATGTCTGTTCTCTGTTGACAAGCAAAAAGAATCTCGTTTTGGGGCAGTGAAGGCTCTCAAAGAAATGGGTTAATAATGTGTGTCATGTGTTCTTTGATTGACTGTTTGTCTTTCTGTTTTGCTGCTGCCAACAGATCATGGAGACGAGTCATCCTGGCCTCTTCAAACTCTGGGCCCTGATTGGTTCGGACCTCCACCACGTCAAGCTGATGGTCCCGCGCATCTTTTACGTCAATCAGAAGACGCCAAAGGACAGCAACGAGGGCGCAAGTGAGAATACGGAAACAAGTTTAAAGCCACTTGTCATGATTAATGTGATGATTAAATTTTGCCGTATGCATTTCTTAACAAAGAGAGAGTGTTTGTTCTGTTGAAAGCCAAGCACAGCTGTGAAGAAATTTTTACTTTCTTTTCCTATTACTGATGTGGCAATGCTACAGTGTAGTTTTCAAATAATGTGGTAGCACTGATGTTTAACAATCATTATCCTGTGGTAGTAGTTAATAGTCATCTCCGTAAGATTTGAGAGAATGTGGATGCAACTTTCTGTTGTCATTGTCTAAAATATACCAACAGAATTACTTTGCAAAACTAAGAGCATTGATTTTTGTTGAGGTATTACATTTCATAAATTGGTTAAATTTCTGACATGTTAAATCAGCCAGTATTACTTGACTATTATATCTATTTTCCTCAAATGAATTCTCTTTCTTTGTTTAAAAGAGTGTGAAAATGAATCGTGATATCGGTTAGTCCAAATGATAAGTGTCAAACAATAATATTCTTATCGTCGGGGGACAAGACCTTGTATCTACAAAATGTCAAATGTTCAGGAGAGCCAAAAAACATGGCTGCCAAAGCACTATAGCAAATGGGATAGCCTTTCCTTTGACATGCCATGGTGGCTTCATTTTTGGAGTAAGACAGTTGGGATTCGGACAGGACATCACTCAACCCATTATTTGACCATTAATTTTAAAAAAAAAGTCATTTTCACCAAAATTGCAGATAGAAGGTCTTGTCACCCCAGCTACATTATATACCTGTTAGGTGGCCAACAGATATTAAACATATCGTGAGGAAGCATTTAAATGTACGGCTGTAGTACTGACTATTCAAAAAAATACTCATTACTGATTCACATGCCATTCTCAATAAGCATTCAAGACTGAATGCAACAGTACGAAGAGAAAATGTTGCATGATGGACATGTAAACACTAGCAATAACCCTATTTGATATTATTTTCTTTTGTTTTGTTTTTTGTCTTAAGTGTGGAAGAAAGTGACCCGCACTCTACCTAGATCCAACCCAGTCCTCAACCTCTACCAGTACACTGTGCCGGAGGACCTCTATCGTCAACACGCAAAGTGAGTCTCTTGTCTGGTTGCTTTTATTGAATTTAAGAGACGTTCAATTCCATTTGATGGTTTCTTGAAGATGACAACCTCTTTAAGACCCTCTGCATGAAAAAGAAAACAGGAACAACAACAACACATAAAACTTACAACAAAAAAACTTTACATCACTTCTTGCAGAGTGAGAGAAAAAATCTGGTGCTAGAAGTCCCTTTTACCGACTCATATTCTTGACAAAGAGGAAACAATTACAAGCCCATCATAGCCCAAGCCACAGAAATACTTTGATGCCGAGTTCACATTATGTTCCTGGTGGCCATGGCAGGGCCGTTGGATTTCGACCGTGCTTTCTCTGCGTTTATATTTTTGGCCTTCGTTCTTCACAGCTTGGTCTTTTGTAACGGCTTTGCAGATACAGTAATGTGTCACTCACTCTGTCTTAGTTAGGCCTACAAGGTTTATCATCTGCAATGTGCTTGCCTCAGCAATTTTTTTTTTGAAGTCTGGCCCGGCAGTCATGGTTTGTCGCATTTGTCCATCCTGTCCTCTGCATTGTCTCACATTCATCCCATTTTGTCCACACCGGCCTGACCATGATTGCCGTTGCCTTTGAGAACATAACATGAGCCTACGATAACACTCCAGTAATACTCAGCATATGGGAACAATTAGGCGAGTTTATCTGCATGAAAGAAAAATAAACAGAAAAAAGAAGGACCGTGCCAGATATTTTGATGACATGGATCCGCCCCTTTCTCTCCTTCCAGTGAGCTGACAGCAGACCTAGCAGCCCCAGATATCGAGGGTGTGTACGAGACCCAGGTCCCCCTGGAGTTCAGGGCTCTTATGAAGCTTGGCTGCATCTGTACTGTGAACCGGCAGTACGCCAAGTATCTCCTTGGAGGGGTAAGCTCACTTAAAGCTCTTTGGTCTATTGCCGTCTAGATAGCCTTGAAAGCAATTTCATACAATTTCATTGGTTGGGGGTGACAGATAGTTTGCTTTCCTGTTTTGAAGGGTGACAGTGGTGCATATAATGCCCGCATTTGCATGGTTAAAGGGCAGTACCTCATTAGAGGGATGCTAAAGGTTACAGAAACTACATGTTGTATTTGGTACTCTCATTTGACACCAGTGCAACATACAGAATTCTTGCCCACATACAGGTACATGTATTTGAAAGTGTGGTTTTTGGGAGTCATTATAATGAAAATATTGCCTCCTGCTGTTAAGGAGGGCAATATAAATGCATGTATTGCCTTCCCCTTCTTTTCCTGGCTCTCATTAGACAGAAATAAGAAAAAGGCAATATTTTTGATTGTCCTAATGTTGACTGGCGCTTGGCTTTGGGATGATTTTGAAGGTATCATACCGTAGGAGTCTTATTGCTGTTGTCTGTTGTTATCAATCACACAAAGTTATCCAGACTATGTATGTGAATGTTTGTCATAGTATGACACATGCAAACGAAATGAATCACTCATACTTTTGTCTGCCCCAGGACATGGAGACCTTTGACCTCAGTCAGCTGGAGTTCAAGACACTCGCCCAGTTTCAGTACCTGCCTGTAGGAAGTCTGCGACGGATATATTTCTACCACAATGTTGTGTATGTTATTCTCCTTCATTCTTCTCTTCTCCATTTTTTTTTTGGTCCTTCTTCTTTTCCTTCTTCCTCCTCTTTTTCTCCGTCTTCCCCTTCTTTTTTCTTCTTCTTCTCCTCCTCCTCCTCCTCCTCCTCCTCCTCCTCCTCCTCATCTTCCTCCACCACTCTTATTCAAGATACTTACACCCTTTAGTTTCCATTTTAATCTGGGTGTGAAAAAGACTTTCTGGCAAAGGTGTTGTAATGAATATTGCATGGCACTCTTGAAGGACAGTGCTTACTATGAAGAGGCATCCTTTGGTAAATAAGACTATATACTGTAAACGCATACATTTTTTTGCGGTACATTCATTTTCACGTTTTTTGCGCTATTTCTGGCTAGTGCGAATTCTAAAACCTGTGTAAGCATCTTCACAATTTCCTCTGCATATTTTAAATGGATTGACAATCGTGCAGCACTATTTCAAGAACCAGTGAATATGTTTTTTTAGCCAGTCAGTGCGAAAAATTAAGCATGCAAAAATATGGACGTTTACAGTATCCAATTACAGCAGGAAATATATCTTATAATCCTGATGGACAGTATAAAGTTTTGATGTTGCTCAGCATGGAATAGGTGTCTAAAGTCTTGTTTGTGTTTTTTTTCTACCATTGTTTTGATCCTCAAGGGGTTCCAAGTGCATGATGGGATTGTTCTTCTCCACCTCACCCAAGGCGACGGTGATCGCCGTGGATACGGTGCGCACCAACCAGATGCCCAACCTCAACACCATGTACCAGAATGAGCGACAAGCAAAGTAAGTCTACATTTCGCTCGTTAAGTGTCATATCATAGTATGGGATTGTTTTGTAACAACGCAAATTAGTCCTACTCTGTAATTTTGCAAAGTCAGTGTCAGAAGGGCGCATAGCACGTTTTAAGGGTGTAGCTTATCACTATCGCTATAGTGAACTTTGCTTTTCATAATCTTCTCAATGAAGGCTAATTGCAGCCACTTTCTGTCTAAAGTTCGGAATTCCATGAGGCGTTTAAGAACAGTTTACAAGATTTGATACAATGGCTTGTTTCTAGAGGAAGGCAATGATGTAATCTTCATTCTCGAGACTGTAAAAGTTGGGTACTCTCAGTGTATTTGGCTGTTTACCATACCTGTAATTCTCATAAAGCTTACAATCAGATGCAACTCTGCGTTGTGTGGTGCCAAGATGTGCCTATAAAATGAGTGAAGTTCATTTATGACCTATACAATGTAAGTGTAGCAAAAGACTAAGAGCTCTAATATGACTGTGTTTTTTTCATTATTATTTTTACAAGCACATCAGGGAAGATTATGCATAATGATTGGACAAACTGGAGTTCTTTTCCTCTTTTTTTTAAATGTATTTTTTGTTTGTTTGTAATTGATGTGATTGTGTATTTTAATGGTATCTTTATTTCCTCCATTCATTCATCATAGCCTGAGGCTGAATTACAAATGATTCTACAAAGTGTGTATACAGTATTAGATGAAGCTACAGAACACTGACTGAGTGAGGTGAGGTCAAAGGTCACAGTTCTACTCTTGTTCAATTTCACAGGGCTGAAAGAGGCAGTGAGACTGAACTCCTTCCTCCAGAGGAACATACGTTTGATGTGATGGTGGAGAAGGACATGAAAAAGGTTTCCAGTCTTTGTGTCTCCTCTCTCTCTTTACCCCCTCCTCTTTTTCTCTATCTGCATATTTGATTAAAGCATGAGAAGTGGGACAAGAATTTAAAGTAGGAAACACATGTCAAAGAAGGTTTGGAAACGAGCAAAGGATGCTTGTAACACAAGTATAGGAACAAACAAACAAACAAATACCCTTTTCATAAAACTTGTCATCAGTGACAAGTTGTCATAGATGTGACAAGCTACTGAAATCCTTGCATCTGATTGGCTGAGAGCAAATTTGTCATAGAAATGTGGCAGTTGTCACTGATAACAAGTTTTGTGAAACGGGGCCCCAGATCCCTCTTTATCTCAAAGGTATCAAGGCAAATTTCTTGACAAGATTACATTGTGTAGTCTTATTCTTAAAGGGGAAAGCTAGTAACTGATCAGTGGGAATCAGTGGAAATGCTGGGAGATGATTGTTCCAATCCTTATGGGATTCTTTCAAGAGTACATTGTATATCTATTGTTGTGTGAAAATTATTTGCTTCAGAATGGTCTCATATTCAAGTAATGTGCAGTTTAATGCCCCGTCACTGACCAGGGACGCTTACCTGGAAACATTAAACTGCACATTACTTGAATATGAGACCATTCTGAAGCAAATAATTCTCACACAGCAATAGATATATAATGTACTCTTGAATGAATCTCATAAGGATTGGAACAATCATCTCCCAGCATTTCCACTGATTCCCACTGATCAGTTACTAGCCTTCCCCTTTAATAATAGAGCATGTGATATTTCACTGCATGTTTGAAACAAGTCTAAAGAGATATAAATCTGACAAAAGGCCCATGGTGGTTATGAATTTGTCTAATGACAATATTTCAATCTTGGACTTTGGTACTCGGCTTTGGTATATCTCATATGAAATACTGTTTGGAAAACTATCTTTTTTTTTCTTTTTTTTTCATCAAGTTATTATTTTTTTTTCTGTCATATGCTGACTTTGACAATCGGTTTAACAGCAAAGAAAAAAAAATTATCTGATAGTAAATTACTCCTATTTCACACAACACATGCTCAAATTTTCATGAGAAATTTATATCCATTATTTATCTCAATAACATTGATATTGGTTGAGATTTTATTGAAATCAGTGATGATGTACATATCCTGAATTTTATGTACCATACAATGTATATTATTATTTTTACCAATTTGACTCTTGTGACAGGCGTATCGAATCATCCACCGTCTGCTACTGGCTTTCAAGGATGAGAAGAGGGGCCCAACGTTCATTGCTGTCCAGTCGTCATCAAGTAGGTTTCCAGATTCATTTTTTCGCTTCAGTACTTCAGTTTGGATTTGTCTATAGGCAGTTACAGTTGAATTAGCATTAGCACAAAATTGTAAAAATATTTTGCAGTGTTTACTCCACACAAATTTTGCAGTTAAGGTAATGATTATATTTTTCTACCAAAAACACCTTTCCAGCCCTCAAAATACTGCAATGTTGTTTACAAGGTTTGTAGCATTCCAGCAAACTCCATTTTTTTTTTATATCTTTTTTTACATCACTTTTCAGGCAATGGGGAGTTGGTGCGAAGTATCCCTGCCCTCGATGACTTCCCACTGGTCAGGCTTCACGTCGCCGAGAGCGACAGTGTGTACAGCGTGCTGGACTGGCAGCGGCAGGGTTCACGTCGTCTGCTGCAGCACTACCTCAACGCAGACTTTCTCCTCCTGGTATGCTCGATTTTCCTCTTAGACGAGAGAAAGTTTCAATATTTCCAAAGTTTTCGAAGCAGTTAGCCCTTTTACATGCCCAGGCACTCACAGTGTACAATTGTAGCTACATTTGCAAAGTTCTTTCAGCAGCTTTTAGTAATACGTCCAAACTGCACCTAGACTTTGTAATGTTATCAAGCCCACCGAGGCTTGGCAATGTGCCTCATTCTAGAAGGACGGCCATGCTGACACAATATGGATTTAGGGGATTAGGTAATAATTCTGTTTTCATTGACAACTGGGGTCCGTTGCATAAAAGTTACTATTATGGTAACTTAGCCATCTAATGGTAACTTCCATGGAATTCTTGATTTTGATTGGCTGTTGAGTATTGTTGCCATGGTAGTTACCATTGGATGGCAAAGTTACCATAATAGTAACTTTTATGCAACGGGCCCCTGGTTTCCAGACATCAGTCTGTGTCAATCAGCAAAGGAAACACGCTGGTATGCAACCATGCTGCCATTCTGCGAACAAGTAATAATAATAATGATTATGATGATGATGATGATGATGATGATGATGATAATTGTAGTAGTAGTAGTAGTAGTAGTAGTAGTAGTAGTAGTAGTAGTAGCAGTAGTAGTTAGTAGTAGTAGTTAGTAGTAGTGACTACTACTACTACTACTACTACTTATAATAATAATAATAATAATAATGATAATGATAATAATAATAATAATAATAATAATAATAATAATAATAATAATAATAATAATAATAATAATAATAATAATAATAATAATAATAATAATAATAATAATAATAATAATAACAACAATAATGATAATGAAATTAATGATAAGGATGATAATGATAAGAAGAAAAAGAAGAATTAAAATGATGTATAGATTAGTGGTGTCTTCTTTGACAAATTGGCAATAAAGTCCATAAGAATATTACCCCCATGAAAAAATTTGCCTTCTGTTTTTCACATTGCCATCTGTCTTGTTTGAATGCAGAGTTACTTGGAACAGAGCCGATACTTCCACATCCCAGTGGGGAACCTCCCAGAGGATGCTGGGATAGCCGGTGCGGATCTCTTCTTCGCCCGTCACCTCAACAAGCACGGTCACGTGATGTGGGCGTCGCCAACCAACCGGCCAGATCTTGGTGGGAAGGAGGCTGATGACAACAGGTACGCCTGTCTGGTCACAGTAATACTGCAAGGATGAAAAGCATTAATATATTTTGGACTCATTTAGTTCTCTGCTCATGTCATCTTTGTAACAATATTTTTTTTTTTGGTTCCATTTTGTGAAATCATGTAAACCCAGTGAATTATCTGCAAAATTAGACTTCAAATGGCATCTGCTGAATATTAAGAATGAGTGAAGTTTTGCCAAAACATAGGAAAGCGAACTGAAATATGAGTCCACGGTTTTGATTCTAAACATGATTGTGTGACAAAGAATGTAAAAGTGAATGTAGTGTCGAAAAGAAATCGGTACAAACTTTTGACAGCAATGTCAAGACAATTTAATGCATTGAGGACGGGCTGATTTTGCTACAACACGCAATTCCCGTAGACACTTGCCCAAATATACGCGGGACTCGTCCTCAACGGCTTAAACTTTAGAGCAGCCACGAAATGTAACATAAAGTCTGGGTTAATTATTGTGAAAGCAGTTTGTGGCTGCAAATGGCAATGTGTTTAACAAAAAAAAAAAAAAAAAAAAAAGATAGTGGAAGTTGTGATTGTTATTCCCAAGGCATTCCTCATATATTTGACTATCGAGAAGAGAAACTTCTTAATTTTAATCTTGTCTGTCCTCATGACCGTAACCCTGAAAATATCAGACCTTCTAATCTGTGCATCCTCCCACCTTTCTCTCTCTCAACTTTCTCTCTTGTTGCACAGACTTGTGACGGAGTTTGATGAGTCTGGAGGCGTCGAGCTGAACCAGAGTGGGTGCTACCAGACAGTGTGTGTGGAGCTGGACATGGCCAGTCTAGCGGTCAACACTCTCCTTCAGGTGAGCGGTCAAAGCCAGTGAATGTGTTCCAACAGCACTGCTGCCAAGTTTTTCCAGACTTTGACGGAGGCACCCTGAGAAGTGTTATGTAGTGTTATTGTAGTATATTTATCTGCATGAAAGTATCTTTTTGATTGGTCTTTGGGATATCCCCCATATTGATGTGGGGTTTTGGCAGCTCAGTCATAGGATGTTAGCAGAATTAAAACTTCCCCAGCATGACAAAAATAGGGATAGATTTCACTCTGTGTTCAGTGTTGTTTACGCAATCTGTAACTATTGATATTTTTTGTTTTTATTTTTTTTTTTCATTGCAAAGTTATATTTATTCACTTATTTCTTCATTCAATCAATCATTAATTCACAAGATATTCATTTTGTTCATTCATTTATTTCATTATTTGTCTATTTGTATTAATTTTGTATGCTGCTGATGTTACATTTCTAACATACATGTGTTTAGATACTTAATATGCACCTTTTATCTAATCAGGTGATAGTACATGAAATGTTATGCATGGGACTGGGGACATGATTCATGAAAAAATTGACATGGCCTTCGAAGTAAGTGGTTAGAAGTGAAAGTGCTGACACATAGTCAATTACATCTACCTCTTATACAAGCATGATCTGCTCTTTAAATTCTTTTGTTGGTGATGAAAAGTGGTTACTATGGCATCAGCATTCAGTAAATGTACTCAGAGAACGTACCCCTTACCCTGTGTATTCCCTCTCAACAGTCCCACCATGTCAGTGAGCTGGAAGGAGGAGCAGGTAGTATCGCCTTTGATGCCATTCAGCAGACATCCCTGGAGGAGATGGTATCCGGGCAACCAGGAGCAGCCGCATCCCTGGCCAGCTACGATGAGACAGCCCTATGCACTGTGGCCTTCAGGTAGGAAAGCTCCTCTAGATACAAGTTTTGGTTTTTGCTCGATTGTACAGTTTATAGTACATATATATTGTAGGTATTGTCTTTTCCACCAACATGATGTTTAATGTATGGGACTAAGAAGACTGTCTGCTTGATCAATAGTGGAAGAAAATTTGAAGTATGAATGTTACTGCAATGTTGTTTTCTTGTAAGGAACTGTAATTTTTTTTAGCAGTAATGATGATTCAAGTCTTGGATGACTTTCTATCAAAAGCATGGTTTTCTAACTTCATTTCCCTTGTTTGACTTTAACTCCTACCTTTTTGGAGACTGATTCATTGTAAATTACCACGGTAATACATGCTGTTACATTGGTTTGTGATCACAACTGCCATTATTTACTGGTCTCGTCATGTGTATTTGAGAGTTAAAATAGCAATGATGCTAACCACTATCTCATGTGAATTTATTGTGCATGTTTGCAGCCTACTCTCAACCATACGTGAAATTTATCCCAATCTGTAGCTGCATATTTTCTGTCGTTTTGTGCAGTTTTCAGATTCTGAGAGCTGAAAAGAGAAACTTGGCAATCTACTCCTCAACTACTGCATGTTTGAGTTCTCCCTCTTAGTTTCGTTGTTTTGTCTGTCTAAACCAGGATAATGAAGAGCATGGTACATGGATGGTTGAGAGATGTGACGACGTACAGCAACGTCTTTGCAGACTATCAGATCATGCACTTCTACAGGTAAGTTTAGCCCTATTGAATGCACCCAGGCACTTAGCTTTACTTTGCCAAGCTCTTTCATCAGTAGTTGATAGTCTGTCCAAACTTCACCTAGTTGTAAATCTAGCAAGCCGACTCGGGGTGTAGCAGTGAACCTCAGTCCCAACAGAAAGGCCACGGTGACACAATAGGAATTAGGGGATTAGGTATTGTCTCAATTTATTGACAGTCAGTTGCAAGACGTCCCTGCCAATCACTGCAGAAAGGACTCTCGCATGGGTGCCAAGTAGCAAACAGAATGTTAAAGGATTAATGAATTGTCAATGCCAAAACAAAATGCTACTTATTGGATGGGACGGAACGAAGAATGCACTGATATTTGTACAGTGCTTTGAGAAAATAAGATATTTAGGCAAGATTCACAACAGCAAAATATAGTAAAATAGAAGTTGAGTGTAAAAGTACAGTCATTTACTTCCTGAATCCTCATACTGTGTTTAATGGAGAAGTTGGTTCTATGCAAAGCATTTAAAATTACTATAAACATTTCCAGAAATGCTCCTATTTATTTGTTGTACAAAGTTATGCTGCATTGGTACAACTTGATTGAATTGGAACGAACAGGGTGGACCACGTGAAGGTTGCCATCTCCCAAACCAAGTGATGCTGCCCTTGGACTGGATCAGCGACTTGGATATGAACCTATAAGGGTATGAACTCCTGTTAGTATTGCATCGTACAACAAAAGAAGATATAATTTGTTATCCACCCTTGCCACCCTTCAGATGGATCCGATCCCCGTCTGCCCTGCTCTACGACCCCGCCCTGCGACGCTCCCTCAATGGGCTGATGAAGAAACTTTTCCTCCAACTGATGTCAGAGTTCAAGCGGCTTGGGGCGGTCATCGTCCACGCCAACTACAACCAGATCGTCCTGTGCACCAAGAAGCGGCGGGTGGTGGACGCCCTGACCTACGTGGACTACGTCACCAACACCATCAAGTCCAGCGATTTGTTCCATGGCATCGACCTCACCTACAAGCAGTGCTGGCACTTTCTCATGTGGCTTGACACGGTGAGTGATATGAGGTCGACTATTTTAGATGGGCACTCTTCTTTTCTTCTTTTGTATTTTGTGCAAGGTTATGTATGGTTTACAAGATTTATATGATGCTTAAAAGAAAAGTATGTCATGTTTGAGGAAAGAGGCATTTTGAATTGGGAAGATCAGAGATTTTGGTATGCAATGTGTCTGCAGTTGGTAAGATTGCAGTTTACTATTTTAATGCAAAGTAGTCTCACCCTAGAATGACTACAAAATGTTACATTATAAAACGTACATTGTAATCTCTTCCTTAAAATTCTAACTTCCCTCAGACTTTGTATAAAACAAACAAAATTCTTTTAGGCTATAGTGCAAAAGTGGATAGTTGCAGGAAATGGGTCGCCACATGGATTTGACTAATTTACTCTCATTACCGAGCACGTTTCATCTTCCTCTTTCCTCAATTATTTTTACGAGAAAAAAATCCCATGGCCTGCCTCCTCACCTCATCCTTCAGACAGTCTAAGGGTCAAAGTTGTAGTTCAGAGTTTAAAAGTTTGGTACTGTTTCGTCTCTTTATCCATCTCCCAGGCCAACCATGGTGGAGTGAAGGGCAGGATACCATCGTCTCTCACTGGAGAGAATGGAGAGGAGTCAGAGGAAGACGTTGTCATGGCAACCCCACCCAATCAGCCAGATGACGGAGAGGAGGTGAGAAAAAATTCTCATGTTCTCTTGATATCAACCAAAGATATATTAGAGTTAAAGGTAGGGAATCCCATTTGCATGCCTTAAATGAAGAGTTGAAAACACAGTGGTATGTTGAAGAGAGTATCATTTTAGAAACTCCCATAAAGTATTGAAAGTGGAAGGTAACATTTAGTACATTTTTATTGACCGTTAGATTTTGAATTGAATTTTTTTCGGGCGCACCGTAAATTCCAGTACATTACTAGGCTACCTTTGCAGACCCATGCACTGCATGTGTGTCCATCATGTATATTTTGTGAATAAAGTTCATCAAAATTTACAAACATTTCTATATACATTCTTGCCACACTCTCTATATGTTATTACATCAGCTCTTATACTTTTAGATTTGTGTTTATAGATAAAAAAATACAGAAGACTGCAACAAAAAGGCTTAAGTGTGGCTGACACACAGAACTACTGAGTAGTTGAGTTTTGTGCATTATTCAAATTGTAGATAACTGTTGACTTCCCAATTTCCAAGCAGTGGCCTAAACAAGTCCCCTGAGGTTCATATCTAATGTTTTGCTGCATTTTGGGAGTTCTGTAAAAGGTATCCCCTACCTTTAACAAGATAGGAAGGTGTGTGATAAAAATGGAAACAAAATGGCAACCCACCATGACGATACAAAAGAGAGAGAGAGCTAGCTAGCTACAAACTCAGTACACCTAGGAACATCATTCATTTCCAAAGGTATTGGTATTTTTATTATCTTAAAAAGATTTAAAAATTATAGTCGCAGCTTTTTTTTCGATTAAGGGTATTATTTTGAAGAACGAGGTTTTAAAGTAATAAGGATTATTTCGTGGAGGTAAAAATTGGCAATAACATGATCTAAAATTAGAGTTCAGGCTACACTTCCTCAAAGACGCTTGATAAACAACAACAACTTCAAAGACAGCGTGTCTCAGGTGATGTGCGTAATACGCTTTTAATACGGACCGCGCGCTGTCCATTTGTTTTGTGAAGGATTAGCGCACGCTTTCCTGTCTTTTCAGTTAAAGTGTCTTTGATATCAACATTCACTTGGTATGAGTTTCATGTTTATCACTGTCAGCAAGAATTAACCGTATCAGACTATGTTTGCATCTAATACCCCAATTCCGCAGAGGTTTTTTTCTCGTTGGTCACTCATTGGAAGCAAAGTTTGTTGCTTCTAGTCACCCACCGAAGTGTATTGAATGGCAGTCTGATGAATCCGACTTGGTTGGGCGACTATCAGGTGAGTGTCAGACGTGTGGCGGGTGATCTTCATCGGACAATCCTGCCTCATTGGATCACCGCCCGACGTGTCTGACACTGACCTGATAGTTGACCAGCACAAGTCAGATCCATCAGACTGTAATCTGTTGCGCTTCGATGGGTGGCCAGAAGCGGTAAACTTTGCTTCGGATGAGTGACCGATGAGAGAAAATTTCTGTGGAATGGGGGTATAAGATTTAGGTTATGAGTGGATAAAATTGGGCACATTTCAATGACATTTCTATTTAGACTGCAAATAATATTGTTTCTAGTTTGATGTGGGAGTTTATTTGTCAAGAGTTGCACAGAGGTTAGGTAATTTGTGTTCATTGGCAGTTAGTTTCTAGATATCTGTACCAATCCGTGAAGAAAACACCCCCACCTTTCCTGCCAATCGGAGAATAAAGCAAGAAAGTTATGAAGTATGGGATCGACAAAATATGAAGTTTGCCTGTCACCAGTGCCTCTGTATCATATGACATGTTTGTGTGATTCGTGTTTCTTTTGCTGTCTTTTCTCCATGTTGCATCCAAACAGGAGGAAGTGGAGATGAACTGGAATATCATGCACTATCTTCCCACAGCAGGAGCCTGCCAGACCACATTCAATGTGAGTTCAGTCTTTAGGTTTTTAACCCATTCCATATGGGAAACTGGTGGCCTGTGAACTAAGTCTATGGGGATATCAGAATTCAGTATGGAACGGGTTAAAGTGAAAACTGCTGATAACAGCCAACCAAGGGAGACGAAAAGAGTGGCCATTACAAACAGACGGCCACTATAAAAAAATTCTAATTCATTAGTGGAAAAATGAGCAAAGAAAAGAAGATTCCTCTGGGATTCGAACCTGATACCCTGATGCACTTCCAAATGAGGTATAGAAAGCCCTAGTTCAGTGTTCATCCCAGAAACCCCAAATTCTCACTGCTCAAATGGTTAGAAGCTATAGCACTTAATAGCAGCGTGTTTGTGTATAAAACACATGCACACACTTAAACCTGGCATAATCTTCTGTGACATTTCGTTTGTGTTACATACCATGTACGTGTACTTCCATGTTTGTAAAGTATGCACATGTTTCATGCATTGAACAGTGCCTTCATTGATTGCATTATTGCACACTAGTGTGCAATAATATGCCTATATGATGGGTGAATGCAATGACAATTATTGCACTGTTGGCCATGTATGACCGGCATGGTTGCAAAGCAGAAAAAGATGATGAACTAGAGAAGCATTCTAAGAGCACAGACCTCCGCCAAAGCAGTAGGCCTAGTTATTTCTACTTGATCTTGTTCTTCCATAGAGATCAGTGATTTCCACCCATTCGTATGCATACTGAAAATTGCCCGATTTCCCAATATAGAAGCCTTTTGTTACGTCATCAACTTCCAGCTGCGGGGCGCGCCTTACCCTCTTAGAAACTAGAGTACGCACTTATATGTGCGTGTGAAAACCTCAAAAATACGCCGCTTGAACTCCCAAGTTCATTGACCCTACCTGCCAAAATATTGAAAATCCTTCATAAAATCCAAAAAAATTTTTGGATCACTACCAAAATTTAATCATCTGTTCCTTGTGTCATTCTCAACCTTTCCTGTAAGTTTCATCCAAATCCGTTCACAACTTATTGAGATATTTTGCACACGGACAAACAAACGGTAATGAAAACATAACCTCCTCCCTTGGCGGAGGTAATTATTGGCTCAACTACAGCTCCATATGGTTCTGTAGCCGCAATGTACACTTAAAAACTTTTTATTTCTCTTTCCATGTATGCAGATGATCATTGCTGGTTACATCCTGGCCATCCACAAGCACATCCAGGAGGAGCAGGAGAGGATGAACCCTGGGGACACGCCCATCCGTCGCCGCAGCAACCAGAGCCAGCCCACCCAGCAGCAGCAGCACGGCGACCTGACGACCACGCCCAGCCTGGTCAGCTACTCCCAGGGGCTGGTGGAGGAGGAGCTGTCTCAGAGGATGTTTGCGTGAGTCGGAACGTCACATTAGAATCCTAGTGATCTTTACACATATATTGCCTTTTTAGAGGTGCAATACTGTAAAACATGATATTTTAGCGACATGAAATTTTCGCGCATTGGAGCCGACAGCCTTTTTCACGGTGTGAAATTTTCGCGAAGTGCCTCTGTCATTCAATGCAGATAGTGTAGACAAGAACTTTCGCGTGCATTTTAATTTCACAAATTTTGGCTCTCGCGAAATTCGCGAAATTCAAGTGCATGCGAACATTCCCCCGTTTTACAGCATACAATGTAAAACTGACATGCCAGCAGAAGTTATATTTTCCCAAAATGAAAAGTGCGTGAGAAAAATGTTGCCTTAAAGGGAAAATATTCCTCCCAAAGGGATTGTCTTTCCCCAATAGATTGTATTTTCCCCAGTGTGTGAAGAGCTGAGGGAAAATATTGTGTGTGTGTGGGGGGGGGGGGGGATACGTGTATAACTCCCAAGGTACTGTCTAAAGTCTTAGGACTCTGATATTACCTTGATAGACAAGGCAATATTTGTTGTATTGCATGGTATACAGTCTTAGGACTCTGATATTACCTTGATAGACAAGGCAATATTTGTTGTATTGCATGGTCTACATAAATACGCAACATGTCATTGTAGCCCTGTTGGCAGCCAGTCACATTCTGGTAATATATAACCTGACTAGTTATACCTGACATGATGTCACTGCTCACAATGTAATGGTTTTGATCTTCACATAAATCACATTAAAGGGATGGTTTAGTATTGGTGGAGATGATGATTGGGCTTTCAACTTTTTGCGAGATGTCAAGAAACATCTTGTGAAATAGTACAGAGCATACCATTCTAAGAGGAATTCAAAAGTTTATTTGATGAGAATTGGGTTTGGAATGGCTGAGGTATCCAAAAACAAAGTAAGACAAAGCGATCGTAATAAAAGATGGGTCCCACCTTTTATTAGGATTGCTCTGTTTGGGGTATCTCAGCCATTTCAAACCAACTTTCATCAAATAAATGTTGAATTCCTCTTGGAATTACATGCTCTTTTAAATTTTCATGAGAGGTTTCTCATTATCTCATCCAAAAATGTTAGAAACTGGAAGTCAGGTCTCAACCAAACTATACAATCCCTTTAAGAAAATTATCAAATCACCAACCAGTACTTCATTTGTACGTGCAGTAGATCAATTGATATAACTCAATTACACAGTGGAGGCAGTGGAGGCTGGTTGACATGAAAGAAGGAGATGAAGAAAAGGACGAGGGAGGGGAAGGCAAAAAATAGAAGATGTTAACAAGGAGAAGAAGAACGAGCAAAACAAGAACAAGGAGATTTTAATAGCAAAAACGAAAATCAAAATCAAAAATAAAACAGGATTAAGTGTTAGACCCCGTTTACAGTGAGTGAAATGGCCGGGCTCGGCCGCGGCCGAGCCAGGCCTTCATTTCACTGTAAAGGCGCAAAAGGCCAAATGCGGTACCAAAATCGGCCACGCATTTGGCTAAGCTCTGGAGCCTGGTCTTTTCTCACTGTAAATGCAAACTGGGCCAAATGCGGTACCAAATTTAGTCTAGCTTCCAGACCCTCTGCCCATACTATTTCGCTATTCAGGATATTAACGCCGTCAATGTCGAAAACTAGTATAGTTTGAGGTGGTTTTATCCTGCAGAGGTCTTTGCCTTCGGCAGTGGCAGCGACTTTGTTTCCGCGGAGTCCAGTTAGCAAAAGGTCTGGAAACCAGACTATACCACATTGTGACTGAAGCCCTCCCAATAATAGTGTTTGTTTACAAGCAGAGCGCCACTACGACAAAATATTGAAAGGTTTGAATTGAAAGCCCGGGCCGAGCCTGGCACTGTAAACGGACAAAATTGCAGGTCCGAGTACCGCAATTGAGGCCGGGCTCAACCACGGCTCGGCCCAGCCCTGCAGTGTAAACGGGGTCTGAGAGAATAAAGAAGAAACTAGAGCAAAGATTATAGCAGAAATTGAACAACAAGAAAATGAAGAACCAAATTAAATAGTGGAAGAATAAGAAGAACGAACAAGAAGAAAAACTTGTAGCAGAAGAAGGAAAAGAAAGGAGGCTACATACACTTTCTGATTCATCACACTTGGTGTAATACGAAGTTTAAGTTTTAACAGTTGCAAAATCCACACTTATCTAGTTTAATCTAAACCACAAGAATACTTGCAAGTAAAGCTCTATGTTTTTGGTTGAACCTATGTCATCTTTTTTGTCTGCTTTTCTTGCACAGAATCACACAGAAGATTCAGATGAAGCTGTCTGGAAACAGACGCTCTCGTCAGGAGGCGTCGGCCGAATTTCCACAGCTCCCCGGATCCCACCTCCCCCTCAACAACCCCGCCCTGGAGTTTGTCAAAGCTATAACCAAGGTGAGAACATGATGATGATGATGGTGATGATGATAATGACAGTGAAAATGACAATGGCGATGACGGTGATCGTGGTGGTGGTGTTTGTAATGGTGATAATGGCGATGTTGATGATGATGATTATGAAGATGATGAAGATGATGATGATGATGATGGTGGTGCTGGTGCAGGTGGTAATGATGGTGATGATAATGTGTTGTGATGATGGTGTCTATAATGATAATGATGATGGTGATGATGATGATGATGATTATGATGATGATGATAATGGACAGCATTTGTGTGGAGCCATTAAAAAAAAAAAAAAAAAAATCAGCATCCCCGAAGTTGTGCAACTGGAGCATTATCATGCAAATTTCTAGGAGCGGTGCTGCAATTCTAAAATGATTACAGATATTAACTAGAAAAGCACTCGGAGAGCACAGACTCCGCCAAGCAGCTCATTTCCACGAAAACATGCATGCTAAAAATTGCCCAATTTCCCAGTATTGCTATCGTTTATTATGCCTCCGCAACGAAGTGGCCGGAGGCATTATGTTTTCGGGTCGTCCGTCCGTCCGTCCGTCCGTCCGTCCGTCCGTACGTCCGTACGTCCGTACGTCCGTCCGTACGTCCGTCCGTCCCGTTTTGTTTTTGTCGATATCTCAAGAACCGTGTGGTGGTTTTACATCAAACTTGGTATGAGGGTATATCCTTGGGGGATAATACTCTGTGTGGATTTTAGGGTCACTGGGTCAAAGGTCAAAGGTCACAGGTTATTTTGTGAAAAAAAAATTGAAATTTCATGTTTTTCTCCATGTCTCGCAAATGGTTCAAGGTATCTTCATGGAACTTAGTATATATGCTTGTACCGATGGGCAATGATTATCTAGGGAAGTTGGGGGTCATGGGTCAAAGGTCAGGGGGGTCAAAGGTCAAGGTCAACTCCTCAAAATATCAGTACTTTCCTTAAAATGCAATATGCATGAAGGTTTTTTTTTTTTTTTAATTGATGTATGGCATGTATTACCCAATATATATTTTTGGGGAAGTTTCTTGCCAAAAGGTCAAAGGTCAAAAGGTAAAAGGTCAAGTGAAAGTGCTAAATTGCACTTTTTCCTCCATATCTCGAAAGTAACTCAAGGTACATGTATCATCATGAAACTTACATATTTATGCATGTTCAACCTAACAGTGATTCTCTTTGGAACTGTGAGGTCAAAGGTCAAAGGCCAGGTTTAGATAATGCTATTTTCCCATTTGATACTGAAATTATGCTTTTTCTCAATACCTTGAAAATTACTCAATGCATAAACTTATAAAAGGGTCAAAAGTCAAGAAAAAAATCATCAGTTCCCCAAATACCTGCACTCTGACATTTTAATCAGTCATCCAATTGAACCTAGTTCTAGGAAAGTGAACATTCAGCACATTTGTGTCAAACCTGTCATTTTAATATTTTGCCACTTGTGTGAAACTGTCATCACACATTGTCAAGACATTGTACTATAGACCTATTAGGAGAACCATGCATTATGGCGGAGGCATATCAGTAGCCGTAGCGATATATCTAGTTGCTTATGTCATCGGCTTCCAGCTGCTTGGCGCCTCTCCCAAGCAGAGCATCCACTTTAAAGCGCGTATGCAAACCTCAAATTCGCGCAGCTTGAACACCCAAGTTTATTGCCCCTGTCTGCCAAAACATAAATATTCCTTTAAAAATCCATAAAAATTCCCAGATTTTGTGTTCATTTTGTCATTATCAACTTTTCCCACAAGCTTCATTCATATCTGTTCACAATTTTTAGTTATTTAGCAAACAGACAAACAAACAAACAAACCAACACCAATAAAAACATAGCCTCCTTCTTAGGCGGAGGTAATTACAATATATTAATTCCCTGGCCGCTGACTATAGATACCTTCCATATACCTTCTGATGTCTATTTGTACTGCAGAGAATACAGGAAATAAATCGTGGGACATTTGCGGCATCTTATCAACAAGCCACCACTATGCTTTCGGTTTTGTGGTATGCAGTACTTAACACAACCTGTCCATTACTTTCCCCTACTTTCAAAGCTTGTTTGATGTTTGCATTTAGATAAAGGAAGAGTGTGAGGTCAGTTGTATCTCGCATCGTGTAGATATCGGAAGCTGTGGATAATGCAAACAGTAATGCCATATTTGATGCCTGTCTCCAAAAGGTTCTGATCTGGGGACTGTTTCATAAAGAGTTGTGATTGATTTCATGCGCGATCTATTGAGCGTAACTTGTTGAATCAGGCGTAAGTTCAATATTGAGCGTAAGTCCTGTTTCATAAAGACACTCGCGCTTGATTTCAAGAAAAATCTAGTGAAACTTTCGGTAGATTGAGCATTACTTGCGATCAATGGCAAAGTTGTTTATGAAAGGCAATTTGCGCTGTTTATTAAATTCTCTTATTAGTACATCTATGGACTTGAAAGTCACACTATATTTTGAAGTTTATGTAAAGGATAGATGAGCTAAGAGGAATCTGTGTATGACTGTGTGTTATAATTTATGAGTATGTACAGCTTATTTTGTACATAGAATACTATGGGGCATACAGATCATAATTACACAGTTTGTAGAAACGAAAGGCGTGAATTGGCAACATATACCATTCAATGTCTCTTTTCCTTGAGTTATTTCTTTTAAGCATATCTTTACATATAAAAAATAAGCTGTACATACTCATAAATTATAACACACAGTCATACACAGATTCCTCTTAGCTCATTTATCCTTTACATAAACTTCAATATATCAACATTCATCAACATTCTGACACATTCAACAGAATTGGGAAATGTTTGTTATTTGTTATTTTTGTATTTCTTTTTCTCTTCGCAATCACCATTTCCATATTGTAGCATGATTGTTTTGTTTGTTTGTTTTGTGGCTGCTGTTGTTTTTGCTTTTGTTCATATCTTCTCACTGCAAACAACCCTGGTATTAAAGGGACTGTACAGTACTGGCTGAGGTAGGGATTCATGTTTTGAACATTCCTAAGTGAGATAATGAAAAGCCTCTTATGAAATATGAAAGAGCATGTTAATTTAAGAAGGATTCAACGTTTATTTGATGAAAATTGGTTTTGAGATGGCTTAGATATCCAAAAAAGTGCTAATAATAAAAGGCGACATGCCCCAACTTTATTAGTATCTCTTTGTTTCACCTTGTTTTTGGATATCTCAGCCATTTCAAAACCGATTTTCATCGAATAAACTTTTGATACCCCTGAGAACTGCATGCTCTTTGACATCTCATAGAGTGGTTTCTGAATATCTCATAAAACGTTAAAAGCTAAATCTTCACCTCGACCAGAACTGTACACACCCTTTAAAGGGTGTGTACAGTTCTGGTTGAGGTAAGAATTTAGCTTTTAACATTTTGTGATATATTCAGAAACCACTCTATGAGATGTCAAAGAGCATACAATTCTAAGGGGTATCAAAAGTTTATTTGATGAAAATCGGTTTTAGAATGGCTGAGATATCCAAAAACAAGGTGAAACAAAGAGATCCTAATATAAGGCGTGGCCTGTCACCTTTTATTATTATCACATTTTTGGATATCTCAGCCATTTGAAAACCAATTTTCATCAAATGAATGTTGAATCCTTTTTAAAATTACATATTCTTTCATATTTCATAAGAGGTTTCTCATTATCTCACTTAGGAATGTTCAAAACATGAATCCCCACCTCAACCAGTACTGTACAGTTCCTTTAACCCGTTGAGGACTGACTGATTTTGCTACAACACGCATTTCCCATAGACACCTGCCCAAGTACACTCGGGACTCGGCCTCAACAGGTTAAAGCGGAATGGTTTTCAGCACACTCCATTGGACCCACTCATTTTCTTTATGTCTTCTTCCCGTCACCTAGGTACTCTCACTCGACACCAACATCGCCAGTCAGGTGACCAAGATGAAACGCAACCTCCTGCGCCTCATCGGCGTGGGCGAGTTCTCGGACGACGCGGACTGGCGCGACCCCTGCCTGTCCTACGTCCTGCCCGAGGTCATCTGCCGTGTCTGCAACCACTGCCGGGACCTGGACCTCTGTCGGGACCCGATGCTGGTCCAAGATGGCTCCTCAGCGTGAGTCTAACGCATCATTGCCATGATGTGTGTGGTTGCATTCATAATATATTGTAGAGGCAGGAGTCATCAGTCCATTACTGTAAAAAAATGGAAATGTTCGCGGTGTTGAAACTTTGGCGCATTTCACGCAACCAGAAACTAGTGCAAAAATAAAAGCACACAAATATTTTTGCTTGCCATATATTCAAGTGGTTGATGTCTTGATTCTGCGGAATTAAAAACACGCAAAACTCCACTTACCCTCCCTGCCAAGCGTAAAAAAAATTAGTTGCGCGAAAATATCCACTTTTACAGTATAACACAAATGATGCACAAGACGGAGTGGATTGGTGAGAACTGGATGTGCAAGTTTAAATTGTGAAAACCTGTGAGCACAGTGAGTGGCTTTTAGACTGTTTCCAAAGTTAAATGAGAGTATCCAGTTCTCACCGATCCACGAAATAGGCCTGTGCATAATTCATTTCATAAAATGGGCCCGTAAATTCATGAAATTCAACCTTTTTCCCCATCATGCGTCCGGTATTTCCTACAATACTATAAAGACTTGAGCCATGCGTTAGAATTTTACCGGACGCATGACTCAGTGTGGATCAGTAAAAATCAATGCATGATAATTGACCAATCAGATTGCAGAGATTCTGAAGCCCATCTTACAGCGCTTTTTATGACCACACATGCACTCCTCCAAACTTTACCTAATTGTGTATGTTTATCATCTCACCTGTGTATTACAATGTGCTTCAGTGCAACAAAAAAAAAATCTCTAATCTCTCTAACCTCTCAAACTTTGCATAATTTTGATATAATATGTCTGATTTTTGTCAGTCATTCCGATGATTTGCTTCTCTGATATGTTTATTTTCATACAAAGCAGCACAACACCAGGGCCCCATTTCATAAAAAGTTGATATGACAACAACTCTTGCTGGAATCGCAATTGTCATTGTAACGACAAGAATGCAGCTTCCTGATTGGCTGTTGCTATTGGAAGTTGTTATTCCAGCAAGAGTTTACATCTTTACATCTTTTATGAAACGGGGCCCGGGTTAGGCTTGCCCTTCCACTGCCAACAAAAAGACTTTCCTATATGGACAATAAATGAATCTGGATCTGAATCTGAAACTGACTGTGGGTCATTGTCCATTATTCTAAGAATGATGCATCGATTCAGATGTCTTTTGAAAGCTTTGGAACTGTGTTGGAGAAAGAAAGAAAGAAAGAAAGAAAGAAAGAAAGAAAGAAAGAAAGAAAGAAAGAAAGAAAGAAAGACCAAATTGTAGCTGCCTGAACAAAAGGGAACAAGCTGAAGCTCCGGTAGTGTGGGGAAACATGGATGGTCAGATTGAATTTGCTGCCCACCGCGGGCATTCAGAAACCACGACTAGGGCCCACCAGCCCATCAAGAAAAATGTGCATTAAAGGAGACCTCTGGATGATTTTCAGATTTTTACATTTGAACAACTATAAATTAGTTATACTGAGGACAGAGTTTCAGAATTCATGATAATTGGGATGAAGAATAAGAATATTTTCAAAATTTAGAACAAATTGCAATGAACAAGGATGATGACATGGCAGAGTCACCATAAGAATGCATGAGTTGGGGCTCAAGGAAGCAGAACAAAAGAAGAAGGCATGCATAGATTATACACAGGTGAACTTGGATGCAAGCAGTATTGTAATGGAATTACACTGCTACATTTCTGAAATATGTGAACCTCCTATGTCATCATCCTTGTTCAGTGTAATTTGTTTAAGGTATTTCAAGGTATTGTTTCTCTGCTCGAGAACCACAATAAATTCCACAAATCTATACATGGAGTTGTCGATTTGTGTACTACATGATGTGAAATTATGAAAATCATCTGGAATGTCCCTTTAAAGGGTATATTCATTGATAACAGTAAACTCTAGTTGAGATTCTTTGACTGTGTGTGTACTGACACTGTAGAGATCAGTGATAACGCTGTATGTAATTCTTTACGAGATTCTCCAAAATATTCGAGCAGGGCGAGCCTTTCCACTCCATAGAGTTCCCCAAACTACCAGGGGGTGTTTCATAAAGCTCTTCTTAAAGTTAACGAACGACTTTACGAATGACTTACATGTAAATATAGCAAACCAAGTGGGTTTATTCCTCATAGTTCATTTCAACTGCCAAAGTTAAAATTTGGTCGTGATAATGATTATTCTTACATGTTAACACACGGTTTTTAGTTGAAAGTGTATTTTTGCCCCAAAATAGATGCAATATTGACATACAGTTGTAATTCGTTAAAACGTAAGGGGAAAAAAAAAAAAAACATTCATTTTGGCACTTCATATTCAAGTCATTTGTAAATTCATGGGCAACTTTAGGAACAGCTTTATGAAATAGGGCCCAGGTCTTTAAAATTCATTGCAGGGATTCTCGAATATATCCAAACTGGACCACCCTTTCCCATCCATGGTATCCCCCACCCTACCAGATCTAAGATGACTTTTAAAAAATGATGTTTTCTTTTTCATCTTTTCCGTAGGGCCATCTGGCAGTGTGGTCAGTGTCAGAGTGAGTACGATGTGTCGGCCATTGAGGAGAGTCTGGTAGAGGCCATCAAGAAAGCGTCAATGGCATACACCTTACAAGACCTCACCTGCACCAAGTGTCATCAGGTATGGCGTTGTGTTAAATAGATTGGTGTTACGTGTATGTGACGAGACCATGTGAAACATAGTGTGGTGTAGTGTAGGAGGCCATCAAGAAAGCATCGATGGCGTACACCTTACAAGACCTCACCTGCACCAAGTGTCATCAGGTATGGTGTTGTGTTAAATAGATTGGTGTTACGTGTATGTGACGAGACCATGTGAAACATAGTGTGGTGTAGTGTAGGAGGCCATCAAGAAAGCATCGATGGCGTACGCCTTACAAGACCTCACGTGCACCAAGTGTCATCAGGTACGGTGTTGTGTTGAATAGATTGGTGTTACGTGTATGTGACGAGACCATGTGAAACATAGTGTGGTGTAGTGTAGGAGGCCATCAAGAAAGCATCGATGGCGTACACCTTACAAGACCTCACGTGCACCAAGTGTCATCAGGTATGGTGTTGTGTTTAATAGATTGTGTTATGTGATGAGTCAATGTGTAGCATAGTGTGGTGTGTGGTGTAGTGTAACAAACGGGAATACAAAATGGTACAACAGTGTGGTACAATCACATGGCATAGCGTGTCATCAAAGACACATTGCAATGCAATGCCACGCAATGCAACACAACATGACACAGTGCAAAACAACATAACACCTTGCCACATCACATCACACAATTCAACCTCACCGCCTGTCTGTAGCTGCCACTTGTTGTATGTGGCAACAATTAATCCCCCCCCCCCCCCCCCCCCCCGTGGGAAGAAATTTGAACAACCCTGTCTAAAGCAGCCATCCAAGAGAGACAAAAAAGTGACCATAATAGACAGGTGGCTGCTTTAGACAGGGTTGTGCGACTTCAGGCCAAGTGTTGGTATACTACATAAAGAGTCCTTATTTTTCATAGTCACACTAAAAACAGACAAAGGATCATTAGTCGCTATTGCCTGGCCTTTTATTGATACCAGATTTATTTATAAGAAAATTGGCGAGTGATGATCAGCCTACCATCAGCTGGACTTGGGTATTAATTTGAGCACTTCTGCAAACCCATCTTCCTCAAAACTACTTTTACCAAAATAACTTATCTAGTAATTTTGATTCTTCTTTTTTTTTTGTATCTGAGTGTTGCATGTGTATTGTAATCATCAACTCCCTTAAAGAATTTGTCTTGAATATTCCTACTCTATATTTACCATCGTTCTGTTATCCAGTACACTGACATATTATGAATTGGGACTTTGAATTTGAAAAGTTAAGTTTTAATGAGAATCTAAATATTCCACTCAAAGTCAGAGTTGGCACGTACAACACCGTTCCATCTACGTCGATGAAGGGTGATTTGTCAACGAGTTGCGATAAAAGACGACTTTAATGCAAGAAGTATTCATTTCAATAAATGTGAAGTACCTACTCCTATAAGGGTTTGCATGTAAGTTGCATTGAAAAACTTTCTACATTACTGTCCCACTTACTTGCCACATTAAATGTGGCAAGCAGCGGTTTCGCTTCGTAACAAAATTAACATGTGCTCAAATCTCATAAATGGACTAGTGATGCCGCTTTGTATGCGAATTAATCAAGATATCTGACATGATGATTCTTCGAGAGCTCTGTGATCCCGTGTGAGTAGGTTTCACCCTGTATTTGTTTGCTCCTGTGTAGACAGATTGTTCTAGAGTTTCCATCACGGGGCAGAAAGTGTGAGCAGTCTGAAGTTTAGCTGATTTTGACTTCACATTCATATAATTGATCACAGTGTAGTTAAAGGAGACCTCCAGATGATTTTCAGGCTTTTGCATTTGAGCACCCAACACTGGGTACAGAATTTCAGAAATTACAGTGATTGGGATGAGGAATAAGAATGTTCTCAAAAGTTATAAAACAAACCATAATGAACAAGAATGATGATGTAGCAGCTTCACATTAGAAGGCATGATTTGGGGCTCAAGGGAGCAGAACAAAAGAAGAAGGCATGCATAAATTTCACACAGGTGAACTTTGTTAAAGCAAATGGTATTGTGATGGAATTACATTGCTACAATGTACTGAAATGTGTTAGCCTCTGTGTATGTCATCATCCTCGTGTATTATTGTCATTTTTTTTTTACAGGATTGATTTATCTGCTCAGAGATGTAAATTCCCACATATATATATATATATATATATATGAAGAGTTTGTTTGCAAAAACCGATAAGTCCATATTTGTCAAATGGAGATATTTGCGATTAAAGGTCAAGAAAAATAAGGAGAATAATAAGAAAATTTTTGCTTCTTTTGACCATAACTTCAAAAATGTACCTTTATGTGTAGTGACCAATATATCATTTAAAAGGTATCATTTTGTATTTTATGACAGATACCGTACTTCAAAATCTTCAAAAATGGACTTATCGGTTTTTGCAAACAAACTCTTCATATATATATATGTATACATGGCATTTATGGTCCATTTATGTACTATGTTAGCTGATGTGAAACTAAATATAAATTGTCTGGAATGCCTCTTTAACCTGTTCAAGACTAGTCCCGAGTAGTACTAGTAGCAAAATCACCTCATCCTCGTGGGTTAACCCTAACTTACCTGGGGGGGGGGCCATAATGGCCCCCCCCCCCCCCTCGACGAATTCCGCGACCATTCCGGCGCGCAAATTTTTTTGACTGCATCGCTCACTGACTTTTTACTTTCAAGTCTCGTGCAACTTTTGAGACCAAATTTGTCGCGCCCGGGCATACCGTTCCGAAGCCATGCCCCTTCAAAAAATTTTCGTCAACCCCAAAATTGCTCAAAAACGTGATTTTGTGTACAAAGTCAATACAAATTGTGTTTTTTTAATTAATTCATATAAAAATTCATATTTTTAATTTTAATGGCTGAAATAAATTTATTTTAGTATAATTATGCTTCTAAAGATGTGTATGACAAATTCTGCTGAAAAAAACAACAAAAACTAAAGTTCGAAAAAACAAAGAAATACATTGAAAAATGATAAAACAATAAAAAACATAAGAAATTAATTTTGATACTGAATTTTTTTTTACGCACAAATGTTCGGAATGTCACTAGGAATATTTACACCAAAAATCAGCATTCCATAAGCTTTTATAAGCCAATTACAGACGAAAATGAGGTTTTTTGCATATATTTGCATAATTAATTAGATTAAAATAGAAAATGCAAATTTTTTGAAAATCTAACTGAACAGTCTTGTAGATTACATCCGGCTTTATGTTCATGCAAAATTTTGCGGCGATCGCGCGATCAACGGCCGAGATCTGAAGGGGGGGCCATAATGCCCCCCCCCCCCCCCCAGGAATTCAAGCTTGCTAAATAGCCCAGGTAAGTTAGGGTTAAGATCCATTGCAAACATCCTGATGAAGGATGAAAGAGGAGGGCAGGCTTTCCGTACATGACTTCATAGCATACCAAAGTGTGACATCATAGCCATTCATTGTCATGGAAACTTGTTCTAAGAAATTACCTCAAGTGGTCCGAATATATTTGAACGCAGCAGTTGCCGACAAGGTTTGTACCCAGTTCCAACCCTCTGACTCCCAAGAGCCTGTTGCAAGGATATCTTATGTATAATCAGCACTTAGCTACTGTAAAGATGGATATTTTCACCCTAGTAATTTTTAATTCTGTGGAATCAAGACATATTATCGTAGAAGGTATAGCAAGTAAAAATATTTGCATTTTTTTTTTCAGTAATTGTTTTTGGTCGCATGAAATGTGCTAAATTTCCACATCACAAAAATTTCCACTTTTACAGTATAAGAAAAGACTGACATCACCACTTTAGTACTCTGTGGCTTTTATTGTTCAAGAACTTGTCTCTTTCTCCAAAGACCACTGTCATAGTTTCTTGTTTTAAAAGGCCGTACAACTGCTGGGAAATTCCAGATCACTCATAACTCTGCAACAACACTTGAATGAAAAGAATCATTCATCGGGAACCTCCCTTTTTACAGCAGCTATGCTTGTTGCCAATTCAATTGGAGGTCACTTTCTGTTCCCATATGATCTTATAAATGCTCTCACAGAAAAAGGCCCTATAAATGTTTCCAAGAAGCACTTGCCAAGTGTGCACCGGATCAAACTTTGTAGTCACAACAGAGAAATCTACTTCAGCACTGTGGTCTTGAGCACAAAGTTCACAGAGAGGAAGGTCAAAGGTTACTACACTTTGAAAGAAAAATTTTATCTTCATTCATTAGTGCAACTAAACATATCCAGTGATGATGTTTCTCGGTAGAGAGGATGAAATAATTTATGATTATTTACATGAATATGATAGTGTTGATATACAATGTATATCAAAGATCAAGTTCAAAGCTTATTGCACTTTGGTAATAGGAATTTCATTTTTCGACCCAAGCTTCAGCGATGGACGTCCTTTAGCGATATTGTGTATTTAAAGGATAGATATAAATGACCAATTAATTGCCTGAAATTACACTGATTTAAAGGTCAGAGGTCAAGGTCAAAGGTTGATATACTTCATGTAGCCAAAGTAAGATTCTCCTGACGTGAATTCAAGAAGATAAAGTTATGAAATCTTTGAAGGTTTCTCTAGCGGTAGAACATTAAGTGGTAAGAGTTGAAACAATAATACCTCACATTTTCTTTCGAGGGCTTGTATGCTGGTAAAGCCAATTAAAAGTTTTGTTTGATGTAACAGGTAGAAATAGATTGAAAAGCAGAGAAATTTAGAGAGATAACAAAGAATAGTCTTTGGTATGGGGTTAATTTGAATGTGCTTTAGATTAGTGTACAAGTGAAGGCCCACCAAAGAGATTTTTTTCTCCTCCCCACCACTAGAGGGCGGACTCTACAATGGTTTTAGTGATTTCATGGGGGCCGCCATTGTACCCACTTAGTAATGGCGGACTTTGCATACTAAGTATACATTTCTACAGCGCTTATTACGCGAACTTATGAACTTTTACGCAAGTACGCATTTGATTTTGGCTGCTCCTTGGTTGCTCGTTTGCTAGCGTGTTAGCACGAGGGGTGAGCCTACCGCCTCGTTGTCATCCAATGCTCCCAGTGCGCTCACAAAACAATAGTAAAGGGCGTATGAAGACTCCGCACAGTCACTAGGGAAAATCTCTTTGAGGCCCACATATAGCAGACACGGTGAATGCATGAGAAGTGGGGGCACCCCAGTTGACAATGTGCAGTAGTCAAATTGTGTAGTAGTCAAATTACTCTTGCCACACAGCATGAGATATTAGAGGCACATGTTGCACTATTCAGCTCTGCTTTCTCAAACAAGTAGCGTTGCTAGACATTGCCATAAAGTTCTGCTAGTTGTATACATACTATTATTATTAAATGTGACTGTTAGTTATCATTATGACTGAATGACTTCATGCATTAAAGTAAACATTATTTGAAGGTTTTATGTTATATATCAGTCAGAATGCTTATGTGTGCATCATACATCCCTGTTGGCAAATCACTCTTGTCACACAATATAAAGATGCCAGGGTGACATGTTGGAAAGTGCAATCCATTCTTTGCTAGGAATCATTACTAAATGGTGCTTTGAAGAGCTGCTATTAAATGGCTAATTGCTTCATGTATGTGACTGTTCATTGTTATCAAGATTGAGTGACCTTCATAATTATACTAGACATAACCATGTGAAAGGTATTTTTTACATGTATGTTGGCCAGACAGTCAATCTTTGTATCAAAGAACAATGGCAGCAGAGACCTGAATGCCTTCTTTACTTCTCCGTGCTCTAGTTTAGATTATCAGTTTCATATTGATCACATTAAACGTGTCATTCTGATCATCAAGTAATCAGATTTCAATTGAAGTGAAACTGTCCGACAAGCAGGGTTGTTAATTTGGAAATTAATGAGCATGTTCTGTAAGAACGAAACATAATTTGTCTCATGAACATTGTGTACTTCTAAGTATCTGTGGCATGCTTTTTGACTTGTGTCTGTTCGTTCTGCCTCATGTGTCATATCTTGCCAACCCTGATCGCATTGGGCTGATATGGCAACTCTTCGGAACAAGTTTCCTATAGAGACCTACGGTATCGGCTCCTCTTAACGTTTACGCTGTAACCTATTTCCCCGAGTCCAAAGAAGTCTGATCCATTGTAGTCAGTGGTCCGATCACAGTGCGGCTCATGATTCGGCTGAGGCTGGGGGGGTGATAGCTTTAGCAAACATCTTTTGTGATGTCATACTAAGAAGCACATGCACACACTCTGGCATTACTACAGACTGCATGATGAGAGAAGACAACGAAGGCAACGTTACTTAGCAACACCTATGTGCTTTACTCTTGATGACAGCTCAATTTCGGCAATCTTCGTATCAATGCTGACTGTGATCAGCAGTATCATCAACAGCGCCCTCTACACTACCGGGATTATGCGCCTTTAACGCACTGTTTTCTTTTTTTATTACCTTACCTTCTGTACTCACACTATCATTAAGCGATTACAGTTGGAAAAAAAAAAAAAAATCTTTGTCTCTCATTGAGAGTACCTTTCATAGAGTTAAAGGACAGTTTAGAACACAAAAAATTAGGAAGACTTTATGTCGATGAATAGATATAAGAGAGTGTAATGTGCTTTTTTGTGGGGGGGGGGGGATCTGCTAAGATAATAGCTATAGTCACACTTTCAATTGGCAATTAGAGTGATAAAGTAAAACAAAGCAAAACAAAAACGAATTGCCCTTGTCTTGCATTCAGGATACATATTTTGAAGAGTTTGAAACGAAAGACAGTTCTGTGTGAATTTTTTTCTTTCCCTTTCTTTGTAGAGTTTATTTATATTTGGGGGTGGATTTCAACTTTAAAGCATGAGAATGATACCAAGTGAATCACTGTGGTATTCATTACCGCAGCATTTACCAATAAAAACAGTGCCGACCAATTAGTGTGGTTTTTGATACCACCATAATTTTTATTAGAATGCGTCCATTCAATGATATTTGTTATTATGTACTTGGGACATGAGACAATGTATTCAGATTTTTTTTTTGTGTGTGTGTAATGATTTGATGCAAAAGACATACTGATTTAATATTTGATCTTGCATTACCAACCCAAGAAAACGTTATAAAGGTCAATTTTGTGCAGAGCGTGAATAATGTCAGTAGTCAGGAATGTTTTATATACAAATTCTTTTTTTCTTTTATGTATTTGCTTAAGGAGTGATACAGTCAACTGTGCATAAGTTGACACTGCATAGACATGTCAAATAATTCTCTAGGCGAAAGAAAAAAAAAGGTCACAAATTTTATTGCATTCATAGGCTTATGAACAGTGTATATCACTCCCTGGTACGCACGCAAGTCAAATGTTGCAGGAGTTGATGTGTTTTCCTCAATTCTGTCAAGCTCACTTTATGCAGAGTTGGCATTACAGTTGGACCTTGATTATCTGGCCACGTCATGATGGATAGGCATCCAGATAATCGATTTTGCGGGATAAGCGAGATACTTCATGATATGGAAATAAAGCAAAACACATTTTTTATATGCATGTATTCAATAAAGTAAAATATCCCTTCATGTATTGTTTGTGTGACATTTACCAACAGTGAGATCAATATTGCGACTTGTCAAATACTGCCACTGCATTGTACTGTACCATTGCTGTGCACTCAGTGCCAGTCATAAGTGCGGCACCTGTCTTTGCCATCGTCTCACGTACTGTCTTAAAGTTTCAGTCCGCTGCGATGATTAGAATATATCCCGTCGTGTATATGGTTGAACACTTGTTTGTTTGCGTGAGATTAGGCACTGAAAATATATGAAAACAATAAAAGAATGTCAACCAGTCAACGTCCGGATAACAGAGAATGTTGATAATCGATGGCCGGATAATTGAGGTTCGACTGTATTTCTTTTGTCAAAACTGACAATGTTGATGACAAGGAAAACTGAGCAGGTGGTGCATGTCATAGTTGTCATTTAATGTACTTGTGTTTATATTGTCTCATTGTTTCTCCACTTTCTATCCCAGAGCTTGTGAAAGTGATTGTGATAACCCTAATAAAAAGTTTGAATAAAGTCGCCAATGACATCAGTGACATTGAAGTAAATGTGAATAGAATGTTGATAACCCTTTGTTCCTTTAAGTGTGCTTCAGATTGGCAATTGATGCAGCAAACTGTGCTGTACTCACCATCCAATATCCCTGGCACAATGCACAAAATGTCTCGCTGGTTTAGATGTCCAGGTAAAAAATGTGTACACAATGCATACTTGCCAACTGTCCCCTTTTAATAGAGACTGTCCCTTTGTTCACTCCAGGAAAAGAGAGAAAAATTAGTTTAGCCACTTTATCAAGTGTCTCTATTTTTGTGAAAATATTGGTGTAGTAATGTATTGAAAATTTTAAGGAATGTCCCTATTTTTAAAGTATTTCCCCCTCGTTTGTCCCTATTTCTTAGGTTTCAGAGTTGGCAGGTAAGATGAAGTACTTCTGAATCATTAGGAGCCCATGAAGCTGTGGATATTCAGAGGTGTGCTGTGTGTATATGATTTCTACTAACCCACATTAAAAGAAAAAAAAATGAGTTATCTGTTTTATGAAATGGACAAAAATTTCCAAAAATCTTTGCTGAACTTTATGCTGACGGTTGTTTACCAGATGCATGGAAAATGAATGTCATTGTTCTTATTACCTTTATTATCCTCATGATTATCATTGACCAGGTGAAATTGAGCAATATGGCCACGTATTGTGAGTGTGCAGGCAACTTCAAGACGGTCATCGCTCACGAGACATTCATCAGGAAAGTGAAAACATTCAGCAACCTTGCAAAGTGAGTCACAGAAATGGAATAGATGAGAAAACTGCTGCAAACCTCATACAAGTCTTTAAAGGGAAGGCAAACCCAAAGAGCAATGTGGATTGAGTGAAAGCAGCAACTTTAGTACAACACATCAGTGAAAGTTTGAAGAAAATCGGACCATCGATGCAAAAGTTATGAATTTTCAAAGTTTTGGTGTTGGAACCGCTGGATGGGGAGACTATTAGAGGTTATGACGTATAAGTGAACAACAATACTGTATAAAGAAAATAAAAAGAAATTTCCACAAAAATTAATTTTTAATGCAAATTACAAATTCCAGCAACTTGATACCGACATATGTTAAGTGCGGCAATTATTTCCCCTGCTTTCTAAAGTGGTTAGTCAAGTGCTTTTTCATAATGCTAGAAAAGTGAATTTTTGTTGAATTTCGTCTATATTTTCTTCGTATTGTTGTCCACTCATATGTCATAACCTCTAGTAGTCTCCTCATCCAGCCGTTCTAACACCAAAACTTTAAAATTTCATAACTTTTGTATCGATGGTCCGATTTTCCTCAAACTTTCACTGATGTGTTCGACTAATGTTGCTGCTTTCACTCAATCCGCATTGCTCTTTAGGTTTGCGTTCCCTTTAATGCTAATCACTCCAGTAGCACCGACCTTTCTACATGTTGAATAGTGTATGCAAATGATGATACACCTCTACCTTTCCACCATGTAGCAGTGTTCAAATGGTTTTACAGTATGTCTGTCATTTGTCTTCCTAGCTGCAAAGAATATGAAATTAGTCATAGGTCTCCTTTTGTTCAACATACTTGTGATTACGTGATCAGCCTGACAGAGCAACTGCAGTTCACATGTTCAGGGCTCAGCTGGTCGAATGTTGGTTATACTTTTAACCATTGATAAAAAGACTCACTTTTGAACAGTTGATGAGATGTGATTGTCCCTCTGATAAGTGCTGACTTATTGTGTGTCATTGGTTCAACCGATGGCAATTTTTCATCACAGATCTTGGTTGAATTTTATCCCCGATACAATTTGAAAGCACCCATCTCCTTGAAGGGAAATTCCAGACCAGTTTAGAGCTAGTCTGAAAAGGAGCAACATTTTCTAAGCCCAAGAATGAAATTAAACCAATATTAGATGAAAAATAAAGAAGTGATGAAATTAAGAAGTTACACTGTTTTTCATAGAACAGTTTTTGAACACTCAAGATAACTATGCAAATAGTGAAGTGATGATGTCATCCCCTCACAACTTGCCATATGGTTTGAACATAACATTTTGACATTTTGAGTCCCTTCCAGTTGTTTGTTCAAACACAATTATGTCCCAGTCTCCAAACCTCATAAAACTAACTGATCATGATTTTAAAGTTACTAATCCAGGAACAACTTTTCGTTTTACACTTTCATGACAGAAAATTTAAGTTTTCTATTTTTTGTTTAAATAATTTGTGATGTAGTCAGTGGACTCATTTACATATTCATATTAATTGATTGAGAAATATGCAAAAAATTTTGAATCTTTGATATTTCATAAGTTCTTTTACTTTTGAACCAATTTTGACAAATCTTCCCTTTGGTGCTTGTCATATTTTGCCTTTCTGTTCATAATAAGTTTAAAATGGTGTTGTGGAATTCCCCTTCAAGGTCAAAGGTCATTCTTGTCAGTATTTACCTTGTCCACTTCTCCCACAACATTTCTTTCCAGACACTACAACATGACTCTGCTTCAGGAGACAGTAGACTTCATCCTACGCATGAACCCTGAGCTGCAGACCTGAAAGACATGCCCTGCAAAAGACTGTGGTGTGTTTGCTTGCTTACCATGATCGTCCAGTTCCCTCACTGGTGGCTATGGTCTTCAATGACCTTTGAACCCCAGATTTTTCTAGACATTTGATGAATCATTTAAGTGAAATCCAGAGCAGTTGAAAGCAGCCAAGCAGAAAGTGCTCATTTACATGTAAGTGCTGCATGAACGGCTTTGCTTTATTTGGTCGAAAATAATCAAACATTCACATACATGTACATTCTCATACACACCTAGTTCATACATGAATTGTGATAACATAATTTTCATTTCAAAAACCTAAGTTTCAAGTCAGTAAACCAGTTTGCTAACATATTGATATTTTATGCATGCCATTCTGACAATGGTTTTTCGAACTTGAAAGCTGACCCAACATAATGATGACTGTTGAAAATATCGAAGAATTGAAAAGTGTTTTTGAGGTACAGGATAATAGAATAGTTCGTTGATGTGTCAGGATAGAAGAAACATTCAAAAATTTGAATATGTTAGTAAATTGGACAATTTCAAGAGAAAGTAATGCAATTCCCTTTGTCTGCAGATGTTCAGACTGTATCAGTGATCTGGATTATACACCAGTTTACCGACATATTCTTATTTATGCATACCTTTCTAACAAAGGTTGTTCTTTACAACCACAAAGCTTACTGAAGCTTTTCCCTGACATAGCAACCACCAGCCATGCAAGTCTGATGATAAGTATTAGCATGTATTGAGTTTGTGAAGGTGCACTGAATATTTGTACGTTTTGATATAAGAAAACTGTCCTGTTCTGCATATTATAATGTAATTAATCTTGATTTAATGATCTTGTTTGTACATTTTTATCTTTATGTATATACCCCAAAATTGTATGTGCCATTTTAAAAGACTTCATGTAAATTGTATATCTGCCTGTCTTCACAAAGTACAGGCTTTGTTACATACCCAAGTTAAAGCCACATTAGGCAAGCCTGAAAGGGAAAGTCCACCCTGAAAATTAGTTTGTGTGAATAGAAAGCAGAACATTTTTCAAGGGACAGGACAGTGAAAGTTTAGGCAATTGTGATGAAAACTAAGAAAGTTAAGATATTTTGAAATTGTGATCACATAGCACAAATTGGCCACTACAATGTACATAATGTAGCATGCAAGCTCCCCTTCCATTTGCTTCATTCCTAAAATCCCATAAAATCTGTCTCTTTTCATTATTGAAGACTGAATATATTTTTTACAAGCAGGGATTGCATTTAAAAATATTTACAATGTTGAGGGTGCTGTGCTCTGTCGGGGCTCCTTTCTCCCCACCACCATTTTGAGATGCGCTAAGACAGCCAGGATCAACAGAAAAAAATCTAATCATGAATTTAATGGCATCATTACACCTTGTATCCATAAATTGTCATGTCTTGTTTGAGTCTTCTTGAAATTCAAATACCCAGGTAATAGTTGTTTCCATAATGGTACTTTATTGAAAATTGTGTATTTTTTCTATGTCAGTAGTGCAGCATGTTGATCTCTAAAATTCAGTGTTGCAGCCACTGCGATGGCAACAATCCATGTTTGCACCTGTCAATAGTGAAATGTTTAAAAAATCATTTCAAATGTCGAGACCTATTGTGTAGCAGGTGCTAGTCATTTTAAAGGACGAAATCAATGTATTTATAGACTTTTCGTAGTTTTGAAGATGTACTGCTCAGATGTTTTTTGAAGGGCGTGTCGATGTGCGAACATTCTTTTGTTGAATAAAAGTGTCGATATTTTATGAGACTCCGAGACCATGTTGATGTCATTTCTGAATATTTCTACGGAATCTCATCAGATAATGTGAACCATTAAGACTTCATAAGACCAGAACGCACACACACTCACGCACATTCACACACACAAATAATAGTATTTGTATTAATTAGAGTGGTATAAAAGCTATTAAAATATCTTACAAGACACATGTAATATTTGTTCATAGTATAGTTTATTCACCATGAGAACTTATAACAAGCTATATCGTCGTGCGCATGGCAGATTGTCATTAGCGCTCTTCCGTGCGCATGGCAGATTGTTGTTATGCGCACTCCCACACCCTAACAACAATCTGCCATGCGCACTCCCACCCTGTAACGACAATCTGCCAGGTGCAGGGAAGCGCGCTAACGACAATCTGCCAGGTGCAGGGAAGCGCGCTAACGACAATCTGCCATGCGCACGACGATAAATGGCCACTGACATTTCCTTGGAGTATGGTAACTTGAATTTAGGGAATAATGGCAAAAGAAAAGAAAAAGGAATAGGACAAAGTCATATGCATACTTATCTCTTTAGATATTCAGGTATTTTACTATATGTATATTGTAGCTCATTATGAATATATGTCTGTGTATGTGTGTGTGTGTGTGCGCGTGTCTGTGTGTGTGTGTGCTGTGAGAGAGAGAGAGAGAGCAAGAACAGTGAAAGAAGTGAAACATGCAGCACACACATACAAGAAAATCTAATGGGGAATTTGCCCTCGTACTTGTAGTAGTCATTAACAATCGGTGGCTGCCAATTATTCATCTACACTGACGTCTGATGAGCAAATGAAGCCCAGTTTTGTCTGTACCCTGTAGCATTAACTTTCAATCTCTGCTCTCGATTGAAGCACAAGATAAATTACAATCAGTTATTGCACATCAATGAGAGGATGTGACCAAAGTGTAAAGCTCACCTTAAGCAAAGGGCTCCTTATACATCTTCATCCTCCCCATATGGTGTGATTGATGAAAGTCAGATTTTGAGCCTAAACTTCTTTTTCCGTTTGCCCAATATTTTTTGATGGTTTCTACCCTCTATTTCGATGGTGCTGAATCTGAATCTGGATGATGCAACACTTGGATCCTTGAGGGTTTGGAATATTCAAGATGGCTGCCAAAAGGGCCATTAAAACTGGAAAAAAGCACACATACGTAATACAGTATATCCTTGACAGGATATTGAAAATTTAAAAGAATACCCAAGCTCCGAGATTCCGATATTGTTATGTTTAGTCAAAACCTGAGCCCTCACCCCTCTGAATAACATCTTTCTTTCATTTATCCTATGCCTTGTCCGCCTTGGACTACTTAACATAACAATGTCGGAATCTCGGAGCTTGGGTATTCCATATTCATCGTGTCACTGCCGGCAACCAGGGACAGCCTGGTGGTAGTGTCGCTGCCCGGAAAGCAGTAGATGACGGGTTCGAGTCCCACTGGTTCCTTTTTTTCCGACATGTTTGTTAATTTACAGATCAGCAGTGACGATCTTAACAAATTTGCATTTGTAGAGGGAGACAAACTGAAGAAACTCAAAACCTGAGCCTTCACCCCTCTGAATAACATCTTTCTTTCAAATTGAAAATAGATTGATGGTTCTGCCCTCTTTTCAGGACGCTGAATCAAGAATCTGGCTGATGCAATAATTGCACTCTTGAAGGTTTTTAGATATTCATGATTTTGGGGTGCCATTTTGGCGACCATCTTGAATACAGTGTATCATACAGCCCTTTAGATTACAGGAGTTGCATCAACCAGTTTCGGATTCAGCACCCTGGAAATAGGTTAAACAATCATGTTTCCTTAACTTTCACCATTTTATGAGGACATATTGGAAATGCGATTCTTGTCGGTCATCTTTAAATATCTCAAAATCCTCAAGGAAGCAAGAGTTGCTTCATTCAGATTCAGATTCAGCAGCCTTGAAATAAGGTAAGATCTTCATTTTCGTTTCCAATTTTTGCCACCTATAAAGGAAATGCTAGAAATTTCAGATTTTGGCGGCCATTTTGATGGCAATTTTGAATATCCCCAAATCCTCAAGGACGCAAGAGTTGCATCATCCAGATTCGGATTCAGCCTTCTCGAAATAGGGTAAAACCATCTGGGAAACACTGGGCGAACGGTGTTCCACTAGGTTCAATCTCGCTCCCAAACTACATACCAGTGCAACCCAAGGTACTCATTTTAACCAAACTAATCCAATATATTGGCTTACTGAAGGAACATGGCCTCAAAGCAGTGACCTATCACATTCACCATTCACACACACACACCCACACACAATCTTCAAGAGTATTGATTCCGTTTATGATTTTTGCACTTGAGTATGCTTCAATTAGACGATGCTGATTTTCTGCACATCGCTCATTATTCATACTTTTGTATTAGTTGGCCGTTCACGAGTTGTGCGTTGATTGTTGTTGGCCTGCCGGTACCGGTAGACATAATGCCGCGAATATGTTCCTGTCAAAGCTAGAGGAGTTGTCAAACAGTGAACTAGCTTTTAATCAAACTTGTTGAAGAGAGTGTAGGACTTGATAGACACATTCTTAAGTAGGTTCTGTGTACGTAAGGAAAACGAAGTGTTATATAGGGAAATAGATGATGTACCATTTTTTTTTTTTTGGTCTTTCCTACTGCAGTTCTAGTTTGTTCTACCCTTTACCGCCTGTCTTCTGTTCTTTTTCTTTGTTTTCATCCCGCATAATTACGCTCACTGCTTCTGCTTGTGAATACGTAGCATAACGCTGTTTATTGCTCATCATGTTAAAGATCACACATTCCTATCGAGGTCATGTTGGTGATAAAGCAATGCGTAGGAAAGTGTGTTTGTGTGCGTTCTGGAGCAACGAACGCGCAACTTCAACCCAAATCCAGATAGAGGCGAACTGGAGACGCTCACATGTAATGGCATTTTGATTTTAATACGGTCAGTGGTCCCTAGACGGTTACATATCAACTGTATAGACCCAGTTCCAACCAACCTGTTTCATCTTAGTGACTACGTCATTCTTGTAGGTACCGGTAGACGGATATTCACATCTCAACATAAATTGCAAGGTATGAGTTCCTAAACGGCTTTACTGAATAAAAGGAGAACAGTCGTCTGCCCCGTCTGTCACCACAAGTAGGCCTATAGGACGGATTTCGAAAAAAAATTTACCATGATGTTCTGCCAACCTATGAACATTACCATGTTCCACAGTCACCTTGTCGGGTTGAACGCCCTGTCAATCTCAGTCTACGTGCAGCTCTTCCTCACGGTAGCCTTTAACGGATTTGCCCTAGCCGTCCTTCGGAAGACCAACGCCAACCTGGATGAGGTATCTCACTTCCTACTGCGCGCACTCGCGACTCTCAGTTGTCTCTTTGGTGCCTTCTGCGTGACCACGCGGGTCTGCCAGTCAATAATGCCCCAGCGAAATATCGTGATGGGTACCGCCTTCGTGGAGATTGCGTTTATGCTTAATACCCAAGGAGTTTTTCTCTTGATCAATCTGAATAGGTACCTGATGGTCGTCCGCCCTCTAAGATACCGAGCGCTTGTCACACCATGCAGGGCAAAAGTAGCCTTTGGCATGGGCTGTTGTTTCTCTCTGACTACTTCCTTCATTAATATGCCATTCCCAAATTCGCTTTTCGAAGAAGCCCTCAGAGCGTTCGTCACCTGCGACGCAGAGGCCCTGCACACCGTGCTGCACTCAATAAGATTACCCATGTACGTGCTTGTCGCGATGTCCTTCGGGATCCTTGCGATGATAACCTTCGCGAATCTGCACACATTCGTCATCGCCCGGCGCCTCTCTTGCAGAGCGTCCAAGTTTCTGACCGTAGCGGGATTGGCAAGCGCGCCCTCCAACTTCCAGTCAGGACCCGACATCCTCAACGAAGTCCGAGAGGGAGGGTCTCACCCGGCGCGGGCCAAGACCGTCTCGCCGCAGTCAGCGTACAGGATGAGGAAGTGTTTCAAGACCACCGTCACCCTAACTCTCATTACGAGCTCGTTCTACCTCCAGTGGGTACCCAAGATAGTTACCCTGATAGCCGAAACCGCCGGGATCTTCCTACCGATGCGCTGGATGAACATTTTAGGCGCCATGACGTACAGTAGCGCATGGTGGAACGTGGCCATTCTCTTCGCCACAGACCGAAAGTTCAAGAGGATCGCAATGGGTTTGGCTGGATGCGGCCGTTAGGGACCCCAAAACTAATGTGCTGTTTATCATGCCTAACATTTTCTTCGTCGTATTGCATGCTGTGCGCTGTTTAAACATGACTCAAGGTGTAAACTAGCGTTAAAGAAGGTTTTTAGGTAGGACAACGAACATGTACATGTATTAATACTTTCATCAACCCCATTGCCAACCGACAAGAGACGTTTCCATAGCAATCGAATTGGTCTATGCAGTTGTCACTATTCTAGCAGGTCTACGAAGGCTTCACAAGCTCTTATTCCATATCTGTTGCACTATCCCAATAGTTGCAAAATCAATGACTGAAATGGTTCTACTTGCGCGCTACGTTCTGCTTTGATAGAATTCACAGAAGAGATTTGAACAACTTATTACCGATAAGGGTCGGGTTCTTTTCATAGCAATATTGTAAGGCCCACGGGGTTATCCTTCTAGCGCAATACAATATTATAAGAAAGCCAAACTGCTTAGAGTAGCCTAACATATACACACACGTGAGCATATGAACCGAAAAGATTGCAGTTTAGGCGCTACCAGGGCCGGTCGGTATCAGGGCAGTTAGCATGCTAGAGCTGCTCCCGACGCAGGCATTGTTGAATTTCAATTTGCGCCCAGGACTTTGCAAACGTTCTATTGTTGAATAAAATTTATTACTTGGTATTTGACGACATTTGGAGACTTGTCGTGTCTCATTATTGCCTTCGTCTCAAGTAGATCTGAAAACATGGATGGACACACACACACACACACACACACACATTCATACATGGAGACATTATAGTACCAGTTGTAACGGTGATACAACAACGTATTCAGGGACCTCCCTGGTATTACAAGTATCATAAAAGGCATACGCCTTAATTCTTACTATGTACATGTATAATTTATATCTATGCAATTCCGGAAATCACCTTATACAACCAGTCCAAATAGTGCGGTTTTTTTTTTTCCATCGGTCACTCGTCGGAAGTGAAATTTATTGCTCCAGATCCTGCACCCACCAAAGTTGGATCGCAGTTCGAGGAATCCCACTGGTGTTTAGACAACTATCACGTCAGTGTCAGACATGTGCGTTATCTTCATCGGACGACTTTGCCTCATCGGATTACGTCCGGCATGTCTGACACCGATCTGATTGTCGATCAACACAAGTCTGAATCACCAGACTGCGAACCAATACAGTGTACATTTCGATTGGTGACCGCAAGCAAAACGTTTGCTTCCAGCTTTATAGTAACCGATGAGAAAAACAACTCTAAATGGAATGAGTTATAAGAGAGACACTTCATAATTACACTGAGGAGACACTTGACTCTAAAGAGACATTATTTGTGTCAATGTGAAATACTCTACACATATTCCACACTGTTTCCCTCATGACCTCATTTCACAAAGATTTTTTTTTTCTTTTTCGTATTGGTCTCTAATCGGAAGCAAAGCTTGCTGTTTGCTACTCCACCTATCGAAGTGTATCCAATCGCATTCTGATGAATCCGACCCGGATAGTCGAGTATTCAGGTGAGTGCCAGACGTACATGTCGCGCGTGATCCTCATCGAACGATCTTGCCTCATCGAATCATCGCCCGACATGCTTGACTTTTACCTAATAGTCGACCTACATATTACAGTCGGATCCATCAGACTGCAATTCAATAGGCCTACACTTTCACTCTCTTTGCTCTCATACAATTGTTAAAGTTTCACTCAGTGATTACTACACATACTCTTTCACTTTAGGTGGGGCCTGGAAGAGATAAACTTGGCTTCCGACGAGTGTAATGTCCAAGGAGAGAAAATCTCCGTGGAATGGAGATTTGAAGAAAGATCCATTGCAAAATTCTTCTCCAGCTCATGACGCTGTGTAGTACATGTGCAACCTGAAAAAACAAAAATTAATGCAAATGCCCCGTAGACCATAGACCGCAGGGTATCACGCAGAGAAGGCAAGGGTAAAATTGTCACCTCCTAGTCTAAGACTCAATACGGACAGCCCCCGATTAGCTTCCGATTAACCCGGGGATAAATCTTGGCCTTGACTGTCCAGAGTAGACTCGGGGTAGCCTCCTGAGAACACCCAGGTAAGCTGTCTGTTGAGACGTCTGCCTGGTAGATCTTACCCAGAGAGATCAGATGACGTCATCTTTGCCAGATGTCATGTGACAAGTGCTGCAGACGCTGTGACATACTGGCGACAAAGTAGAGGTATACACAATTTGTATATCAGCAACAAGTTTGCGCCAGGGACGGTCGAGGTTACCATAGTATGTACACGGCAAAGGTCTTCAAACAACGCCTGTTAAGATACTGTCAGAAGTATAATAATTAACTTATATGTGACAGCAACAGCAGTGACCCAATAGGTCCTTACGGGATTAACATTTGGGGAAGAGTGAGAGTTGTTGGAATTGACATGGTCACACTCACACATACATACATACACACACACACACACACACACACGAGCTTCAGTTGTGATCTTTGGTAATAACTGATAACAACTCCGTTCACTGCTCATTATTCATTGAATGTTATCGGCCGATATAAACGCCAGTAATCTGTCGGTGTCAAAACTAGAGAAGTAGTCAAACAATGCACCAACTGATGCTGATAATTACACTTGTTGTAATGGGTGAATGCGTTCTGTACGTGATTACCAAAGGGCTAAGTGGCAGATAAAAATATATGTGCCAAATCATTTGGTCGTTGCAGCTACTATATGTATTGTTTATTATTCCCTCTACAGTGTACATTTTGTGGCTTTTTTTTTCAATTCCTTTTTGTTTTCGTACGTCCATCGACTTAGTGAAAACGTGGCACTGCGCAGCGTCTACGTTTGAGCAACAAGCATTTAAATCCTGATTGGGCGAACGCGAGACGCTCACATGTAAAACAGGAATGGTATTTTAAGACAGTGGATCTTAAAACGATTGGGTCTCAAGTTGACCCAGTTCTAACCCATCTCCCGATTCATTTCAGCAACCGCGCGAGGTTCTTATCCGATGTCAGTTATTCACATCTTCAACCAGTCAACACATGATGTAAGGCATAGGACTCCAGAAGCGGGAACGACTAAATTGAATGCAGACAACAGCAACATCTTGCGTCTGCAGGACTGATCTTTCAAAACACAGTGTGAACGGTAAAATAGTTGGCCATGGCGTCTTGTCACCATATGAACATTACCGCAATACATAGTCGCCTTGTCGGGTTGAACGCCGTTTCAATTTCTGTATACGCGCATCTCGCCCTCGCAGTTATCTTCAACGGATTTGCCCTTGCCGTCCTACGGAAGACCAGCGCCAGTCTGGATGATATATCTCACTTCCTTCTACGCGCACTCGCAACCATCAGTTGTCTCTATGGTGCTTTCTGCCTTACTACGCGGATCTGCCAGGCAATAATGCTGGAGAGATATATCGTAATGGGTACCGCGTTCGTAGAGATTGCGTTTATGATAACCACCCAGGGCTTGTTTCTCTTGATCAATCTGAATAGGTACGTGATGGTCGTCAATCCGTTGAAATACCCAACAATCGTCACACTTTACAGGGCAAAAGTATCCTTTTGCGTGGCATGTTGTTTTTCTCTTACATCCCTCATTTACATGCCGCTCCCGAATTCGCTGTCCGAAAAAGCATTTAAGGCATTCGTAACGTGCGACGAAGAGACATTACCCAACGTATTGCACTCAATGAGAGTACCCTTGTACATACTGGTTGCCCTGTCCATCGGGTTGCTAGCGACGATAACCTTTGTGAATCTGCACACATTTTTCATCGCCAGGCGCCTCGTTCACAGAGTGACCAAGTATCAGAGAGTATCGGGGTTGGCGGGCGAATCCTCCAACTCCCAGTCACGTCCGGACGTTCTCGAAGGAGTCCGAGATTCAGGGTCTCACCCGCACTCCAAAACCTTTTCACTACAGTCAGCGTGCAGGATGAGGAAGTGTTTCAAGACCACCGTCACCCTGACTCTTATCTGTGGTTCGTTCTACCTTCAGTGGATGCCCAAGATAGCCATCTTGTTAGCCCAGTCCACCGGGATCTTCCTGCCGATGCGCTGTATGGAGATCATAGGAAGCATGACGTACAGTAGCATCTGGTGGAACGTCGTCATTCTCTTTGCCACAGACCGGAAGTTTAAGAGGACCGCAATGGGTATGGCTGAATGCAGCCGTTATAAACGCTAGTGAACAAACCGATGTTTTAATTGCTTAATGGCTAACTCTCCTCTTCATTATATTCATATTATATGATAATTGATATACTATATAATGATTGATATATCGCGTAGATCACAGCGGAAACTCGGTGTTGATGAGAATACAGTATATCACCTATCCCTAAATACTTAGTGTCGAGTATATTAATATTGACTAGTATGCATCGCATAGACCACTTGAATCTCATTGGAAAAAAAAAAATCCTGGAAGCGATAAACTTAGCTTCCGATGAGTGACAAGTGAGAGAAAATCTCTGTGTAATGAAGGTATGAAGATGCATCCATAGCAAAATTATTCTCTAGCTCATGACTGTGCAACCGCATTAATTTAACACAAATACCCCGTAACAGACAATAGAACCCATGGTATCACCCAGAGAACGCAAGCGTTAAATTGTCACCTCGTGTCTGTTAACATCCCACTTTAAGACGCACACGGACAGCCTCGGAGTAGCTTCCGATTTATCTGGGGATAAAATTTGGCCTTGACTGTCCAGAGTGAGAACATCCGGGTATGCTGTCTGTTGAGACGTCTGCCAGGTAGATCTTACCTGGAGAGGTCAGATGACGGCAACTTTGCCTCGGGTCATGCCACAAGCGTTGCCGACGTTGCGACATAGGGCCTACTGGCGACAAAGTATACGTACACACAGTTTGTGTATCAGCAGCAAGCTGGCGCCAGGGACGGTCGAGGTTACCATGGTATGTACCCGGAAAAAGTCTTCAAACAACACCTGTTAAGATACTGTCTTAAGTATAATAATTAACATGTCTGTGACAGTAACAGCACTGACCTAATAAGGTCCATACGGGATTAACATTTGGGGAAGAGTGAAAGTTGTTATAATTGACATATTCGTCTAAAGCGAAAAGCAAAATGATTAGAAATGATCAGGTAGGAACATCCTCTAGTGAGAGACTACCTACGCATAAAGCTATTTGAATCATACATGGTGTCTCTGACGTATTGGCCGAGAAAGTTGGCTTCAAATCAGTTTTCTGAGACCCATACACACACTCACACACACACACACACACACACACACACACACACACATTCACAAACACGCTCACATACAAGCTTCAGTTTGTGATCTTTGGTCGCGGAAAGGAGCATACTCCCTTTGGACATTGATAATATATAACTCCGTTCACTGCTCATTATTCATCGAGTGTTATCGATTGATATAGACACCGGTAATCTGTCTGTGTCAAAACTAGAGAAGTGGTCAAACAACGCACCAACTGATGGCGAAATAATTGCACTTGTTGTAATGGGTGTATACGTTCTGTAAGTAATCAAATGAGATTATGAAAAGGCAAAGTGGCAGATGGAAATATATGTGCCAAATCATTCGGCCGTCGCAGCTACTGTAGGTACTGTTTATTATTCCCTCTACAGTATACATCTTGTCATTTTTTTCACTTCCTTTTGGCTTTCGTATATCCATTTGTTTGATGAAAACGTGGCTTTGCGCAGCGTCTGCGTTTGTGTATTAAGGATCTAAATCCTGGTGGAGCATACGTGAGACGCTCACATGTAATACTGTCATGGTATTTTAAGACTAGATCTTGACGATTAGGTCTCAACTAGACCAAATTCTAATCCGTCGCCAACTTCATATTAGCAACCAGGCTAGCTTCTTACACGATTACGATTATTCACACCTCGATCAACAGAAGCTCAGATTCGCCGAAGCTGGAGCATCTAAACTTCAGTACTGACAGCAGTATCTTACGTCTGCAGGACTGATCTTTCAAAACACAGTTTGCACGGTAAAATAATTTACCATGGCGTCTTGTTACTATATGAACATCACCGTAATACATAGTCGCCTTGTCGGGTTGAATGCCGTTTCAATTTCTGTATACGCGCATCTCGCCCTCGCAGTTATCTTCAACGGATTTGCCCTTGCCGTCCTTCGGAAGACCATCGCCAATCTGGATGATGTATCTCACTTCCTTCTACGCGCACTCGCAACCCTCAGTTGTCTCTATGGCGCTTTCTGCCTGATTACGCGGATCTGCCAGGCAATAATGCTGGAGAGGTATATCGTGATGGGTACCGCGTTCGTAGAGGTGGCGTTTATGATAACCACCCAGGGACTGTTTCTCTTGATCAATCTGAATAGGTACGTGATGGTCGTCAGTCCGTTGAAATATGCAACAATCGCCACACTCTACAGGGCAAAAGTAGCATTTTCCATGGCATGTTGTTTTTCTCTTTTATCCCTCATAAATTTGCCGCTCCCGAATTCGCCGTCCGAAAAAGCATTTAAGGCATTCGTCACATGCGACGAAGAGACACTACACGACGTATTGCACTCAGTAATAGTACCCATGTATATACTGGTTGCCCTGTCCATCGGGTTGCTGGCGGTGATAACGTTCGTGAATCTGCACACATTCGTCATCGCCAGGCGCCTGGTTCACAGAGTGACCAAGTATCAGAGAGTATCGGGATTGGCGAGCGTGTCCTTCAACTCCCAGTCACGTCCGGACGTTCTCCAAGGAGTGCGAGATTCAGGGTTTCATCCGCACTCCAAAACCTTTTCTCCGCAGTCGGCGTGCAGGATGAGGAAGTGTTTCAAGACCACCGTCACCCTGACTCTTATCTGTGGTTCGTTCTACCTCCAGTGGGTGCCAAAGGTAGTCATCATGTTAGCCGAATCCACCGGGATCTTCCTGCCGATGCGCTGTATGGAGATCATAGGAAGCATGACGTACAGTAGCATCTGGTGGAACGTCGTCATTCTCTTCGCCACCGACCGGAAGTTCAAGAGGACCGCAATGGGTATGGCTGGATGCAGCCGTTATAGACACTAGTGAACAAACTGATGTTTTATTTTGCTTGATGGCTAACTCTCCTCTTCATCATTTTCATATTGAGTAATCATATGCTGTATTATGGTTAATATATCGCATAGACCATAGCGGAAACTCGGTGCTGATGAGTATTCAGTATATTACCTAGCCCACAGTACAAACTCAGTGTCGATTATATTAAAGGCAACCTAAACCCAAAGAGCAATGTGGATTGAGTGGAAGCAGCAACATTATATAGCACACTAACATCGATTCAGTGAAAGGTTTTTTTATACCCCCGCCAAACGAAGTTTGAAGGGGGTATATAGGAATCAGCGGACGGTCGGTCGGGCGGTCGGTCGGTCGGGCGGTCGGTCCGTTGCAAATCTTGCGTCGCGAACTACTTCCTCAGTTTTCAACCGATTCCCATAAAACTTGACACAGATGTGTGCCTTGGGTTGTAGATGTGCAAGACGTATTTTTTGACAGTACCCAAAAGTACGCTGCCATGGTAACGGCATATTATGGGCAAAAATGGGTACAAATCTTGCGTCGCGAACTACTTCCTCAGTTTTCAACCGATTCCCATAAAACTTGGCACAGATGTGTGCCTTGGGTTGTAGATGTGCAAGACGTATTTTCTGACAGTACCCAAAAGTACGTTGCCATGGTAACGGCATATTATGGGCAAAAATGGGTACAAATCTTGCGTCGCGAACTCCTCCCACAGTTTTTGATCAATTTTTATGAAATTAGGTACAGATGTTCATCTGAATATGTTAATGTGCAAGACACATATTTCCGCAGTGGCAAAAAGTGCGTTGCCATGGTAACGGCATGTTATTGGTAAAATATAGGGCAAAATGCTTCATGGCAAAACTGCTTCATCAGTGTTCTTCCAATTCTCATGGAATTCATACTGAATGTTTGTCTTAGGATATAGGTCAGCATGACACATTTCTTGACAGTGACAAAAAGTATGTTGCCATGGTAACAGCTCACATATTATGAGCCAAAATGATGGAAAATTTTGTGTTGCAAACTACTTCCTCAGTTTTTGCCCAATTTCCATGAAACTTGGTACAGATGTGTGCCTTTGGTTGTAGATGTGCAAGACGCATTTTTCGACAGTACCTGAAAGTACGTTGCCATGGTAACGGCATATTAATGGCAGAAGATCAAGGAAAGATCTTGTGGATTTAACTACTTCCTCATTTTTTTGACCAAAGCTTATCAAATGTTGTTTTGACCAAAGCTTATGAAATGTTGTTTGGCGGGGGTATAACCAGTCGCTGTAGCGACATTTCTATAGTTTTGTCATGAAAATTACATATTCCATCAACTTGATATTCACATGTTAAGGGTAGCAATTATTCCCCCTGCTTTCTGAAAGCGGTTAGTCAAGTGCTCTTTCATTATGCTTGAAAAGTGAATTTTTGTGGAATTTTGAATGAATGAATGAATGAATGATTTATTACCAAATTTAAGTTCTAGTTTACAATCACAGATAATTTATACAATCATTGAGGATACAATAATAATCATAATACAATTAACAGGAATACAAGACATGAGAGTATAGAATCAAACTTATCAACAGTATGAATATGAAAGTACAAACATATTTACAAATTTGGTTAAAAGGGTCTTTACGTTTTCTTAATATTGTTGTACACACATACGTCATAACCTCTAGTAGTCTCCTCATCCAGCGGTTCTAACACCAAAACTTTAAAAAATTCATAGATTTTGCATCGATTGCCCGTTGTTGTTGGTTTTTTTTTTCAAACTTTCACTGATGTGTTTTACTAATGCTGCTACTTTGATGCATTCTACATTGTTCTTTGGGGTTGGGTTTCCTTGAGGATGAGTGTGCATCGCACAGATCACAGTTGAAGCTCGGTGTAAAGAAGTCCTTGAGGCTGCGTTCACATAGAAGTATTCGGTATTCGGTATTCGCTATTCGCTATTCGGTATTCGGGCACCAAATACACCGCCACCTGCACCGTCAACTCACCATCCCATGCAGTAAGGATTTCTTCCTCCTACATCCCAGCAAATCTTATAAACAATTTCTAAACTGCATCAGAATGTCAGTCTACATGCTTATTTTTGCTAAAAGGCAAATCCAGACCAAAAATGTCATTATTTCGTAAACGAGAGACGGTATACGCTGCAAGAAAATCGAACAAGCTCGATTCCCACTTTGTATACTTTTCGCAGCTATTCGTACTTTCGAATAGTGCCCTCCTATGTGAACCGGTGTGAGGAAATCCTATCGTTGGATTCAAGCTATTCGCGTGCCCTCGAAAAACGAGCCCGAATACCCGAATAGTATACTTCTATGTGAACGCAGCCTGAGACCAGGAAAACTTTTTATGAGGTCAACCATGGTGACAACCATTTGCGTGTATACGCCAACTCGCCTCTTTAGAGTGGATATCCTTAACTTGATGGTTTTTGTATACAAGCTGTGATGACATTTCGTATCATGTATTTGCTCTGTATTTGCCAAGGATTTTGGACCGCGTGTATAACGCTTTCGGGCTTTTTGTGCCTACCGGCACGCAAAACTCACAAAGGATTAATGGACCCTTCAATAAAGGAACGTCAATAAAATGACATTCGTGCATTTTACAATTCTAATCCTAAAACTGGGTTCTGAATATAATACCTAAATCCATTACAAAGTACCAACCCCAGCACGGTAAAACGGCTTGCAGTCATCTAAAATTTACTTACAATTTTTTTTTAATATTGTATACTGCCTTGCGGGATCACCGCTACGTATACGTTACTCAACTTTCAATGCCTTTCATAACTCGTGCAGGTAGTTTTACAGACATGCTCTTTCTTGAGTGAGGGAGAAAGGCGAGAGAGAGAGAGAGAGACGGGGAGAGCTAGAGAGAGGGTGAGAGAGAGAGGGAGCATGAGAGATGCATTCGTCTTTTAGACAGTATAAAATTCTCTCGTTTACTCACGATTGTTATCTCTATTAGAAAAATAAAATCGTGATTGCTATCAAGATACTTCTGTCGTGTGAAAGCTTAATCAAGATTCCAAAATCTTTATTTGGAATTCGGAGTCTGGCGGTACTTTCAAATCCTAATTTGATCGATTCGTGATGTGCACTTATACCGTCTGAAAGACATATTAACCTCCAAAACATTCATTTCGAAGGTTCTCTAATCCGAAGGTTCGTTATTCCGAAGATTCGTTAATCCGAAAATGTGATAAGGTTTGTTATTCTGAAGGTTCATTAATCCGAAAATGAAATAAGGTTCGTTATTCCGAATGTCCGTTTATCCGAAAATGAAACAGGACTCTTTATTCTGACGGTTCGTTGCGGACCATATTACATTTTCGGATCAACGAACCTTCGGAATATCAACGAACCCTTTTTCATTTTCGGATTAACGAACCTCTAGGTATAGGGAATTTGTGTGTTTCGGATTAACAAACCTTCGGAATAACGAACCTTTAAAATAACGAACAGCACCCGCATAAACATCTGCCCATACATAGACCGAGTGAAATGCAAAGCAGTCTTCTTACCCTGCACTAGCTACAGCGCAATCTTTGCGAGTTTTGACCGACAAGTCAGTAGGTGTGTGTCTCCAAACCTCAAATTTAGACTAATCACGATTTGTAAAGATGATTACACGATGTATATTTCATAGTTGTCTGAAAGAGCTCAGAGAGAGATTGAACTTGAACTTTTTGAACATGAACTTAAACTTTATTCTGTTTCATTTTAGATAAAAACAAAGCTTTTGTACAATAACAAACCGCAGACAGTGAACCAGTACACAAACATGCAATAGGCCTACATAACATGTAATAATAATAACTGAAACATGGAAACTGCTAACGACAAGGGGTCTTGTTAGAGTAGTTCTCAACAAAAAGAAGGACATAAAACAATATTGTTTTACAATCACAACATGAAAAAAATGAAAATATTACAAAAACAGATACAAAAGTAAAAAAAAAATGTTTTATTATATAAGTAATAGTGATTAATCATTTGAAACTACACAATTATTTGAAATCATCATGTATTCCATAATGGGAAATCTTACCATCTAACAAAATATCTTTTAAGATTCTTCTTGTAAGAATATGTTTGTAGTGAGAGAATTTGTAATTGTATCTGGTAAAGAATGTAAAGAGAGAATATATCTTAACAATAGATTCCACATATAAAATAATTATTATCATAAGCTGTCCATGGTGTCAAGTTGTTGTTTTTTTTTTACACTAGAGCAACAAAACAGCAAAACGATTGCCATATCTTTTTATAAGTTGATTGATTCTGTGCGACATGGTGTAATATCTTAGCAGTGCTTTGCCACAACGTGTATAAAAAGAGCATAATCAGTCAAACAGAATACCATAAAGTTTCATCGTAATCGGGTTTAGAATGTAAAGTATGAAATAATTACGACTTACATAATATATTTAACAGTTAATGTGGGTTCAACCACGTTATGCAAATTAGTTATTGCAAGGCGATTATCATCAAGGCGATTATCATGATTTAGTAATAACAAACCATTTTCCTATAGTTATCATCGCTCTGCAAAAACCATTGCAACACAAAATCATTTGACGTGAATGACACATTTTATCGTTCTGATTTCAAATCAAGAAGGAATTTTCAATGAAGAATATTTTTTTAGCAAATTGTAGATACATCCGGCCATTAATACTGTTATTCTGAGAATGACAGCAAGATTTACAAGACTTTCCCATAGGACTACCTTAGAGCTTCTTTTTCATTCATATTTATTAATCATTATATTACTCTTCTATTAAAGTTCGATATACATTTTCTTTAAAGTGAACCAATCAAAAATGTTAGTGCCTAACTTTTTACTTTTTATTTATCAAATCAATTACTAGAAGTAAAAAATATCCCTACAACATAATATGAAATGACAACGATGTTGCACTAGTACAGCAAGTATGTGTAAAGAGGGAAATATATTCCTATATGATTAATTAAACTAATAATTCAATGATCATTAATGTTCATAGAAACCCCATAGATAAATGTGTTATTTCGATAAAACTTCGTCATTTTATTTACATATGTCACAGTGGCTACATTCATTCCTTTGTGAAACCACGCAAACCCTGACAATTTTACAACACTCTTATATTTGTCTTGTTTAAAAGAAACACATATTTCACTGTTATTTGAAAGAATTTCGTTTCATAAAGGTATTTTTTTTTTACTGGACTAGAATTTAGCCTTTGAGTATTTTCAGTAATAATGGTTAACTTAATGTTGCCGATTGTAATGACTTGACATCATTTTTCTTGCTATCGTATAGTAGCATAAGTATACGTACAAATTTGTAATTATTCTTCATGGTGCGCCTATAAGCACCATTTTAATGAACTGTAGTACTGTACAAAATTACTCCTAAGACTAAACCGTCAATAGTACTTGCTCTCAATCCTGCCTAAAATGAAACTAACGGTGTACTGTGGAGATTCACTATGTGTTTCGGTAATCCAGATTTACATTTTCTATTCTCTATAAAAGAGTTGGACCCGATTCTTGGAGTATCATGAGTTTCAGTGTTTCCTTTTGTTGCCATATACGGCTGGTACCCCCGTCTGGGCCTGAGTCATCTGAATTTGGCGGCTGTAGTACTGAGCCCCGCCGCCACCGCCACCGCCGTTGTCCGGATGTTCAGGTGCGCGCGGGTGGACAGTGTACAGAGTGTTGTCTGTCTCCTCGTAATCACTCATGATGTCATGGTATTTAGCGCTCTCCCTCTGCCGAAAATTTAAAGGGGCATTCCAGATAATTTTTAATATCTCCTATTATGCAGTAGATTAATCAATAGGGCCATATATAATGAGACACATGTGCATTGAACAAGGATGATGACATCAGAGGCTCACATATTCCAGTTACGTATAGTAGTTTCGTTACAATCACACTTGCTTTATAGGTTCACATGAGTAGAATTTTGCATACTTTCATCTTTTCCTCTGCTTTCCCGAGCACCTAATCACGCATTCTTATGTGAAGCTGCTATGTCATTTTCTTTGTTAACTGTAATTTGCTATCAATTTTTATAACGTTCTTACTCCTAATCCCAATTACTAGAAATCCTGGAATTCTAGCTTTCTAGAAACATTCGAAATGCCTGAATGCCTAAAGAAGCTCTATCTAAAGAAAGCTCAGTAAGTATGTTATGTTTTTAAGACGTGACAGAATGTGAATCACAGTAAGATATTGATAGCTTATACCGTGGAGGTACAACACAAGGAGAGGACACTCAACAAAAATGTGACCCGAGACAAACGTCAAGTCAATCCTTCATATCCACCAATCCATAAAATATGACGTACAACGGGTGCATGGTATATGAATTGATTTTAAAGGTAATTATTATGTTTGCAATTACATAGGATTTCACCTCTCATATCAAACGCTTGACTGTTCTTGTATAATAGTAGTGAAAAAAAAGGAGTTAACACTTTTATCAAGGTCATCATTAGGTATAACTCCGTAGATGTAGCTCTCGCCTAAAGCATGCAGAAGTGGCGTCACATAATAGCATTGGAATGCACCTTCCTCAGCATTACTTGCATGTTTCTGTCATATCAATGTAACTAACAAAAGACATGGCGAGAGAACATGCAAGTTATGCTGAGTCGAGGGGAAGGTGCATTCCAATGTCTTTTGTTAAACATTTCAGTACTTTAGCAATGATTGACAGATGAGTTCATCTCAAGAATATTAATATTGATTGTTTTGGAAGGATTTTTTTTTTTTTTGTGGGCGTCCCCAAGTAATCTGAAGAAAAGTAGAAGAAAAAATCGTTTAAAATATATTGAATGTTTCTAGATATTCGTTTCACCGCAAAAGTGATGTTCAGGGTATCATAAATCAACATAAATCAACGTGCATTTGGATTTCAGGGCCCCTTTATATAGCGACTTGAAGTCATCTTGAGAAACATTCGTGAAGTCCATTTTTTTTATACAGTCCTACATAATTCAGATCAAATTGTTTCTGTCATGCAACCAAGTGGAAATTTCATGCATGTTTCGGCGTGTGCAAGTAAGTCAATAAGACAGGCTATGTAACTGAACATTTACCAATAGGCCTTCAAAATGTAAAAAAACAAAACAAAACAAAACAAAACAAAAACAAAAACAAAAAAAAATCAAACATGGCGATAAAGTCTTTTAAGAGTCACCTTTACTTTAACATTTGTATTTTCTAATATGAACTTTGACCATTATTTACATAACCAAGAGGGCGCTATGTCTCATCTCGTCGTCATTATAATAATAATATAAGTTTGACAAACCCTATAAGCCTGCAAAATTTTGCAGCAGTCGAAGCAATGTGGTCTCCAACACAAAACAAAGGGATATTGTGTGTGTGTGTGTGTGTGTGCGCGCGCGCGTATGGGTGCGTTTACATGAGAACGCAATTTCTACATGGACGAAGGTGTAATTACTCCATTGAAGAAGAAAAAAGTAAAAGATAGAAGTATTTTGTTTCGTGTTCTTGTGGGGTTCGAACCCGCACGTGTGCAACCTCGCGTCTCTGGCGCCAGAGACGTCGCCTTTAAACTCTCAGCTATACATGTACGTCTCGACGAGGAAATATGAGGAACGTAAGCTTAAAATGTGAAAGATAAATCAGAAATCGTTTTGTCCACATTCCATTCTCATTTTCAGTTTTAAGCTGCAAGCTGATGAGGAGATTTGAAAAAAATACAATGCATGATTAGTGCAGCTTATTGTAGGCTCAGCTACGACATACTTAAGTTTCAGAGGAAATGGAGCAAAATCAGCCGAGGTAAAGGTGCTTGAACACTATCAAGTCAATGCATGGTTTAAAAAAAAAATCACCTCCCATAGACATAACACGTAAACTTGGCTGATTTTGAGTCTTTGATTTTAATCATAATTTCCAGTATGATGACGTTATTAAATTGCAAAACAATGACATGGAAAGAGAATTGTTCAAAGTACAACATATCCAAATTTGGGATAATATTGAGCTAAAACAACAGAGATACCAGCAAATGAATGTCAGAAACAGTACCTCAAAAAATTCAATTCCACTTTTTTGATTTCAGATGACGATATGATGACGTCATAGTGTATTCATAGAAATATTGCTACTTGAAATGTTATTTACAATTCATATGCTTTTGTAATACGCAATAAAACATAGGGTTACCGGACATTCTAAAGAGCTATGGCGAAATAAACCAAGACAATAATGTTTTTCACTATATTTACACATAGACGCGCGCGCGGAGTCTGAACTTTGACGCCAGTGCATTCCTTTGTTACTGGTCAAAATCGATCGGAAATCAATGGATATTGTTACTTAAAGTATCAGGAATCCAAATCAGTCGAAAAAAGCACGCGAGGAATTTTTTGAAACGCTTAAAATTGTCTGAAACCTCGAGAAAACCGGTCGGGAAGTCGTTTTGAGCATTTTAAATTTTTGACGCGCGCGTACGCGCACGTCATAGTGACCTGGGTAATTAGCATAGTACAGGATGATCAGACGTGACTTGAACTTTACGTTTACCGAAAATGGTAAAGAAATGACATGTAGTTATTAAGTTATTATCGCTCATTGAAAATCACAAAATGGCGTATAGATGACGTCACAGATAAGTTATCGTCATGAAAATATTGCTGTGCTGAGATATTGTCATGCGTATGATGACTGAAAATTTCATGTGAATTGGTCAAGTCATTATTGAGATATTTCGTTCACAAAATTCGTCAGAAAGAAATGGGAATTTCGAGCAAACGCAATAGGTGAATCGCCTTTAGCGTATCACCTAATAAGCCAGTTCGGAGTTCGCTCATGGGCACGTTGGTACAAATGACCTTTGTTGCGACACGGATTGTCGCCCCTACACGGATTGTCGCCTCCTGCTCGGGGCGACAATCCGTGACGGGCGTTGGCGGCACGGATTGTCGCCCGCCCTCGAAGCACATTTTGCTGGGTAATATCGTTCTGGACATAATCATTGAAATACTAACACATAACTTACATGGCTACATCCATGCAAACATGCCATGTAAAAGGTCATGGTGAGGTTTCAAGGAAGTGTGTATGTGCGCGTGCACATGATAATTTAGTGTCCGTTTGTACGTGTGTGTGTGTGTGTGTGTGTGTGTGTGATGGAAGAATGTGTTTATTATGTCAGTTTTTTGCGTATGTGTTTTTTTAGCTGCGCGTGAGGAGGGATACCTAGTAAGCTGTTGCTGGCATAAATGTTGATATTGATTTTATCAGCAGCTTTGAATTTGATGAGTTTGTTTGGCAGATTTGTATATGAATTCGGAGTGGAACTTGCGTGCGGGCGGATGCTGCTTTTCTGCATACGGTCCATTATGTCTTATTTATCAACATTGGGAAATCGTTTCATCAGGAAGGAATGTGGTATCGATTCGGGTGTGCGTCGGTATGTGGGAAGGGGGTTACATTTCGTTATTGCAAAAGTTTGTTATTCTGAAGGCTCATTCGTCCGAAGGCTCATTCGTCCGAAGACTCATTATTCCGAAGGTTCGTTATTCCGAATTTCATTTTTGGATCAACGAACCTCTAGGTATAGGGAATTGTGTGTTTCGGATGCCTCGGAAAAAACGAAACTTCGGAATAACGAACCTTCGTGTGTGTGTGTGTGTGTGTGTGTGTGAAGGTTAATATTGATAAAACAAAGGTAATGAGTATAGGGAAGAAAAAGGAAGAACATGAAAGATTACCCATGGGTAATGTTCAATTCAATTCAAAGTTTATTTCATTTTCCGACAAAACATAAGTTACACTTCTTTTGACAACAGAGAATAAGGTTAACAGAACATTATGTATTGAAAAGAATGTACAACAATTGAGGACCTTATAGTAATTATACATTGTTGTAAAGAAAGAAACAGAAGTGATTGAAATGAAGTACATGTATAACTTTGCTTAAAGTGCGAAAAATGGAGAGACCCACTAAAAAGACAGAGCTTGTAGAATGTGGGCCCCTCTGTTGTAACTGAAATAAAGATTTTAGGAGTGTATTTTGCATTGGATATTAAGGTCAGAGAAGAAATGAATTATAAAGAGATACTGAGTAAGATTAAAAGACTTTTGGGATGGTGGAGACAAAGAGATTTGACTGTAATGGGAAAAATATTTTTGCTCAAAACATATGCTCTGTCTAAATTATATTATGTATCTTCATCAATAGAGGTTCCAAAGTGGATAGTGGCAGATATCAATAAAATTTGTTTTGAATTTATATGGAATGGTAAAGATCGAATTAAAAGGGTTATTTGTTATCAGGATTATAGTGAGGGCGGTCTTAGAATGACAAATTTTGAATTGTTTGTTAAGAGTCAACGAATTATGTGGTTGAAGCAACTGTTATATGGTGAGAAGCTCATGGGATGGAAACTTTTCTTTGATTATATCTTTAGGACTGCGGGAGGAAGATTCATATTTTTGTGCAATTATGATATACGATTTCTAAAGTTTAATGTACCATTGTTTTATTTAGAAATTTTGAGGGCATGGCAAGAAATGGAGAATAACCGGAATTATCAAGAAGGCAAGATTAACCCAATTTTTTTTAATAATAAGGATTATTTGTGTAAAGGGAAAATAATTTTTTTGTGAAAATTTATATAGGAAGAATATTTATTTAGTGAAGCAAATTATGGAAAAAGATCGTATGAGATCAGCAGTATATTTTCACAGGTTAGGATTAGATAGTGAAAATATAGTTAAAGTTTGGGAAATAGGGGAGGTTGTTGTAAGAAGCCAGAAATTTGAGGGAAATGTATATGATTTTTATTCTGTTGATAAAGAGGAATATAATATTTCTTTGAAAATTTTTGAGAATGTAATTTTATTGAAAGATGTTTCATTTAGAAAGGTGTATGAACTCTTTGTTACAAATTTACAGCAATTGTATGTTTTACGAATGAAAGATGGCCAAAATGATTATTTGTTTTCGAAAAAGGAAATTACACATATATTTTTAAGACCAAGAATGACAACACTTCTAACAAAACTTAGGAAATTTCAGTATAAATTATTACATGGAGTTGTTTATACAAAGGAAAATCTTTTCGAGTTTGGTTTCGTTGCAAATAACCGGTGTTTCTTTTTGTGAGCAATCGGTAGAAACATATAAACATTTATTTTGGGATTGTGTGTATGTTAAGAATTTGTGGCAGGAAGTGATAGATAGGTTTGAGATGGCAGATCTTCGAAATATAGAGTGGAGAGACGTTCATTTTGGTGTTACGGGAAGGGATCCAAAAGTAAAATTTTATAATACAATAATTTTTAATTTGACATATATCATTTTTAGATCTAGGTCGGAGGGAAAAATTCCTGCTTTGGAGGAAATTTGTAAAAGAATAATACGTTTTCGGGATGAAGAAAAAGAAATTGCTATAAAAAGAAATAAGTTGGGATTACATTTTGCTGAAATGGGAAAATGTTTCTGAAACGAGAGCTTAAATATTGTTTTGTTTTCTTTTTCTTTTTATTAGTACAGTGTAGTTATCAGTGGTGAAGGCAATATAATGTGTCACTGGCCGCGCGCGGGGAGGGATAAGTTTTTGGTGGTGTAAAAGTTATAAGATTTTGTCCGCAGCTAGGAGTTTGATGAGTTTTGTTTGGTGAATTTGAATGGGTATTTGGAGCGGAATTGGGTGCGGGCGGACGATGCTTTTCTGCATACGGCCATTACACGCTTGTATGTTGTATGTATCAATCAACATTTGGAAGTCGTTTTCATTAGGAAGGAAGGTGGTATCGCTTCGGGTGTGTTTTGTGTGTGGGGTGTATGTGTGTATGTGCGTTTTTGGTGTTGGTGTGTATGTGTGTTGGTGTTTGGGGTGTATGTGTGTGGTGGTAGTGGATGTATGTGTTTGGGGTTGTGGTGGGGGTGTGGGATAGGTTTGAGTGCATCGGGGTTGGTGGGGGATGGGGATTTGATTTCAATGAAATGATTTCATTCTAGTTTTGTATAACGTATTTTTGTTATTTTTTTATGTGTATATTCTTGTATATATATATACCCTTACATACTCGATTTATAATCGAGTTGTTATGTTGAAGAGAGATGATTGGCAGTATAAGTATACCATAGTCAAAGATACATATATATATACATTTTTTTTTTGTACATGTCAATACTTTCTCGTGAAGTAATGGTCAGTAAGATTGATTTATAATCGAGTTGTTATGTTTGAAGGGAGATGATGGGCAGTATAAGTTGGTAATGGATTTGTCTTTTGAATGGCATTTGTACCGTTTTTTATGTTCATGTTACACCCAGAATGGGTTGATTTATGATTAATTTGAATGAAATCAATAAAATATCATTGAAAAACAAAAAAAAAAAGTGTGTGTGTGTGTGTGTGTATGTATGTATTTGGGTTGGTGAATGTGGGTGTGGGATGATTTAGGTTTTGTTTAATCAGGGGTTGGTAGGTTGGGGATTGGATTTGAAGAAGGATAGTTATAAATGGTATGACCGATGTTGGTAGGATTTAATATTTAGGATAGATGTAGGCCCTAGATTTGTTTCGGTTGGGGAGGGGAGGGGGTGGTCGGGTTTTTTTTATGACTGATTTCATTCTAGATTTGTGTAATGTATTTGTGTGTTTTTATGTATATGCCCTTGTAAGTAAGAAGGTGTTACATGATCCAAACCAATATATTTAAGGAATATAGGTTTGGTAGGGCCCTACATGTCAAAACTTTCTCGTGAAGAAATTGTTAGTAGGGTCGGTCTATAATTGAGTTATCTATGTTGAAGTGAGATTGTTTGTGGTATAAATTGACAAATGGATTTGTTTGTGTTTCGAATTGCCATTTGTAACTTTTTTTTTTCATGTTACACCCAGAATGGGTCGATTTATGAATGATTTGAATGAAACCAATAAATATCAAGGGAAAAAAGTGTTGAGTTGGTTTATTTGCATAATGAGGATTTGTTTGAGTGTTTGTTGGTGTTTCTTTGTATTCCATGTACTAGCGGTGTGCAATGGCAGTTCGTTTGTGCTAAAATCAACTAACGATTGACAATTTTTTTTTTACGGCGTGTGGAAATTATTCGCTCATGCATAAAGCATGCCAAACCTATTCTGGGACAAAGAATAGTGGCATGGACGTTCTAGTTTATAAGACTGATGGAAGAAAATGAATGCAGTGAAAAATGAACAAAGACAAATAACATTTGGGGAGGGTACCTCCCTCGTACGTATTTTCTCTCGGTCTCTCTCTCGCCTAGCCCGCCTCACCGCTGATATTGGTTCACACACCCATACTATTTTTAGATCAACGCTGGTGTGAATTTTTTAAACACGTGCTCATACACTCTGAAGGCGTTTGTACTGCCACAGTATAGCGCCACTATATTCCACATACACACGTAAGCATACAGGCACACGTATACACACAGACAAACAAACCACTACCACTGTACAACCACCACACATGCACAGTTTCTACATATTGTATTATTATAATACTCCATACACACACACATACACACACACACACACACACCCACACAACAAATCATACACATCACATATCATGCAGCTCATAATACAAACACACACACACACACGCGCACACACACACACACACACACACACACATGCATAACTTACCAGTCATACCCATCCCACCAAAGGTTAACACCGGAGGAACCACCCCGAGCCCGGGGCGACAATCCGTGTCGCAACAACCTTTCTTCTTTCTCAGTTCATTAGGCACTCCACGAGTTTTCAAGCGAGAGAAGGTATTTCAGCTTACTCGACGTAACAATTTATGGAATTCATCAGTCATGTTCAAACAAAGAATGATCTTGCGTAGACCAGGTGACCAGAATGATCCATCAATTAGCACTTTGGAAAGCATCCATTTCATTATTTCGCTTTGAATGTATTAACAATCTCTTCCTATTGACATTGTCAAATACCGCTTTTGCTGTCAGGTGAATGTGCTGGCAAGCACCACTCATATTAAAATGATCATTTGAATAATCATTACATCACAGATGCTTATCTCAGTGAATAAAAAAAACCAACATGCTCTGCTCGTACTGATGACCTTTTTTTGCTCATACTCAAAGTGGAACCCCGAACTGGCTTATTACATACAAACAAAAAGAAAATAAGTGCAATCTGTAAAGTGAAGTACGAAATGTACGTGCGAATGTATAAATGTTTGTGAGTACGAGACAAACGATGCATACTTTGGAGAAATTATATTAAGATGTAAATAAAGCGATGAAAAAAAAGTGATCGACTAAAAAGCAGAGCTTCTAGACGTGGATCACTCGGAAACAATATGCAAGTATAACATATTTATCCAAAATTTTCAATGTTTAATAAAATCATTTGTTAGCTGTTACGAAAAAGCATATACACTGTCAATGATACTTTATATTTTAAAAGATATACGAATTTGAAATAAGATGTCGATATTTCGGCACAAACAATATCCATTGAGAAGAGTGTACCATGAATGGTGACAAGAAACATTCGTAATATATATATATATAATATATATTTACACACACACACACACACACACACACATTTGGCCGCGCAAAAAAAAAGATATTAAAAAATCCATATTTGTAAACAAAAGATGCATTAAAATGGCAAAATGGAAAAACTCAATGACATTACAACACAAAGAGGAACAACAAAGAAGGGAGGAGAGGAGAAGAAGAAGTGGAAAAGGAGAAAAAGAGAAAAAGAGAAAAGGGGACATGTGAACAAGCCATCCCATTGCCAGGACGGGAGAGAGTTCGAAAATGTCGACATAAACAAAGTATTATGCAGTATTGTACGTCGACAGCAATTACTTTCTCTGTTTATATCAAATGTAATGTTACTACTATCTTGCGAGCTCTTTCCTGAGCTATACCAGAAACTTGGTTCTATAAACAATTTTGGGGTATGTATAGTTCTCACTATTGAAATAAGAACTGAAATTTACTGGATTGTCCCGTGAGATACTTGTGTATATGACTATTACGATGAAATAAATGGTAAGATATTAAACTAGGTAACTGATTACACTCACAGTTACACATATCCCGTCCAAGTTGAGAAAATACAAATCTTTCATTTTCAAAATTCTATGATAAAAAGCGTCAGCAGTGGTCGGGTATGGAGATTATTTTGAGCACCGTCTTTTGCAATAAAAGAAGTTTGCTTTCATATCTGATACGTAGGCCTACTGCTCAAAGCAAGAAGCCCATAACAATATTGCACATTGCATAGATAATGGCAATCATATTAATGATTATGATGATAACAATAATGACTACCGATAATACGGGCTTTCTAAGCGCATTAATGATTTATATATTAATAATTAGACAAAGACAAATTAAATTAAAACACAAAATATAATTGCAAATATTGTGACATAATCTATATGTATATATATAATACATATATATATATATACATAAGATTATACCGTATGCCCCCCCCCCCAAAAAAAAAAAAATACAACGGGACCCTCCGCAATGATATCTTTAAAAATAGTAAATCAATCTAAATACAAATTTAGGGTATGAAACTATAACTCATTGCCCACATCTTACAGAAAACGCCATTCGATTTGCTCCAGTGGTCAAAGAGAAATGAGGAATTTTGTACAGGATGTCAGGATCTCTTTCCTCCAAGTTCTGTCTATTGTGTTCACACACAAGAGCATCGAAGTGCTAAACTTGGAAGAATCAAACTCATGACATGCTTTACAACAATCCGCATTTCTCTGTGACCGCTTAACCAAACCGAATGGGGTTTTCTGCAAAAATCTGATTGTATTTTTTTTTGGAGGGGGGACATACTCTATATTGTGGAAATAAAAATGAAAAAAATGAATTGAACTATATATATATATATATAGAGAGAGAGAGAGAGAGGAGAGTTTTAAGCATTGATTTAATTTTGTCTACAGTTTGAGCGTTCTGAATTTGAAAAGGGCTCGAAGCTGTCAAACCACCAAGGGAGTTTCAAGGGAGTACTGTACATATCACGCACTGCGGTACACTCACATGCACACACACACGTTAACTGGGTAACACCTTAACAAGTACACACACGCATACACACCTGAATACATTAACACGCATTTAAAAGAAAAACCATGCACGCACTCATGCACGACATGTAGTTGCAAAACTGGTAATCTGTCATTTATGTTACTGCAGGTATTTCAGGTCTTTGGTTTGGTTTTGTTTTGTTTTTGTTTTGTTTTGTTTTTTTAGGGGGGTTGGGGGAGGAGAAAACAGTTCTCCAACAGAAATTTGGACAATAAATGCACATTATATAACACATATATAAATAAAAAAACAATAGCATTTAGTATTCCATGCAGATTCCAATTTCTACTCCTTGTATAGTTTGCATTTGCTGCTTTTTCTTTCTTTCTTTCTTTTTTGTAAACTTTGTCCTCGGCATTATCGATAGTGTATTGTAATCATTTGGTATTGCCATTTATGACTCCAAATGTATTCTGGACTTTCCAACAAATTGATGAATAAAATATTCAAACACACAGACAGACACACATAGTAAAGAAAGAAAAAACAAATAATTCTTACGTAGATTTCAGGAGGTCTGCTTAGAGGCGGTCGCTTCTCCACGGGAGGGGGTGGGTTTGACCGGCTATTGGTCCTTCCGCCGTGTGCAGCGCCACCACCTGTTAAACAAGATAAGTAAGAGAGGGCTCAAAGGGGATTTCCCCCTAACAGATGTTTCGTCACAGATAATGCATAGTAGAATATCTGTGGCGTTTGAAGAAAAAGGGACAAATGGTATAAAATTCATAAGGTTTCATCAGTGGAGTTTGAAGAAAAGAGGACAATCCGTTTAGATTTCAAGCAGTCTCATAGTTTCAGTATCCATGCGCTGTAATATTTTGATAATGGGAAAGCCACGAGAGTTCGTGTTGTGACACTCGAGTTCAGCGCCATGAAGAAAGTATCAAAAAAATTGATCATAGTTTCAGTTTTCTAACATAATTAAGAGTTCTCAGGCATAATTTACCATTTGCAGAAGAAATAAAACGGGCCGTTAACGATCGCCCCATCACTGCACAGGCATGCTAACCTGGAAACATTAACCTGCACATTACCTGAATATGAGACCATTCTGAAGCAAATAATTTTCTCACAACAATAGATATAGAGTGTACAATGTACTCTTAAATAAATCCCACAATGATTGCAACAATCATCCCCCAGCATTCCCACTGATTCCCACTGATCAGTTACTAGCCATCCCCTTTAATGAGAAAAATACTGGTATCTCCTTATATTTTAGGCTTTATTTGCTTGTATAATAAATTTTGTAATTATGTAAAATGTAATTTGCTTATATATGTATGTATGGCTTTGTATAAAACAATTAACTTTGTTGTTGTTGTGCTATAGTATCTCGGCCATACTTCCCAATATAAGATTTTTTTTAAAACAACAGTCTTGTCGAAAATTCGAAAAATTTTATGTCGAAGTTTTCTACAACCGGGAATCCTTATCATTTGTTTAAGGTAAATTCTGCATGATCAAAATAACATCCAGGCAGCAGAATAAAAGTTTCATTATTGCAGTAGAACAGTGAAAAAAAAAGAGAGTTGATGACGTCATGGCGTCACCCGTCTCCCATTTACTTGTAAATATGCTCATTTAATCCTTACCTTACTTTTTAATGAATGAATTCAAGCCGAAGAAATCAAATCCTCAGAAAATTGCTTCAGAGTTAAGACGATTTAGCAGCAATGACGGTAGAGTGAGAAGGATCTACATTAATGTTCATTTACACATTATCACAAAACAAAAATTGCACAATATTTGTTCGGAAAAAACCGACAGAGAGCTGCAAGGCCATTTTATCATCACTGTGTCTTAGTCGTTGCATTAGAGTATTACCTGTATCAATGTTTTGTGACGACATGTTTACTGTATGATATTAATTCCGAAGTATTTCTTTAATAATTCATTTTAGATCATAATGAAGCCATTTGAATGTTCTTTCTCGATATTTCTTTATCCGTTACAGTCAATTTCAATTCAGAGAGGGAAAAGAAAGAAATAAACTCATAAACACTGCTACAAAACCTGGCTCTTCATAGGTAAGGGAATACAGAATTACGCATTCGCATTGTCGTTCGATTTGCCCCCCCCCCCCTTTTTTTCGTCAATTTATAGAGTACACCCTGTAGACAGAAAAGGCAAAGAAAGATGTACACAATGCTGTGTAGATATTATAATGTGTCTTTTCTGCAAAAACAAAAACAAAAAAGAAAAAATGCCTCCAACTTACCCTGTTGTTTCTTCTTGTAGACGATGACGGCAACCATGACAATGAAGGCAACGCCGATTCCAACACTAAGTCCTACAATGAGTCCCAACTTACTGCCTACCGACATAACAAACGATATAAGACAAAAATAATGTCCAAATAGATCCGAGAAAGATTGGGAGTTGTTACAAGACATACATTTTGTACTTGGTCATTTGACGTTCGTTACAACAGTTTACTGTCATGCATGTGAAAAACACATCTTCCATAAGTTTCTTGAAATCTACGCGTTTCTAGAAAATGTTCCATTGTAGATTCATCAGATTTTATATGAAGTCATCCTCTTTTGGTTCCAATTTAACAACTGGTTCATTCAAGTTTTGGTATTTGTATAAAGAAACAAACAAAGAAAGAAGAAGATGATGATGATGATAAAAGATAGGTACACTTTCCAATGTGAGGAACATGCCCAACACAATGCTGAACAACATGATCCTGTTCCTTAACTTGTGTTGTTTTTCTTCCTCCATGAATAAGGGGGATGTAAATTCCCCTTATCAATAATATGCACTTCTTGTGCAATTTGCGTTAGCATTTTCCTTTCTTCTTCTTCTTCTTTTTATTGGGTTGGGGAGGTCTTTCAAATCCAATCTGTGTATTTGTATAAATATTTTGTGTGAAAATTCGAATACTTTACTCAATTTTGTCCATTTTGTACTGTTTTTGTTGTTGCTGACTAATATGCTTTTGTTTGTTAGCTTTGACGTTTTCTTGTGTACGGGTGTAAATGGGTGCGTGTGTGTGCGTGCGTGTGTGAACGGTTGTGTGTGTAGGGGATTCTCATTTTATTTGTTGCAATGGATTAAAAAAACATGAAATGTGTGTCTAAATTGTTACTTTTGTGAAGTTCTATTTTCAAGTGCGGAAATATTACTAAGGATTTTTTATTACGCTGTTATGCAGTAATACCAAATTGAAGAGCTGCATGTCTCTGATATTGTTTGAATGGAAGTGAATACTCAGTACTAGATAGCATTGATGGAGCGTTTCTGTATCGCGATGAAGTTTTAAAACTAACCGCTGTTATCAGACACTGGCTTGGAGGTCGCACTGCACACGTTGTTTCCGCAGGTGACCACGAGAACGTCGGTCCACGATGTGCCCGGCGGCACCGGCAGTTCTTCGCCGATCCCGACGCAGTTGCTGTAGGCTGCGGCGACCCCACTCCCAGCGGTCGTTGAGCTCAGTTGTACACATAAGCCAGGCGGAAGTTGACGAGTGGTATTATCCCGAGCTTTAACCACAAGGACTCCCTTGCCAGGATCATAGACAGCGAGAATGCCTGTGAGAATATTAACCAGTTCACAATTACACTATCAGCATGTGTAGATAAGAATTACTGCAGACATCTCATACTCTGTATGCCACGTTTCATTTTGTCCATAAGTACGTGTCTTAGTTTTATGCATATTTGACTCACTGGAATAGAAAGGGTTAACTGAATTATTTCGGCAAACTGGATAAAAATTATGATTTCATTCCTATATGAACTACGTACTACCTATAATCAGAACATGCAGGTGAATAATTTTTTTTTTTCTTTCAACCATCTTTCCTCCTTCCCCCAATAACTCCGCAAGTCTGAAAAATATCCTTGTTTAATTTTTGTGGGTGTGTGTGTATGTGTGTGTGTACACCATACTGTGCACCAAACTGTCGGATTTCAATTGTGAAAATCCAAAACCCTCCCTCGCTCTGTTCTTTTTCAAAGACTTTGTGTCCTAATCCTTTAGACAGATTCCCGAATATTTAAACAAAATTGTGCACACGATCTGTAACTTCAGTTTACAAGAAAAAAAGAAGAAGAAAAAGTGTTCTCGTGTGGGAGAAAATGTCTCCTCTCATTTAAATCTTCTATACCACCTTCCCATCATCCCCCACCCCCGCCCAGTCAACTTCCATAAACATATACAGTGATGACGCACATTGAGGAGCAAGAGCTGAGAAAGCGCGATTAAGTCATTAATATCTCAGTAAATATTAATTGTTATTTTTCTTATTTTTTGATGGGGAATAAATCACCAAAAGTGTGCAGCAGATCGCTTAATTCCCGGCCTGAAAATGAAAAATGTCCCTCGTGTAGGAGGGAGGGATACTCCCTTCCCACACCCTTTCCCCCCCGCTCGGTCGCACCGCTCCATCGCACAATCTTCCAACCCAAGTTTTGTCCCCCCCCCCCCCTCCTCCCCCAACAAATCGTAAAAACGGATCGACAACCTGATGCTGCAGCACTTGAATTTAAGTTTTCACTTTCTGCCTGGAGGTCTCAACTGCTCTAATAATTAGTTCCTGTTAGGTTTATGTGGTCAATATCAGAACTTGATAACGTGGATTTTATGGGAATATAGGCTCTATACTTTTGATTTCGACCGCACACGTTAACTGTCAGAAAATGAGGAATAAACAACCACGTTAGAGTATTGTATGCCTCTAGAACCTACGAAATATATTTCGCCTTCATTGCATAGGGCGCCTACCATTAGTGCAGGATCTGACTGCGGTGTTCAGGTTGTGAAACAAGTTAGAGGCCTGCAATTCATTGTAAGCACACTTTGTGGTTTTTAGTACAGTGTGTACAAGCTTACCGACTGGTATAATCAGAGAGAGAGAGAGAGAGAAAAAAAGAAAGACAAGTTGTCCTTAGGTCTAATTCCAATATGAAGACACGGCGACATGTGCAGATGATGTCGATAATTCCCTTCCTATGTCTATTCCTACTACATTCCATATGAGATGTATTTGAAAAGTATAGATCTGTGACAGATACTATTCCTTTTTTTTTTCCAAGATTCGAGCACTATTATCCCAAATCAATATAGACTCAGTGATTGACAATCCACATCTGCAATACTAGAATTTACTCAAAATTATAATCCAAGGGATTGGCAATCAACATGATTAAGAATTTCCTATGACAAAATTGTTCATATTTACTCTCCTCTTTAACAGTCGCCTATCTTGAATCTGCCTATTATGTTCTTTCCCATTATCTTGCACTGTGTAGTACTGGGTAATTGGTGACCAATAATCAATTCATTTGGTTTTATTAAAGTTGTTAGTAAATCTTTTTAGCATTATATCATAATTATTACCATTATGACTCGTATTGATCGGCCCTGGTGTGGGATATTGTAATAAAGTAACTTTGGTGCCTTTACACTCTGGCAGCCCATAGACTAATGCAGATCTGCAGATATGTTTCTTTATGTGTACTGATAAATATGAATATCAATTTCTTATCCAAGGATTTGCAAATGAAATTAATTGATTCAATTACACAATACTCACCCATTTCATCAGGGGAAAGAGCTGTAAAGTCGGTAGAAAAAGAAAATCAAAAGTGCTAATCATTCTTTTTAAACTGATATCAAGTAATGTAAATCAGTCATTTCAAGTGTATCCATGGAAGGCGTATTTGCTTTTATTAACATGATAAAGAATATGAAACAATAGATTATATGTTAGTTTAATTGAAAATAAACGAGCAGAAATAAGTCCATTGCAGTTTCGGTGATTTTCGCAAAACGAAATTTCAAAAGTGGAGTTATGATAATCTGATGACACGACGTCTACATAATCATTAACTTTACCATAAGCAGCGAATGGGAATATTCCACACGAATGACATTGGATGTTTGAATCATTATCTTCAAGAATTTACCTAGTCATGTTACAAGTGAGGTATATCACTGATTTTTTTCCTGTATCTGACGATGAATTTCGAATACTTCTTTTTTAATAGGGCTAGCCCATTTCTCGATCAAACTCTTCATAATGAGCATTAGATAGATCATAATCCTATATCGATAGGAAAATATTATTCACATGACAAATGGCTAAGATCGAGAACAGAATTGGTAAACAAACAAAAAAAAAAATGTCTGTGAGATTCCAAAGATGGGTAAAGGCTTAATGTTGAATAAAAGAGCAAGAATGGCGATTTCTTTTTTAATAACATATGTAACAAAAATTGACGACACAATCAACATTAAAAATAACAAAGAAACCAAACAATGAAGGAAACTCAGTGTAAAAGATATAGGTAATCAAAACAACTGAAAACGAAAAAACCCAATAAGAAAAAGAAAACAATAATTAGCTATAATTAATAGTATAAGTACGCAGATAGGTTAGTGAGAGACTGCAATTACTGACATTGTGGAATAACCAAATTTCATCTCATATAATCAGGTCAAAGTGATATAACTTACAATATAGCGTATACGGCTAATGTACACACGGGAACATTATCATACACACAACATACATACAGCGAAACACATGCACAGACAAAGAAACGACACCATCAGCACGTGATGTCAGTAGTACAGTGTTTAGACAATTCGGTTTTGTTTTCCTTATGGTAATTTCTAACTGGGGGCTTCAAGCATGCCTATGTTATAACAAAAATAATTCATGCGATCTACGTCATCTACCCATCAAGTGTTGGCACAAGGATGGAACACGTTACACCACCGGCGACTTGTAACCCAATGTTCACTTTTTTACAAAATCCACTATGGAGTGGTAAGCCTAACAAATGCCCTCAGCAGTTACCCCTGCAACCTACCATACAAGGGACAATCATGACGTCAAAATCATTACCAAGACTTCTATTGATGCATTCAAGTAGAGTCTACTCATTCTTTCCAAGGACAATTTGGATCTGGAACCGCCTACGTGCATGCCACCACCCTGACAACATTCAGAGAAGCTGCTCTCCCCTGTATTACAACCTTGCAGCCTTCTTCAGGATCACTCATCCTTTAAAGAAAGATGCGTTCAGATTTTTAATACTCGCACAGCGCACAATTTTATTGTAAATAGAGATCATCACTGTGGCACCTCCCAATGGCACACACGTGTACTTCATCCCAGTATAGCTTCTTTGAGCTGCGAGAGGGTATGCTCTGACATAGCAAAGCACACCATGGCTCATTGCATACATAACGCATTGAAAGTGATTAATGAAGAGTTTGTTTGCAAAAACCGATAAGTCCATATTTGCCAAATGGAGATATTTGCGATTAAAGGTCAAGAAAAATAAAGAGAATAATAATTTTTTGCTTCTTTTGACCATAACTTCAAAAATATACCTCTATATGTAGTGACCAATATATCATTTAAAAGGTATTATTTTGTACTTTATGACAGAGATCATACTTCAAAATCTTCAAAAATGGACTTATCGGTTTTTGCAAACAAACCCTTCTTTTGTTCTTCTTTCTAAGCTTCCTCCTCCTCCCCCCCCCCCCCCCCCCCCCCAGTCATGGCTGTCGTAGTTGCAGTGCTCTAAGTCGGACTCGTATACTTCCTCCTTCAAGACAAAGCCCGTGCCTTTGGGTGCTCTGTTTCTTACACAAATGAATGAATCTTCAGTATATATCATCAGTTCGGGAAGTTAACTTCAGCTCTTGCCCTTTCAAAACTAGTGTCCTCGGCAGAGAGACAGCTATCAAATGACAGCATTTGAAAGTGGTACGTCAAATTTGTACATTTTATTTCGATGCTCATAATTAGATTATTGTCTTCAATACATAAATCTTTTTTTTTTTTCGATAGCTGTCAAAAGTTGTTTTGTGGTCGCTCAAAAGTTGCCTTCTAGACGAGATAAATGATGTGTGTAACGAGGCTCACTACAGTGCGTTGCGAGACCTAAGTTGCTCGATCCAAATCTCCTCGCTCAATATCAGATTGCTTTCTCTCCGTAAACTACATTACCGGAAACCAATATGATCAATAAAAAGCTTTCCATGTAAAACAGAATACAGGATTGTATTCTCTCTAATCACTGTTATGACGCAGCACAGAAACAGTGAATTTGTCAATAAGGAATAAATAGGCCCTATTTGATTATTCCATTAACAATGCAGCTGCGTAAATGTGTAGGCCTTTACTTTAGATCATTTAAATGAAGTTTAAAGGGACTGTACAGTACTGGTTGAGGTGGGGATTCATGTTTTGAACATTCCTAAGTGAGATAATGAGAAACCTCTTATGAAATATAAAAAAACACATATTTTTAAGAAGGATTCAACGTTTATTTGATGACAATTGGTTTTCATATGACTGAGATATCCTAAAAAAGTGATAATAATAAAAGTCGACAGGCCACGCCTTTTATTAGGATCTGTTTGTTTCACCTTGTTTTTAGATATCTCAGCCATTTCAAAACCGATTTTCATCAAATAAACTTTTGATACCCATTAGAATTGCATGCTCTTTGACATCTCATGGAGTGGTTTCTGAATATCTTGCAAAACGTTAAAAGCTAAATCCTCACCTCAACCAGAACTGTACACACCCTTTAAGAGGAGCGTTCTCTCAACCATCCATATATAAAGTGGATGAAAACCAAATGCAGATCTTATCAATAACGTTTCAGAGCGATCATCTGTTAACTATGTGTGTACAGATTAAGTCAACGCAGAGATATAAACGAACGCATTACTGAAGTCTAGATAAATCAGACGTTTCTTTCAAAATTTGTAATTTTGCATATAGATTTCGTTAAACATGTTAAAGTCAAGGGGTTACGTCATTCCAAAACATCATTAATCCGAAAATGAAATAAAAGTTCGTTTTCCTATACAGTTTGCCGTTCAGAAATACACAAATTCCGTAAATACCTAGATGCTCGTTCATTTCCCCCCCCCAAGGAAAAAAAAATGAAATAGGACAGCTCTTTGATCCAAAGATATATATTTCGTGGCATTATTCGAAAGGTTCATTACACTGTATTCCGAAGGTTTATTCGTCCGAAAAAAAAAGAAAAAAAAAAGGACCGTACATACGGACATTCAATGATCATAATGAACCTTAAACTTCGTGTTCCTTTCTTTTTTCGGAATGTAGAACAGTAAAGGGCCTATGCGATGTAATGTTATGTTCTGAATTATGAACTTTCGGAATAACGATCGAACTGCAACCAAAGTTAATTGCCGTTATAACTGGATAGGAAGACGAAAACAGTTTGTGACATTGTATATAGTATAGAACGATATAAAGAATACAGTATGCTGTATAGAGAGGTTGGGGCATGACTTACGGTTTGTGTAGGCATTTAAGGGTGTCGACTCGTCACTGTAGCCGTAGACTGTGTGCGCGCTGACCTTAATGTTGTACAGCGTAAAAGGTTGGAGGTCTACGAGGCGGTAACGGGTGGAGGTGATATTGGATATCGTCTGGCAAGCGTCCCCGCTCAACTGGGGGCATAACTGGACCTGATACTTTGGGAACGGGCTCCCTGTGTCGCCTGCTTGCCAAGTAGCCAACAGAGTCGTCGACGAGGTGGCGGAAATTTCGACGTTGCTCGGTCTCTTTGGTGAGGCTAGAAGGTGAACAAAAATTCTAAGTTAGTTAACAAAACTTACCCATGTACAACAATCTGTGCCATGCCTTGGTGAGCAACTCCATTTTTACCATCCGTATTAACTATTATACTATATATTGCAAAAAGTCGGGTGTTAAATATGAGACACCGAGCTGGTGTTTAATTTCCGGTGCTCATTTGTGGTGCTACATTGACACATGGGTGTCAATTTAAAATATAGATATTATGATACTATGTATATGTATATATATATATATACAGGGCTCCACACTAACTTTTATTTTTGGTGGCCCAAAGGCAAACATCCGACCTTTTTTGGTGGCCCGATCAGGCCACCAAATCTTCATTTCTGAAATGTTGGTGACCCAACGTGCGTTTTTGGTGGCCCCGGGCCACCGGGCCACCGTTAGTGTCGAGCCCTGATATATATATATATATATATATATATATATATATATATATATATATATATTATAACGATCTTTTTGCAGTGTGATACATAGGCCTAATGCCTTTTTCTCACTTGTGACGTCTTCACCCACAGCTGGCATGCAGGGCCTATAGTAGGCCTATATATGAAGAGCTTGCTTCCAAAAGGCGCTGAGTCCATTGAAAAATGATGGATATAGCGCCTTTTTGAAGCAAGCTCTTCATAATAATATATGCCTAGACCAAAACATGATGATTCAATGTCTACGGTTAGCTGACTGGACCAGGCACTTGTCTCTTGTCCTTTGTTACTACATTGAAGAATGCTCACAAAGATGAGCTAAATACGTTTTTTTTTTTTTTTTGTTTTTTTTTTTGGCTTGTTAGCTCATGAAACCCGGAAGTGGTCCCCACTTTTGAAAACGTGGCGCCGGCGGTGTATAGGCCCTTGCACAAAGCTTTACTAAATCTCCCTTTATAATAGCCATAGACTCAAGAAGGAGAAGTTATATGTATATCTCTTGTACCAATTTTGGTGATCATGGTAAATTATTGCTGATGATAGTAAACTAATTTGGAGAGGGTGTATATAACCGAATAATACTTTTTTTTATATTACTTGTTGATGCAGTCTGCATGACCACACTTTCCATATCGGATAATGACCAACGTCATTGTTTTCCTTTCTCCGTATAATGCAACCTTTGCAGTGCTCTGTTTGATTCTAACACGTCAACTCGAACATGTGAGGATAATGCCTAACACAAGCAAGATTATATTGTCATAATAATCATTCCGACAATCCATATTGTATAAGTCTGACACTTACGTCCCACATTCACTGTTGCGCTAGCGCGAAACGTCAGGTTGTAATGCCTGGCCACGCAAGTCAATGTCTTGCCATTGTCCCCCTCCTGGGCAAAAAGGGTGACCGCTCTACGGGATGTGGACAGAAATGGATTCTCGGGCACATTGGAATGCTCCGGTTCTCTTACGATATCCTCTATGCCGACAGTTCCCAGAGTCATGTTAGCCGGCGGGTTGGATGGGGATTTAATCTCGCAGGTGACATTACGCCCTTTGTTTAGCGGGAGATGGGCAATCTTAGTTGTTACGTTGATGCCGCCGACATATATATCAACTCTCTTCGGAGGATCTGCGAAACAAACATTGAGATAGAGAGTATATATCACTAGTAAAGGAAAATCAAGGCGTGGCGCTGCATTATATCAGATTAGGTCAAGGGCTGCAACTCTTCTGGTTCAGGCTCAATCTGAGAGTTTCCGTTTCGAGTCCAACGGTGAATGGAATCTAAAGAATTCAACCCTCAATGTCTCGTCACTACGAAAAAAAAAAGTGACTTAAGGCATCATCGCATCTAGATAGCTACTTTTCTTCCTTCTGTTTGCGGCGATGTTAATCATTTCATTTAATTTTTATTTCATTTCCAGGGAAAATACAATTGCAAATGCACATTATTATTATGAGTGCACATAATTACACCAAATCAATACAATATTGTAATCAAACAAAATACTGTGAACTGAAATGTAATAAATGTTGTGACAAATACTGAATCAAATTTGTTGGAAATGGAGGGGACTGGTAAAAAGCAGAGCTTGTAGCTATCTTATCTTCCGGTGATCTAAGACAACATAATGATTTTTTAAATGAATATCGTCAACAATGTTAGCTGACTGGAGGTAAAAACGATTTAAAAACGGTAAAAATGACGTTTCTGTTCGAAATTATTCATGACGTGATCATAAATAGAATGCTTCTTGATCATGCATGTACAAACTGCACATCGCATGAACTTACAGGAGACTGCGAGGCGAACTATATTCTTGCCGAGTCCCGCGGTGCTGATCACCAGACATTCGTACTCCCCATCGTCCTGGAGTTCGATGTCGCGTACCACGAGGTCGACGCCCGCATTCAGACTGCCCGTCACTTCGTACTTGTCCACGTCAGACACCGAGATCGCGCACCGCGTGACACTCATGCCCGTGCACTCGGTCACGTTGGCGATAGACGGCCCGACCACTCTCTCCCAAGTTAGTCGGATACCCTGGTTCGTACTTCCTTGGAACCTGCATCGCAGCTTGGCCGATTCTCCGGCGTGGGCTGCTACGACGTCGGAAGAAGTCCCCGAAATGCTGGCAGTGGCTGCTATACATGCAAAGCTCAATGTCAGAAACTATGCAAGAGCAGATTGAACTGTATAGTGCTTGATTGATATCTTTCTGTTGCTTTGTGGTCGTTTCCTTGTCTTGTTTTTTTTTTTTTTTTTTGCTACGCAAAGTTTGGTATAAGCCGTATATATTTTCCTTCCTTCACTTTCACTTGCTTTCTTATTATCTTTGCCATTTCTTTTCCATCATTCATCAAAGCACATAGGCCTACATTTCATTATCGTTTTCCTGGGCCAGCTATGGTAATCAAACAACTGTCTATGAGGGTGGTCTCCTGTATTTTTTTTTAAATCATTATTTCAAGAGACTAATGACACATTTGCATAGAAATGTTATTAACACACTTTGCTAGGCATGTGATTAGATTGGTTTATCATTTCATTACTTTACATTGTATTACACATTGTAACTCTTATACAATCTGTGTCATACGTCATGCTATAAGTACCCTGTTTTATTTGAATTTTGTTGTGTTTGGAAAAAAAAAATGTCGAAAATAACCAAAACAAACCAAAGCAAATCGAACTCTGGAAGAACAGGTCACGGTGTAACATAACGTTGTCAACTTGTATTGGGCCAGTATTCCGCTTTATGTCCATACTAGATGTTTGACTTGACTTTAAGCACATATTCGCACTATGTTCCAAGAAATCGAGTCAAAGAGTATTTTTTTTTTACGAATAGGCCTATGAAGATAGAAGCTTTATCAATATCGAACGTACCCTTCAATCACAAGATAGAAAAGCAGTGGCGGATCCAGGGGGCGCACCCACCCCTTTATCTTGCGCCCCCACCCCTTTATCTTTTGTTAAAACAAAAGAAACAAAAAAAATATGGAGAGGGGCGTGTGCCCCCCTTTAATTCCTTCACGGAATTCCTGGATCCGCCCCTGGAAAGTTATGGAACTTCACATTTTGCCTAAATCTTTCCACCGAAATGTAACCCTAAATGAAAAAAGAAATAATGCCATATCAAATTTTGCTACCATATCAATGTGAAGGCAAATCGAATGGGAGACATGTGACATAAAAAAAGAATAATCGTTAAAACAAACACTAGACTAATTCCAAACCCATGACTTCTGAAAGGTTCCGCTCATAGATTATTCCCAGCAAAGAGGTTTTTTATCTATCTGTTATAGTGAAGTTGAACGCACTGTGAAAATTGCACTTTGACAGACAGGAAACTAGTAACAGGAACACAGATCTGGGAAGTTATAATAAATGGGATTTTGAAGTTTCACTTCTTTGTTTTTGTTAATTAAAGTCTAACAGCAGTCAAAATACCATTGTGAAAATGAATAAAAGGAGAATAAATCATAATCTTGATATCATATTTTCACCAATTTATAACAATAATGACTACGAACAAGGAAGGAGGTTGCCAAAAATTACTGCATTATTTTTTAAAAAGAGATAATAATTTGGGGAAATTTTGGTTGTTGTTTTTTTTTTTTTTTCAAACCGATTGGACATTATTGTGGAGTCAACACATACTTGCCTATTATGTTGTCTTATGAAGACATGTAAAGCTTTAAAAATGTAAAACTTTATCGCTGTTCAATATGAGTTCAGTCGCCAGCAATTTGCGAGCTAATGATGAGAAAATTTTAAAAGGAAAATACCCAAAATTAAATAGTGCTCACCTGACGTGAAGACAGTCACTGACAGCGCAAATAGAAGAAAAGTGGTCGACATCTTTGTTTTCCTCTCGATTGTCTGCTGGTCGTTCGCTCCTGACCCTTGCAGCACAAAATGGTCTCTGTCACTGTGTGGACGTGCGGTCGAATGGGTTGACTATGCGAAGAGTTTGGACTCAACTGCAAATTAAATTATAGCTGCGCAGAAAAGTATCGATCATGTTCAATCGCGCATCATGCATGTCACGAGAATGAAATTGAAAGAACGACCAAATTCGTCTTTCGAATTAACCGATCAAATCCCGGGGAAGTCCCATCTCAGAACAATCAGATCGTCCTGCTCAAATTGACAGCTCTGAATATCACTGCATATCGTATGTTAAAGGAAGCTAAAATGGAGCTGGCGAAATTCAACAACTTTCACGAAAGAAATGTGAAACTGTGCCACTCTGAGAAAATGCATTGATTTATAGGTAACATCTAATTAGTTTAAATGGAAATCAAAATTGAATTCAAATTGATTCGGAAGTTTGTAAGATTTATCAATGTAACAAAAAAAAAATCTAAAATAATATGATTATGATAATAATTTCGTAATCAATTATAGGCAAAACCATTTGCAGACAAAACAAAATCTCAGCTTTAGTGCTTCAAAATAGTTATATAAATGTGAGGGATAGAAAAACCAATGTAAAAGGTTAGTCATTAAAATTAATGTTAAGTATTGTTAAATGTTAAAAAAAAAAGGTGAACGAGGGTTGTAATAAAATTGTGTCTAGACTAATCCGTCTTCACAGACAGTTACGGTTTAGTCAGAAAAATTGTGATATCTCCTCATATTTTAGGGTATATAGCCAAAATTTTATATGGTAGGATGTTTTGTGATATAACTAACCTACACATAATGCATCAGATGTGAGAACTTGTATATTTTTGAAATCACCGTTTCCAATGGTAAACAGTACCTTTAGGAATGTTGTGTTAAAACATTTCGAAAGTACTGCAACCTGCAACCGAAAATTACATAATTATGTTATTAACAACAGAGCAATCAGATGGCACCGAAGTCACACTAACAATTAAGTTAATAGTATCAAATCACAATAAGATGCATCGCAAAACAACCATAGTATGTGGGGATTGATCTAAGCTAACCCAGACAGAACTACGCAGCTGAGATTGCCTTTTCGATTTGTACAATGGATCGCCGATAATTACAACATATAGAAAGAACGATCGCGTGATATTAAAGCGAACAGACTTTCGATTAAGGCTGTACGATGCTTTAAGCAATGAACAGAAAAGAAACAACTATAAGGGTTTCCAGCGAGCAGTGCATGAGCATTCTTCACTTTTTTGCTGTTTGGTTTTCTTCTGTGCTAGGTGAAACAAACTTTATGGTTTCCTTCCTGCGAAATTCCCACCTGACCTAAATATTGGATTTGATCCAAAGTTTAATTTCTCTTTCAATTGATTATTGTAGTAGTAGTCCCTATAGATAGAAAAAAAGAAAAAAACACGAAAGACTCGGAAATGTGAACGTCTGGAAACACACACGCACAAACATACACACAAACAAATTAGATATAATAATTATACACTGGTATATGATATGATAATAATAGCAGTATAGTAGTTATTTGTATAGCGTACGATAATGCCCACCTTTCGAAGCTCACTGCGTTTCGAAAAAAAAAAAGGGAGAAAATACGCAAATATGCATGTAGAAACATGACAACAGGGAAGAAAATAAAAAACAAGCAAACACATTCCTCATTAGGAAAGAAATACAAACAAATTGTTGAATTATTTAATGAAGTGCAACTATGCAGCACAAGTGAGAACATTGTATCTCCATTTCTATCAGTATTCGTTTCTTTGTAAAAAGTACATTATGCATACCTCATGGCATTAACCTGACTAAAGTGTTCATAACTTCCATATCTTTTAACAAAATTTCGTGTTTTTTCTAACTGCAAAGATCAGACAATACAGAATTGTATTCATGGCTAAGATTTGCCAGTAATGAGTTGCTTTCCCCCTGATTTTTGATAACATTGTTCTTATCAAAAGGAGTAATAAATCTTTTTGGTTGGACAGTCAATTTGCTCTCCTTGACCTTCCGCTTCCTGTCTGAGAGATGACGTCATTCCTTTTTAGCCCAGGTGGCTGTAACAAATCTTTTACTTCTTGTCTTTTCTGTTTAGTATCTGTGCGACTTCTCGAATGATTTTACCTGCTCGTCATTGTTCAAATACCCTCTCTCTTTCTGAAACAGATGCATTTTCCCCTTGTTTCTTGCCACCTTGTCGACCTAGCAGATTGACACTGGAAATTCCAGTCCTTCAAGGACAACCTCAAAGATATAGTCCAAATAAAACACCTGTATAAAATCCATGAAACGTTATCGAAAATTCAGCAAATTTTCACATTATGTAGGCTGACATCCTTGACGCAATAGTCTGTAATTTCAGACTGACTGGACCTACAGCTACCGAGAGAGAGCAGCATTGCACAATGAGGAGGGCATGCATACGTTGCATACATTGTATGTATATATATCATATCATATCATATTATATATATATATATACACACACGAAATTTATACAAAAGTAATTCTTCTATTGACATGACACTGCTGCAGTGAAAAGGGAATCAAAATAATAAAGAATGTTCAATGAACAGTACTAACTACGTGTCGTCTTGTTCTGATTCAATTTGCATTTTGTGCGCGTGCGACCAATATCGCTTCTCTGAAAAGAAAATACAACAAAACATACCTTATGTAAAAAAAAAATAAAAATAATAATAATAATAATTTATTATTTGTAATATACCTTGAGCCGTTTGGTTCGTTTAGTTCGACTCAGCGTCAACAAATTCACCATAAAGGAAGAGTGGAATTCAAATTCATTTTATTCATAGGTATAAAAGAAAATAACAAGCCTTACCAATGAATGAATGAGCCAAAGAATTGTTTCCTTGTTCGTTAGCGTTTTATTTCATCTACATGTTGTATTTAAATTCCCTTCAAAGCACTTACGCGCAAACTCAAATAGGACAAACACACGAACAAGCAAACAAACAAACAAACAAACAAACAAACAAACAAACAAACAAATAAACATTTCAGGTGTTTTGCAGTCACCACACGCCAGGCATATACATGTAGATTTCCCAGTGTTATCGTGAGAATATAAACAAGATTTTGATGAAATTCCCAAGCCCTCATGTGACAGGTTAGTTGCCTTTTTCTAGACTTCCATCCCTCCCCAACCACTTTCCATTCCTAGAAAGTCTCGAGATGTTTTTAGGCCTACTTTAATGATAGTTTGACGTGTATACCTTTTGTAATCTGCCTCCTCCCAACACATAACTTCATACTTCCAACAACACAGCCACAAAAAAAAAATGACTGAATAAACAAATTAATGATATAAAATACAATAAGATAGAATGAAATAAATAAGATACGAATACAAATATATATTTTTAAAAAAATAGCCTTAGGGTAGAGACAATGCATGGAGGCGCGCCAAGTTTCAATTTCAGTTTGAAGTTCGTCCAGCAGAGAAAAAAAAAAAAACTTTCGTAATGACACTTGAGGTGAACAATGCATCGCGGTAGGCTTAAATTCAGATCACCGCAGGTATGTTACCCGAATGAGGGCAGCGGTTAATATAAAGGAAAAGTTCACCCTGAAAGTTAATTTGTATGAAAGAAGCAAGTAGATCGAAATAATGAATGTGCCATGATGAGTGTGTGCGTGTGTGTGTGAATGTGTGTTTGTATGTGCCTCCCAGGTTTGGTTGCTTGTGGTTCTTACTTGAATTTTAAGTAGCTGCCTAGCTCTTCATTCTGTATTTTACATGGAGGAGAAATCGCAATACTTACGTAAGTTGTAATAATGAATACACCCACACGCGCCAGGCCTGAAAAAAAAGAAGAATGAAATAGACAAACGAATAAACAAACTAAGAAAAAACAAACAAACTTCGGCACACGTAGTGTGACCTATCATTCCCAAGCTACGCCGAATTGATATCCAAAGATGCCTTCATTATAGTGGTGCATTGTATTTGTGGATAAGTTGCGTTTTGCCCCCCCCCCCCCCAAAAAAAACAAACAAACAAACAACAACAACAACAACAAACAAACAAGCAAACAACCAAACAAGAAGTAAAAAAAGAAAGAAATAGAAATCGTGAATTTGCTAACATATATACGTACTCACCCCCCTCCCCGAAAAAAAAAGGAAATAAAGTAAACACTTGATCAAGTGTATATTTCTCATACAATATTTGGTTAAAAGTTGTTGAACTTTATACCATATGAAAGGTAATTTTAGTTGGATATCAGTCAGGTCAATGAAGTGGGAAACTTTACGCACGAGTGAACACATTCGTTCTTCTCTTCAAAGGCACAAAAGTAACATTTGCAAAAGTGAACAAGTTGTCATTCATGCGTGCTCATCATTAAGTGCTCCTCCATGTAACAATATAAAGAAAAGGAAAATTTAACACAACAAAAATCATGAATGAATATGCAAAAAACAAACTTATAGTCTGTGATATCTTTAAAGTCCAAAAGATCGATAAAGGCTAAGATAATAGGGGAAATGAAGAATTTTGTGTCAAATCCAAATATAAATGAAATGAGGAAAGAAGCGATATGGAAAATATGGTAGGAATTTGAATTGATTTCTCAAAATACGAAAATTCACTAGTACTTTGTTCCTGAATTTGTCTCTTCAATTCCATAATTACTAAATTAAATCTCTTCGTTAAATCATCTTTGTACCCTTAGTCCCTATGTAATTTGAAATTTGAGTTGACAGGAAATTCATATTTTCCCCTATAGTTTCCTACTTTGATTTCAGGTTATAAAGAGATAAAGAGAACGATAACTTATTTTTGTTATTCTATTAATGTCTCTCATTGTGTTAAACTGGTCTTTTTTTTATCATTGTTATCTTGATGAGTATTTCCAAATGAAAGACAACATGTAAATTTTTGCAATTTTCACTTTTGTTCCTCGGAGGACAAAAACGAAAGTGTTCACTCATGCGGAAAGTGTGTCTTTATATTCACCCACTATTTTGATAGCTTATTTAATCATCTTGAATATGGTTTTCATAAAAATTTTCTCTGAGAAATATGAAGTTAAAAAAAGTGTTTACTCTCTTTCTTTTTTTTTCTTTTTTTTTTGCTGAGTGTATATGTATAAATACATATAGGCCTATAACTATATGTACACACACACACACATATATATATATATATATGTGTGTGTGTGTGTGTGTGTGTGTGTGTGTGTGTGAAAAAGTATTTCCCGTCATACGGGGTGTCTGATTTAGAAGAAACTTTTTATACACGTTTCGAACATTCTTGTATTTTTGTTTTAATTGCAGCAGAAAAAGCTATTTATCTCAGATCGGTTGAAACGATTATATCTCGTTTTGAGATGAAACTCTTCCTAACAGTTGCAACGAATGATAAGTAAGTACAGAAGTCATAAGAACCAAATTGGGAAGCCTAAATTAAAAGCACAGCTTGTATTACTTATGAGCAAGAACATGAAATCACATCATAATGAGACAACTATGAAAAGAGTGGATTGTAGTCATCTTTAACTTTATTAATTGTTATTTTTGTGCGTCTGCTTGCGGATCCACAACATACGTAAAACATTTACAGTTTGTTGTTCCGAAGGTTCGTACATTCGATAAAGTTCAACGATCCGAAAAAAAGGTCGTTTACCATGGGTTCGTTAATTCGAAGATGATATAGTGTATAAGGATTCAGTTCGTTAGCATACATACTATTTTTTTACCCGATAAATAAACCTTACATTTCGGACTGACAAACATATATTCTTACGGGGAAATTGTGTCAGGAATAATGAAGTCCACCCACGTAAGACATTCTACTTTCATTGCTTTCGATAATTCATGGCAAAATATTGTATCATAATTATACATGTATATCATACTCAATAGAGAGAGAAAGAGAGAGAGAGAGAGAGAGAGAGAGAGAGAGACGGTATGTAACAATATATTGCACTCATATACCCTGTACACATTATTGCTATCTTATATCAAAATTTTGCCAAAATGGTACAGATTTCTTGGGGGGCATTGCTAAACGTATGTAAGTTGACTTAAATATGAACAGAGCAAAATCACACAAGGCTCAAGAGAACTATTGCGATCATTCATTGTGCGGCGTCCGGTCATGCCCTGTCCAACGTGAGTAAATCTTTTACATTTTCAGCTTATTCCCGAGTCCCCCTACCTTGCCACATACGTAGTATCCCTATGGTGATGTTGTCCCAATTATCACATTTGGGTACCTTGCCCCACTTAGAGGTCACCAGGACTGATAAGCAATTGGGATAAGTTTTGCCGTTTGCGTTTTCTTTTTAAAACGATTTAATTTTCTACAGTTTTCATAGGTATTATTGCCAGTATGATGGAATATGCATAATAATAATAATAATAATAATAATAATAATAGTGGCTACTTGTAAAGCGCACAGGTCCAGTTTTCAGTGCTCATGGCGCTTCAAAAATGAAAAAATATCATATATTTACATGCATATACATATTCAAACATTTCAACAAAGAAAAAAAAAATGGTAAACAAAAGCAAATTTATACCAAATAAAGAATACAACATATATCAATTAAAAATACAATATTAATCCAATATTAATGACATACAGCAATTACAGTCCTCAGTATGAAAGGAACAAATAAGTTTTAAGTTTGGATTTGAATGACTCTGTAGATGACAGTTCCCTTAACTGAAGAGGTAACTGATTCCACAATTTTGGTCCCATAACGGAAAAAGCACGATCACCATACCCATGTTTTACTCTGGGTGTTTGGAGTAAGAATGCATCTGATGATGAACGTAGCCTTCGTGTCGGATTGTATTTTTGAACAGAATTACTTATGTATATTGGGGAAAAAGAATGAACTGAATGATGTACTAATAACAGAATCTTGAAAATAATCCTTTTTTCTACAGGTAACCAATGTAAGGAACGGAGAACTGGTGACATGGAATCAAATTTATTAGTAAAAGTTAACAATCGGGCAGCAGAATTTTGCAACCGTTGAAGTTTTGTGACATCTTTTTTTGAAAGATTACACAACAATGAATTCGAAAAATCCAACCGAGAAGAAATCAAAGCATGAATAAGTATCTCAGCTGCAGATTTAGACAAATATTTCCTTATGAAACTTAAATTACGCAACTGATATCGAACATTCCGCTGAATATGAGTTACATGACTTCGAAATGACATTTCCTGATCAAGTATGACACCTAAATTACGGGCTGTTTTCGACGGAGTAATGCAAGTGCTACCGATGTTGACATGACATGACTGATAATCAACTTTGCTTAACATATGCTTTGATCCCAATAACAGAAACTCAGATTTATCATCATTTAGTTTAAGGCCATTGGATGTAAGCCAAATTTTCAGGTCTTGCAAACATGCTTCGAGTTTTACAATGGCGGATGACAATGAAAACACAGTGGGTTTAAAAGACAAATAAAGTTGTATATCATCCGCATAACAATGATAACTAATACAATGCTTGCGAAATACTTCACTAATTGGTTGCATATACAGAGAAAAAAGCAGCGGGCCTCCAACAGAACCTTGAGGTACACCAAACTTTGTCATAGTTTTACAAGAGGTAGAATCACCAATTCTGACATAATGAGATCGATCACATAAGTAGGATATAAACCAATCAAGAACAGTTCCTTTGATGCCCAAATATCTCAATCGTTGAATCAGAATAGCATGGTCGACTGTGTCAAAAGCTGAGCTCATATCAAGCATGATAAGAGCAGTGATGTTACCACTATCTAATTCTCTGAACACAATATCTGATAAGTTGACTAACAGTGTTTCTACACTATGACCAGGCTTGTACGCAGATTGAAATGAATCAAGCAATTCATTATCTTGCAGATACATTGTCAGTTGTGAGAAAACAACCTTTTCAAGCAATTTACTTAAATAAGGTAAATTTGAAATTGGACGGTAATTTTTTAAACACTCCTGATCTAAGCCTGTTTTTTTCAAAGTTGGATGAATAACTGCTTTTTTACACACCTGTGGAACTACACCTAATCTCAGGCTAGCATTTATGATTCTTGTGATAACGGATGCTAAAACTCTGCCACACTTCTTAACCAAATCTGTTGGGATTGGATCAAGTTCACATGATTTGTTAGGTGAGTTCTTAATAAGCTTTTCTATCTCATTAACAGTGACAGACTGAAACTCACTCAATTCTGACTTGACTTCACATACAATGTCATTTGGCTGTTCACAACGAGTTGGGAAACTCCGTTGGATTGCCACAATTTCATCAATGAAATATTGATTAAAACAATTGGCTAACTCAGCCTGATCACCATGAGTGAGGTGTTCTGGTAAAGGAGATCGCTGTTTTCGGTAAAGTAAAGCATTAGCAACTTTGTACAACTTCTTTGTATCTTTCCCACAATCCGTAACCTTTTTTGAATGATATTGTAACTTAGCATCTTTAATCAAGGCATTTACACATCGCCTTTGTGCATGATACATCTGCTTGTGAATCTCCAGTTTTGTGGACCTTGACTTCCTTTCTAACTGTCTACGAAGCAGTTTTGCTAGAGCTATTTCCGGGGTATACCATTCCGTATTGGGGTGTATTGTGACCTTGATTCGTTTCTCAGGTGCCAACTTATCAAGGGTGGCAGTGAGTAAGGTGTTATACAAATTCACTTCATCATCAACATTATTAACTTGAGGTTCAGCTGATAAAAGAGACTTAACATGAGTATCAGCAACAAACTCTTGTGGGTTTACAGATTTCAAATTCCGTGTCACAACAAATTTTTTTTTGATACAACGTTTAGGAAGGTTCAATTCACACATTATTGCTGAATGATCTGATATACCTTCCACAACACCGGTATTACAAAGTTGTACAGTGTTACCTTTATGAGTTATAAGCAGATCTAATACATGGCCTCGATTATGAGTTGGCTCATTAATATGTTGAATCATATTAAAGGCTGACAATAATTCAGAGAACAACTTCGAATTCGAAGTTGATGAGTCCACAGGTATATTGAAATCACCTGCAATCAACAAGTCAGACGAGCAGAGAAGCTGTCTATCGAGAACATTAGAAAACTCATCCAAGAAAATCTGAAACTGCACTGAACTGGGTGGACGATATACATTGATGAAATGCAACGATTTCTGCATATAATTCAGAGTCATCTGAATCATTTCAAATGTTGTAACATTTGAGGAATCTACAATTCTGATATCTAAATGACTTTTAAACAACACAGCTATTCCTCCTCCTCATTTGCCAACTCTGGGAATGTGCTTAAATGTGAAGCCATGTGGTGTCAATTGACCAATCGGAGAAGCATCATTAGGCGTAAGCCATGTTTCACAAATAGCAACAATGTCTAATTCATGATCAAGAATATAATCTACAAACTCAGCGGTTTTGTTCTTCAGCGATCTGGCATTTAACATAGCAAATTTCAAATTCATACATGAAATATCAGTATTCACAAATTTTCTGTCGTGTAACAACTTCACAGTTTGATCCCTATTTTGTCTTACTACTCTTTTACCTCTGTGAGTCTTTTTCACTCTGTTAATCTGTAGTGCTGTTATTCGTTGCCATGTCACTTCATTAATCCTAAGGCACTTACAAGAAGGTTGAATGGAGTAAACATTGTAAGGGTTCAGCTGTAAAAGGTCCGAAATGCTATATGCACGTCTTGTATTGTTATCAACAGCATGATCTTTAGTAGCTGACACACTAAATGACGGACCTGGGTTGATTTCAACATCTCCACTGGTAAGCAGTGACATGTGAAAAGTAGAGCTTGCATTCTTATAATACAAAATGCATGCTTTTGAGTAGCCTTTTACTCTGATACCGGTACTAGACATGTTCTTATCATTCTTCACAGTTGGTAGTATAGACCTACTAAAAGCGCATGTGGCTGTACAACAATACATACATGGCAAAAGAGTCAGTATTAGACTCACAACAAACATATTCCTCATTCGTTCCATTATACTGATCATTATCATCACTGCATTGTGCAAAACGTACATACAAATTAAAAAAAAATTTAAAAAGCTACAGCTCATTCAAGTATACAACAGTTGAGCGCATGAACACATTAGCGCGTATGACTTCTACGCGCTTAAACAGCCCTAGGCTCGCATGAGCGCATGAACACATACCCTACCTGAATATGAAGGCTGTGGTGTGGCTCCCGTGCAAATGATATCAAACCCCAAATCCAGTTTGCCGATTTTCAGCCAAATCCTCGAATTACTTAACACAAAAATGGTCCAGGAGATTCACAAAGCACATACAATACAGCTGGCACAGTGACACAAAAATAATATCACAGAACAACACAAAAATCATAAACAACTCAGAGCACAGAAAAGAGGCAACCACGCTATTATGTTCTTCTTTGGAGTCGGCAAGAATGAGCCATGCAGTTTGTTGTTCTGTGCACATTTTTTTTTAAATGAACTTCTAAGAACACTAACAGTCTTAATTCCTTTCAGGTGAATATGTTGGCAAGCATGGCAAGCAACTTTGTAAGCACTGTTATTACAAATGACCCTTTTCTCCGCAGAAGCAACATTGCACTATACGAACTGGCAGAGTTTTTTATGTGGAAATTGAACTTCAATACTCAGGTGAGCTCAAGATCCCGGGTCTCATGCTTTTCTATTTTTCTTTAATTGAGCACCCATTAAGTTACAGTGGGTATATTTTCTTTTCTTTTCCTTTTGTTAAATCAAAGATCTTTCTAAAAATAAGATACCATGATATCAGTGAGGTATCCAGAGGTTTTCATAATGGAATTTTACCTATTTTTCGCCGAAGGAAGTCTAATAAAATTCTCAATGTACAAACCGATGAAACGTACAGTATGTGCTATTTGTTGGACATCTCTTAATTTTATTTGGGCCTACGTTTACAGAGGCAACTATCATTGCTTAGTAAATACATGCAAACCTTATTTAACTGCCATTATAATTTTGTCCGGTTTCGAACACGGAAATTTCAATAAAGCTTGCTTCATAAGAATTCTTTCAAAGATGGATTGGATTTTAACCCCTAAGTTGTTGGGGTTTTTTTTTATTTCTCATCACCAAAGTCACGTTAGTAGCGTACGTACTATAATGTGCAAGTTATGGGTAACCTATAATGTAGGCCTGCCGCTTTCATGAATTGTATCCCCAAACTTACAATATCATGCGAAATCAGTGCCTCTTTTTATAATTTTCGACTGGGGAGATAAGTCATATTGTATATGTTTGGACATCATCTTGCGGTGATCCATATTTACAATGTCAAAGAAATATCCCGATTCTCGGAGTCCAATCTTCAAATTTTCCTTTCGCGTCTGGTACTCCGGTGATGTCGTGAGTCATGAATCTGGCCGCTGAACACCGCACTCCACCGACGCCGCTGCCAACCTTTTTATGAAGCCACTGTTCTGATGTTCAGGTGCGTAATGATGTTGTCTACTTCATCCCACAGTTATTCAATATCTTGGTTTTTCGGGGAGCTAAACGTCTCTGCGATAACAACATTAAAGAAAGCGGTATATTAAAAAGTCTTTAAAAATATCAGCAGCATCCTGCAACGTTCTACCTTGGTTTCAATATTGTGTAATAACAGGGGACTGCTAGCTTTCAACGAAAATTGTTATAAAAGAGAATGTTTCCGTTAAGATTTTCTAGACCTATGTTCTTACTAAGTTCTTTTTACTTTCAGTAAAGAAAAAAACTAGCAACCATTTTTAATAGATATCCTGCTGCAATTGGCGAAAACATATCAATTAATCGCGTATATAGGCCTACAACATAAATAAGGTATAATTTGTACAAATACAGACACACAGAATTGCACACACATGTATATGTATTAAATATATATATATATATATATATATATGAAGAGTTTGTTTGCAAAAACCGATAAGTCCATATTTGCCAAACGGAGATATTTGCGATTAAAAGTCAAGAAAAATAAAGAGTATAATAAGAAAAGTTTTGCTTCTTTTGACCATAACTTGAAAAATGTATCTTTATAATGTAGTGACCAATATATCATTTAAAAGGTATTATTTTGTACTTTATGACAGAGACCGTACTTCAAAATCTTCAAAAATGGACTTATCGGTTTTTGCAAACAAACTCTTCATATATATACCCCTTCATATAAAATGATATATACATAACACACAACCATATATATATATATATATATATATATATATATATATATATATTTATATTATATAAATAACATATATGTTATATAACATATTATTATAAATGTATGCAAGAGTATTTATTGGTATTTTATAAAATTTCAAATTATCGGGGACCTTCACCTTTGTCAGGGATCGTCACAGTGGTGACAATGGGATTAAAGTAAAAACATAGTTTTAAAATCCATAGTTTTAACATCCATGTATCATTGTTTGTGGATAAGAAGGCTACATCAGTTCGTTATGGCCCAAAATCGAAACACTACACAGAAAATGTATAGAACATTTCTCATAGCCTTATACTTCTAACATTATAAGCTCTTGTTTTACCTCTTTCAAAAAGCCGAGGAGAATAATATTACTTTATACATTTCGAGTCATGATGCACTTTTATTCTTGACAGATAAAAAAAGTAAAATTCTCTTTGGGATATTCCTTTATGTAGATGTATTATTTTAGTTTTTCATACGTCCAAAAAAACATGTGCCTTACTTTTAAATGGTTTCTCTAAATTTCCTAAAATGCCCCTGAAGTGCTCTTTTACCTTTTCTGCATTCCCCAATGTCATGTTTTTGTTGAATTTCTATTTAAACAAAATTATTCTCCTGGTAAAAAAGAAAAAAAAATACATGCAGCAGAAACAAGGTTTGAATAAGATAAAATAAAACAATTACTTGCGGATCCAGCGAAGTGGGGGATGGGGGCACTGAGCGCCCCCTTAATTTTGTCTTTTTTTTAAATAGAAGATATAGAAAGGACCAAAATAAAGAAGGCAGTGAGCGCTCCCTTCGATTTCTTGTTCGTAGTTTTTTGTTTTTTTTTTAATACGAATATGTAAGAAATCGCTCACCGATTGTGTGGAAAATTGCGCTGTGTGTGTGCGTGTGTGTGTGGGAGGTTGTTTGTCAGACCCGGAAGTGGTACGAGAAATTCCATTGATTATTATTTTTTTTTAATTCCTGCTTGTCAGGACGTGGAAGTAGAAATATAAACTGCTTTGTGCCTCCACCCCCCCCCCTTTCGAAATTCATGGATCCGCCCCTGAAAATTGCTAATATTGTTGATGTTATCCGGCTTTAGAAGCCTGTCATTCGCTTGCAAGCATAATCCTTATTGATGTTCATTTGATGAATTCAAGCAAAAGAAATTGTATCCTAATCAGATAATATCTGCTTTTTTCTAACAATTCAGACAAGGATGACTATGAGGTGCAAAGCGTTTATAACTCTTGAAACATAATATACCAAAAATATATGGTTTTACGGCAATATTGTATACAATAATTTGACAGAAAACGTGGAAGGAGATGATGTCCTTACCTCTCTAAGATTGATTTAGTGATTCCCACCGATTTCATAAATTTGCAATGACACAAATAACTTAAACATTCTTTTATAGTTTTGAATAATTTCAAATATTTGTTCCCCCCCCCCCAAGCTTTAAATTGCAGAAAGGTGAAAGATAGAAATACACTCTTATATCTGCTACAAAGCCGTCATTGCAAGGTAAGGGTCCTAGATGGACAGTGACGAACGTTTCCATCGTAACCCACTTCATGGCCTGTTTTTCATCAGAAACTTTACAAATGCTGATTGGGAAAAGAAACATATAAATCACAATGAAGTGTTGGCATAAGTATAAGTAAGCTATTCCTTCTGCCACATACTCTGCCTTTTCCTCACGTAGAAAATGACGATAATCATTACAGTGATGGCAAGTACGATTTCTACACCAACATGACCAAGCCCGACGCTCAGTGCCAAGACTTTACATCCTGCAAGTAACAAAAACAAAGGAAACTGTCAAAACAGAGTACTGAAGGATTGTTTAAATATAAAACGTTTACGAGATTCTTTAATGAGAACGGCGTCGTATACCTATTTATTTGCTGATCTAGTTATGAATGTGCATCTTTTCATTCATTTATGAATTCATGTTTTCTTTCATCTGTTGTACACATATCTCCTTTCTGCTCCCCTGAATCTCAACAGATAATCTTCACTGGATAATACATTCATCTATACACTAAGTTTTAAAAAAAAAAGATATCTTCGGGCATTCCATAGGACAAATGGGGAAAACAATGAAATTTGCAGCATTTGACCTTGACCTTTGACCTTTGACCATGAACATGTGTACCAAAAAGTTGATAGGCACAACATCATCCCCTCATACACATACATGCCAAGTTCCATTTAGATACCTCAAAAAGTTACGCTGTCCACAAACTTGAGTCAGGACAGACGGACGGACTGGCAACCCGAAAACATACTGCCTCCGGCACCACTTCGTTGCGGAGGAATTAAAAAAAAATCGTAGCTATGAGAACTCCTTATCTAGGAGTAGTTATCATGTAACAAAAGCAAAAATAAAAAATAGAAAAAATATCAGCCAATGTACATGGGAAAGGACCGATAATGTATAATCTTTTTAAAAAGAAATGACTAGGAGAAGTTTAAAGATGTCAAAGAAGGTGATGTGTTTACTACTGGTTTTGACTTTACTATTATCATTTTTATTATCATTAGTATTAGTAGTAGTAGTAGTAGGCCTTATTGTTACTGCAATCTCGCAAAAAAAGGGTAAAACACGAAAATCTGTCGTACTAGTTTGAAAGAGAATCCAATAAGCTATCTGAGTAGAAATTAATCTGGTGTAGGATAACTAGTCTATGACTTAAGGGCGTCTAAGCTTGTGGGTGAACCCGTGTAATGACCAGATAAAACTTCAATGAATGTTACCAATACCTCCATTCTGCTGCTGCACTGCATCTGAAGAAAAGAAAATAGGATATTGATGTGAATATCAAGTGTGTCTTCATGGCTTTTACAATGTAGGCTTAAATCTCCGATTTTTGATAATAAAGAGTTAGGGTTCTATCAGTGTCCCCCTCTTTAGGGTTGGGTAAATAATGTAGGCCTATTATTGTGCAAAATATACACACCCGGCCCATCATAATTATGTATCATTCACATTGAATACTTAAGGTATGGAAAATTTATTCATAATCTATATTCAGCAGTTTTCAAATTTTATGAAAGATAGACTATATGAAAATTGTTAATATAATAATTTAGATGATCTGTATAATGCGTGATATGCCATCGCGGGTTGAGGGCACAGCATATCAAAAGCTGCGTGAAAGAAATCTACAGAGGATATTCAAGTGAGCTGCGGTTAAACATGGGGGTTTGTTCACCGGAAACAACTTAAAACCAATTTCATGAATTGTAACACATTGACATTAATATTTGACCCAAATCTTTATGGCTACGACATCATTCAAATCACACAAAGTGAGCAAGATAGAGAAAAAAAAAAGATAATGTAGGCACTATCACATGGATAACGAAGATAACATATCATATGATGATAATAAAAAACAAACTTGACTTGAAATTGCGAGGGTGGCAAATTAGGTGATCCGTTTTGAAGTTGGACGTCATTTTTATTTTATTACTGCAAATTTATGTTATCAAAGCGAACATCTGTGGTACTATGTTTATAGATTAAAAATAATTCAATAAGCTATGACGAACTGAAATCTGGATGGAAATAGGTGAAGGATAACTAGTCTATGATTTACAGGTGTCTAACAAGGTGGTTGACCCCATGTAATGACCAGATAAAACTTAGAAATATCAATGAATGTAATACCTCCATTCTGCTGCACTGCATCTGCAGAAAAGAAAATAGGATACTGACGTAAATAACAAGTACGTCTTCATGGCTTCTATAATGTAGGCTTTAGTCATCAGGTTCACAGTCATATGAAATTGCACTTAAATTTATCTCCGATTACTAATGTGAAAGAGTTTAAGTTCTATCTAAGTGTCAACCTCTTTGGATTGGGTACATGGTATACTACTATTGTGCGAAGACACCCTGTTTACACCCGGGTCATCGCATTTATTATGCACATAAAATACTTCAGAAATGGAAAGTTTATTCGTAATCTATTCAGCAGTTGTTAAAATTTATTAAAACTAGAATATATGAAATTTGTCAAGATGATAATTTAGTTGATATGTATACATGAAATGCCATCGCTAGTTGAGGGCACAGCATATCTACCAAGGATAAGTGAGCTGCTGTTAAACATGGAGGCTTATTCAATGAAACAACTTAGAAACTAATTCTATAGATTGTAACACATTGATATTAATATTTGACCCAAATCTTTATGGCCATGACAACATACATCAGGGAGGTGATGTATCACACAAAACTAATGAGCAAGAAAGAGAAAAATATTGTAAAATATCGAAGTTAATGTAGGCACTGCAGATGGATAGTTAAGATGACATATCGTCTGATAAAAAAACAAAACAAACACAAAAAAAAACAACTTCATCTAACCTTTGTATAAGCTAACAGAAACAGAAATCTGCATGGGTGAACATTGGTCAACCAACCTAGAGATGCACTGAAATATACTTAAAGAGGGATGGCAGGTACAAATGAAATTTCAAAGATAAACTCTTTCTCCCTGGTGCAAAATATTCGTCCTCCACTACGCCCATCAGGAAGGATGAAATAACGCGACAATCATAGCAGTTTTCTACAGTAGGTTTAGGAAATTATAGTTTTGGAAAGGTACCATAATGACAGTTATGTGTTGGTAGATAAACCAGGAACAAGGAGAAAAATTCAGACGTGTTTTGACTAACATTTTTACCCGAATGACACTGCAACTCGACAACTACACACCAAGAAAAAACGATTAACTTTTACACCTTTAAAGGTGCAAAGTGATATCACACTAGCGGTTTCCTTTTAGGAACAACTTTGCACCCTCAAGAAAGTTGCACCCTTTATTGAGGGTGCGACGTTGTTTACTTGCGTGCATCTTTTTACCCACACCAAGTGAAGCTTTTAGTAGTTGCACCTTTTCTTGAGGGTGCGATCTTGCGCCCTTTACCTTTCGGCGAATCTTTGCACCTCAGGAGAGGGTGCAAATTTGCTCCCTTTCTTGCCTTTACTTTTTGGTGCAACTTTCCACCCTTTCGCGAGGATGCAAATAATCACCCAATTAAAGTTCCAAGATTGTGCCTAATTTTGAGGGTGCAACCTTTGAACTTTGGCTGATGATTTGTACCCGCAAGAAAAGCTGCATAGATGCATCCTCTCAAGCAACTTTGCCCCATTGAAAAGGCGCAATTAATTAGAATAAGAAAGGCTTATTACCAGTATGTGCCCAATGCCTTAAAGTATGGTGAACGAGGCATTGAAATCAAGAAAATCATATAAAATAAGGTGTCAAAGCGGGTGCACGTCACGAGACCGACACCCACGAGTCCTACAGCCCACAAGTCATACAGCTCACAAGTCATACAGCCCACGAGTCATACAGTTCACAAGTCATACAGCCCACCAGTTATACAGCCCACGAGTTCGACACTGAGAAAATTAAGCCCATGAGTTCGACATCAAGTAAAATAAGCCCACGAGTTATACAGCCCATGAGTTCGACATTACGCACAAAAGGCTCACGAGACCGACACTATACAAGCAAAGAAAGCAGACGAGACCGACACTACACTTAAAAGGCTCACGAGACCGACACTAGGCAAAAGAGGTTCACGAGACCGACACTAGGCAAAAGAGGCTCACGAGACCGACACTAGGCAAAGAAGGCCCACGAGACCGACAGGATGAACAGCGCCACCTATAGACCAATTGATTGTATAGGGTGTCCAGATAATGGCATAAAGAATGTATAAGAGATTGAAAGGGAGAGTTGCTAGGGTATTACCCCGTCAATTGCCCTCCCTCACCCCCTGAATGGTTCAAGATCTTTAATTGTGTTTGCGTATGTGAGTGTTTGTGAAAAAAAAAATAAACAAAATTCAGTAAAGTGCATGAGATGTTTCAACATTACTTTCGAAAATGCCAAGACACCCTCGTTTCCGTATCTGCAAAGCCCATACCGGTATACCTACTTAGAAAAAAATAATAGTAAAATGATGTCGACATTCAGATCAACCAACTAGAAAAATACCCAGGTATGAAATGAAGTTCAATACAAGAAAATTATTCACAAAATGGTCAATTTTGTACGGCACACCTGCTTTATATGATGGGGGGGGGGGGGGGGCTAGTCATATGCAAAGGTGTTGAAATAATAAAAAAATCACAGAAAATCATGTAATCGTCAATTAAGGCAGCGTTAAAAATTCGGAAAAAGGAGATGGATCCATAAAAGTAACTTTCCTATTTCATGAAAAACGTACTGTTTTGAGAAGAATAATTTTACAAACACAAGCTATTGAAATTGAAGTGAATCGCTGCGATAAAAAAAAAAAAAAACGTTTTTATCCGTTGAATTTCATACAGTAAAGTTAAAGAGAAAATTACAAATTGAACTCTAAGCAGGCGGGTAAAAGCAGGCAGAAAGGATATTTAATAAGGCCTACTTAACTTGTGAAGCGAGAAAGAAAAGGGTGAAAAAACTTAGATCCTGTTCACCGTCTAAGTAGAAGTTAGGAAAGCCTATTAGATATAGCATGATGGCATCTAAAAGTAAACCATTCATTGTTCTTGTCCTCTATCACTTTTTCATTCTTCTTTTTTTTTTTTTTGGGGGGGGGGGGTCCTATGAAGAGGACAATTCTATAAAAAAAAAGAAAAAATGGTAACAATGTCGCTTGTGTAGAAATACATAATTAATGTCGTTGACAGTAATGTAGATGGTGCTATTATTAGTTAGTAACAATCTTTCGCTGAACAGCGTAACGAATTTGTACCCGTGTATTTTGTTTGTTATTAATTTAATTAAATTAATTAATTTGTTTATTAATTTGTATTTGTATGTAATTTTCCCCTTAATGGAACACCCTGTACAGGTACATTATTTGTAATTGACATGTAGATGACGCTGTTCATCCGGTCGGTCTCGTGAGCCTTCTTTGCCTAGTGTCGGTCTCGTGGGCTTTCTTTGCCTAGTGTCGGTCTCGTGGGCTTTCTTTGCCTAGTGTCGGTCTCGTGAGCCTCTTTCGCGTACTGTCGGTCTCGTGAGCCTTAATTGTGTAGTGTCGGTCTCGTGGGCTTTCTTTGCTTACATGTCGGTCTCGTGAGCCTTTTGTGCCTAGTATCGAACTCATGGGCTGTATGACTCGTGAGCCGTATAACTCATGGGCTGTATGACTCATGGACATATTTCTGATGTCGGTCTCGTGGACTGTAGGATGACTCGTGGGTGTCGGTCTCGTGGGATGACCCCGTCAAAGCAGAGGGAAATGTCTCCTAAAACAGATTTTTAATGTGACTTATTAAAAGATATTCGCACCACTGAGAAATTGCGAGTTAAAACTGACCGATATGCTTCACCGATATTCGCTCCGGAACAGCTGTCTTCTTCGAGCCCTAAAATATGACGTCACGAAAGAAGAAAACCCTTTACGAGTGCAGCGGGACATGGAGGCCGCCATTCATTCATTTAAAGCACGTATTTCTTGGTGAGCGGATGCAATATCTGGCTTGTCTTTAGTCGCCTCTGCTTTCTCGGCTGAGACATTTAAACGTCCAATTTTACCTTATATTGTACGGAAAGACTTTGAGTTTGACATCGAGAGTGAATTGAGTGTTGACACTGACAAACACTGATAGTGACCGTGGCAAAGTCGGGGTGATAAAAGAAGCGAGGGAGAGGCGACGGATATGGAAGGCCGCTTCGGACACAACTCGTTTGGGGCATACATGGAAACAGGCATAACAATACGTATGCAACTCGGCCGTAATCTGGCAGAACTCCCTAAGTCGATTTTGGTCGATTTTCAGGTTTTGAGTGTTTTGTGTGTTTTTTCTCATGCTCTTTCAAGTGGGCCAAAAATAAGTTGTGAATCGGTACAGAAAGTTATTTTTAGAAAGTGATTTTGGCAAAATTCCTGAGGAGAGAGGGCGATTAATCTGGCAGAACTGCGTAAGTCGAGATTCGAAATGAATTTTCCGATGTTAATCAGGCAGAACTGCGTAAGTCGACTTACGACAACGCTTGGACCAAGGTGTTCCTGCATCCCGCACGGACCTGGTATATCTTAACACGCGCGTGCGCGACCTTGGTAGTGACGAACGCGCTGCGCGTTCAGGCTAGCAAGTGCGTGCGCCAAGCTAGCTAGCTAGACACGTCGTACGGCTATGTGTATTGTGCACGACGACAGTCACGCTAAAGCAATAACCCTCATTAATCTTGGGGGAAATTGCCACTTTCTTTCCCTTCATAGACTGGCAGGCTTCAAAACAGGTCAATATGCGGTATGCCTTACTATTAAGTTTTGCTACAATCTAGTGTTTTTTTAAGCCTAGAGCATTTCTAGATCTAACAAACGTTATAGTTTGCATCTTGTCTGACATCACGCTCCAGTCAACTTTAGGCCTACTTAGTACTGCTGCAGCACTTGTCCATTGTTAGTGTACGTGAAATCACTGTACTGTGCGGTAGCGTAGGTCACGCGAACAACAATATCTGTAATCCATTGACCATAGCTTCTCATTTTATTTTTCATTGTAACAAGGAAAGGTAGAAATTACGCGGTGCGTAAAATATGTCCCCGCCAGAAGTAGCATTTGGAAGCAAAATGTACAATATCGGTAAAAAATCAAGGTCAAAGGTCAAAGAAGTCAAAGGTCAAAATTCTGTGTAGAAGTTTTGAAGCCCTCACCTAGTGTCATCACAAAAAAGCAAACGGAATCGAAATCGGGTTAGAAATGGCGAAGGAGTAGCATTTTGTAGCCAATGTACAATATAGGTCAAAAATCAAGGTTAAATGTCAAAGAAGTCATAGGTCAAAATTCTGTGTAGAAGTTTTGAAGCCCTCACCTAGTGCCATCACATAAAGCAAACAGAATCGAAATCGGGTTAGAAGAAATGGCGAAGGAGTAGCATTTTGTAGCCAATGTACAATATAGGTCAAAAATCAAGGTCAAAGGTCAAAGAAGTCAAAGGTCAAAATTCTGTGTAGAAGTTTTGAAGCCCTCACCTAGTGCCATCACATAAAGCAAACAGAATCGAAATCGGGTTAGAAATGGCGAAGGAGTAGCATTTTGTAGCCAATGTACAATATAGGTCAAAAATCAAGGTCAAAGGTCAAAGAAGTCAAAGGTCAAAATTCTGTGTAGAAGTTTTGAAGCCCTCACCTACTGTCATCACAAAAAGCAAACGGAATCGAAATCGGGTTAGAAATGGCGAAGGAGTAGCATTTTGTAGCCAATGTACAATATAGGTCAAAAATCAAGGTCAAATGTCAAAGAAGTCAAAGGTCAAAATTCTGTGTAGAAGTTTTGAAGCCCTCACCTAGTGCCATCACATAAAGCAAACAGAATCGAAATCGGGTTAGAAATGGGGAAGGAGTAGCATTTTGTAGCCAATGTACAATATAGGTCAAAAATCAAGGTCAAAGGTCAAAGAAGTCAAAGGTCAAAATTCTGTATAGAAGTTTTGAAGCCCTCACCTAGTGCAATCACATAAAGCAAACGGAATCGAAATCGGTTAGAAATGGCGAAGGAGTTGCATTTTGTAGCAAAATGTATAATATAGGTCAAAGGTCAAGGTCAAAGGTCACAACTGAAATTCTGTGTAGAAGTTTCAAAGCTCCCATGTAGTGCTATCATATAAAGCAAACAGAATCAAAATGGCTCATAAATGACAGAGAAGTAGCAAATTGAACATTTTGATCACACACGGACGCACAGACAGACAGACGGACACACGGACACACACACGTACGGAGCCCGTTTCATAGTCCCCTGCTCGAACTCGTTCGGCGGGGACAATAAGCGGTTAGTGGGCTTGGATCTATGGGACTGATCTCGAGAAGTTTAATGAATATCTAGGATACCGTCCATAACGATGGCATTTTCGATCCAATCCTACAGACGTCAGAAATTGACCAATACTAACACTTAAATTACAGTTTACTTTTTAATACCGGTACCGTACCGGTACTCCCAGTAGAGTTGTGCAGTAGGGGCCTACTACTAGTACTAGTACGGTAGACTACTGGGGCCTACCGTTACTTAACTTAGGCTGAATCGCCGGTTATTCTGTCTTTACTCAGTTTTCTATTTTTCTAGATTTGATTCGGCCAGACATTCTTGAAGTCTGTAATATGAAGAATCTAGAATCTACAAGGTTAAACGCTAAATTATAAACATTTAGCCCTAGAAATAGATCTGAAACTTAGATTTAGATCTGTGTTCTATACCATTACTACTAGTACTACTACTAGACATTATAGGCTATAGACTTTATACACTTACCGTTAGTCAATATAGATAGGCAGGTAAGGCTTTACGTTGTTCTTAGATCTACTATAACATTAGTACCTTCTAGGGCTAGATCCCCAATAAACAGTCTAGCTGTAACGCTAGATTTAGCCCCTACCTGGATATAGAGTCTAGCGTTAGATCTAGAGTCTAGACTAGAAAATCTAGAAACTAATTTTCATTGATCTACTAGTCTGTTATAATGACGCCCCAAAATAGACGTCTGGATGTTACATAGACCTAGACAATCGAGTAGACAGAGTTCGAGAGTTCTCGTACGTTTTTAATAGGCCTGCGTAGATAGTAACGGTTAGAACACCACTACCCTAACGTTAGTAGTTTACTAGTACTGTAGCGACAATAAGGCCTACAGTGGGAGTCGACACAAACGAGAACTAGGGTCTATTTTTTTTTATTTTCTAATAAAGCTGTAAATAAACTTTTAGTCAGGCCTAGCTCCTAGTATTCTTTAGTTTAAATAGAGTTTAGGCCTTCAGCCAAAAGGGTCTAGGCTTACTCTTACTTTGGGCATAGAGTAGGAATACTAGGATAATGATGAGATCAGTAGGCCTATCGTATGCAGATTCCTACGTACCGCTCTACTACTCTCTAGATGTCTAGTGTATCGTTAGGCCTGAATAGACTACGGTCTAGACGGTCTACAGTGTAGTTCCTGTAGTCTTGATGAACAATATAGCTTAACATCTAGAATCTAGTCTAATATTTTTCTTAATCCAAATGCAATGCTTCACGAGATCGACAATAACCCAAGCAACAGCCAGGCTTTTGATGTAGCAGTACTTCTTGTGCCGCTAAATAATACTGAAACATGAACACAGACTGACAACATTTTGAGGAAAGCAAGTTATTTTCCTCATACATATGAATGGATAAAATGAAATTAAATGTGAATCAATAATGATGACTTTATACAATACAAATATTTCAAAAAAATTGTACTCAATCTAAAATATTCATTGTTTTGACACTGCATCCGCTGAATAGTAAGAGGGTGGATGGTAAAATGCGATAGATAACCCGCAGAAAATACCGAGATACGTAGTTCTGGTTGATAAACCACGTGTTTATCAGCCAGAACTGCGTATCTCTAGGAGATACGCAGTTCTGGCTGATAAGCACGTGGTTGACGACGAAAAGAGATACGTAGTTCTGCCTGATAAAACACGTGTTTATCAGACAGAACTGCGTATCTCCTAGAGATACGCAGTTCTGCCTGAAAAACCCCCCGCATGGCCAAAAACTTACGCAGTTCTGGCTGATCAACCCGGGCACGTGACCAGAGATACGCAGTTCTGCCAGATTACGATCGCAAAAATTTGGCGGCGATTAATCTGGCAGAACTGCGTAAGTTTTTTAAATTGGTAATTTTTGCTACTTAAAAAGGTCAAATTGTCATTTTTTTGCTGGAAATATATTCTTTAGACCAATTTATGACCAAGAAAAGAGGACAAATGCAACTCATCGTATCTCAGTTTAGAAAGGTGTAACATTGAATCTTTCAACCCGATTTCTGGCGTAATCTGTTAAAGGAGATACGCAGTTCTGCCAGATTACGGCCGAACTGCCTGTCCATACGTATGCCCCAAACAAACCACGTCCGCGACGGCCCTCCATAGACGGAGCCCACTGTGTGGATGGAGTGCGTAGCACAGCGCACATTTCGTGACGTCATAATTTTGGTCACCAATATTTCGCCGTCAGATCGGGTTCAGGTGGTCTAAAAAGGGTCTCAAAACACCATTTCTCCATCATTCCGGAGATGTTTCTACCTTCTGAAAGTTAATTATTCATATTCCCAGAGACTTAAGCTTTTCAGAAATGTATAAATCACCTTATAATAATAATACATACAATTTACATTATACATACAATAGCGCCGTTCTCCACTTTGATTAAATGCTCAATGCGCTTTACAATGTACATCAAAGCAAACAGACTGAAGATACAAGTACATCACCGTAATAAAAGAAGATGAAGAAGCAGAAGAAAAAAAAAAGACATGAAAGTCTGTCTTCAAAAGGCACTGGTCTTCAAAATGCACTGCTAAACAAATAGGATTTTAAATTACTCCTGAAAGATGTTATAGAGCTTGAGTCTTTCAGCTCACGAGGAAGTGAATTCCACAGTCTTGGTCCAGCGTGAGCGAAAGCTCGTTCCCCCAAGATTTCCTAGAAAACGGAATATGTAAGAGACCTGAAGTTGAGGATCGAAGAGTTCGTGAAGGTTGGTACTGACGAAACAAACAAACATTGTAATCAGGAGCTGTTCCCTCAATAACGTGATAAACCAAAAGAAGTATCTTAAAGCGACTGTACAGTACTGGTTGAGGCAGGGACTCATGTTTTGAACATTCCTAAGTGAGATAATGAAAAGCCTCATATGAAATATGAAAGAGCATGTAATTATAAGAAGGATTCAATGTTTATTTGATGAAAATTGGTTTTCAAATGGCTGAGATATCCAAAAAAAGTGCTAATAATAAAAGGCGACATGCCACAACTTTATTAGGATCTCTTTGTTTCACCTTGTTTTTGGATATCTCAGCCATTTCAAAACCGATTTTCATCGAATAAACTTTTGATACACTTTAGAACTGCATTCCCCCTTACATCTCATAGAGTGCTTTCTGAATATCTTGCAAAATGTTAAAAGCTAAATCTACACCTCGACCAGAACTGTACACACCCTTTAAACCATGGAGCTACTAAGTAGCTCCATGCTTAAACCGAATACACTCCTGTACAGGCAACCAATGAAGACTCTTCAGGATAGGTGTGATATGACTGCGTTTACTTGACAAAGAAACAATACGTGCAGCGGCATTTTGTAGCTTTTGTAATTGCGCAATTTGTTTATGAATATCGTCCTTTTTTTCTCGTTCACCATACTTTAAAAAAGAGCACGCTCCCTACATTTCGAAAGTATACGATTATGTACAAAAAGACGTAAATTGATGATAAGAAGTTTATATGCATTTAAATGAAGACATAAATTTCCATGCGTTTCAATTTTCATGGGAAAGTAGGTCGACCCACAAGTTTTTACGAAAATTTGCCATTGACATGGCAACGCATTATGCGATATTAACGAAAAAGGCATCTTGTACATCTATCTTTGATAGCGGTCACACATGCCAAATTTGGAGTCAAATGCTAAGAAAAAAAAATGAGCGAGTAGTTGGATCCACAAGACTTTGCAACGGACCGACCGACCTCCTTCAGCGTGTACTGCGAGAAAAATTGACCTAGCAAAATGGTGGTGGTCACGTGAGGCAGAGAAGTTTCGCCGGCGATGTTTTCCCTGGGTGAACACGCATTCCACTGTTTCTAGTTCGATTGAAGGACCTCACAAGGCCTTTGCAGAGGCCTACCACACGTGAAAAAATCACGAGATTGCGATCGCACCCCTCACAGGGGGTTCACGGGTACACCATAATCAGCGCGATACAAATCTTGAGATTTTTGCCCGTGGAGACACAAAAAACCCGAAAATTAGCGCAATCAGCAGCGCGATGCTAAACCCAAGAAATCTTGCGCTTATTTCTGAATTAGTGCGCTATTGCCCTGCCGGAAAGTGTGAACGGTCGGGTATGAGAAACTCGAGTTTTTATACCCCATTATTCAATGCGCACATCACAAAAGCGAGGCTTCTGCGAGGAGATCCTTAGTCTAGCATTCTCTGAGAACCCCCCCCCCCCCCCATTAACATCGTTTAGGGAGCTTTAGATTTTAGACGCGCGGACGTTCAAAGAGAAAAAAACACAATCTGAGCGTGCGCAGTAGCGCGGATCAAATTACTGCGCACACTCAGATCATGTTTTTTCTCTTTGAACGTCCGCGCGTCTAAAATCTAAAGCTCCCTATTTACTGGACAGTACTGCCGTTGTTTTCTATGAATAAAATTGTGCAATTGAGTCCATTGCCCAGTGATATAAAAGTTGGGAAAGCTGAATGCTTTTCTCGACTATCCATAGACTTTGTATTGGTAGAAATGAATCATGTTTTCATGCAACTCTTTCTCTAGTGCGTTAGGCCTATTCATATTTGACGCATAAGGTCTCATGAAAGGAGAATACGTATATGGATATATCGGTCGTGAACTTTGTTTTTCGAAAATATTAAAGTAAAAGTCTCAAAAATCCACTCAAAGTCACCATTTCCGCGTGAAAAATGAAAAATTGGTAGCACCACTGTCCCTTGTTTTAACTCAGTCGTGCCTGAATTATGAACATTGGGTTGTACACAGTTCGTGGTGGATCCAGGCGGGGGTGCACCGGGCGCCCTCCCCCCCCCCCCTTATTTATTTATTTTTTTTTTACAAAAGAAATAAAAGAAAAAATTGGAGTGGGGTGCGTGCGCCCTCCTTTAATCTTGTAAAGGCGCCCCCTCTTTACGGAATTGCTGGATCCGCCCCTGGTACATCAAACATCAATGTTTGTTCAAATGAAAGAAGAGAAGCGTATCTTTCCATTCATGCACATCTCATGAAGCAAATTTATGATTTTAAACATGAAAAGTTGCTAGGAAAGTTGTTTTTGTTTTGTTTTTAGTTTTTTTTTTCTGGGACACGTTGTATAGTTAAAGACAATGATTTACTCAGTATACTAAGGGGTAAGAGTTTATCACTCGCAAAATTAACAAAGTTTGAAATTCAATTTGTACTAAAACCATCCCTCTTTAGGCCCCTTATCTTATTACTTCCGCCAAGGGAGGAGGTTATGTTTTCGTTACGGTTGGTTTGTGTGTTCGTTTGTTCGTTCGTTCGTTCGTTTGTTAGTTTGTCCGTGTGCAAAATAACTCAAAAAGTAGTTAACGGATTGGGATGAAACTTGCAGGAAAGGTTGAGAATGACACAAGTAACAAACGATTAACTTTTGGTAGTGATCCGAGAATTTTTGGGGAATTTATGGAGGATGTTTGATATTTTGGCAGGTAGGGTCAATGAACTTGGGAGTGCAGGCTGCGCGTATTTGAGGTTTGCATGGGCGCACTAAAGTGTGTGCCAGTGTGTGCTCTAGTATACAAATGATGCACAGGATAGAGTGTGTTAGTGAAGGTGCGGCGCGCTCGAGAGTATTGACAATGGTGCGACATGCACGAGGCGCAGCCGAGTGCATGTTTGCAACCGTTGTCAATACTCGAGAGTGCGCCGCACCTTCACTAACGCCACGAAATAATCCTGTGCATCATTTGTTTTATAAAATGGATCGAAAACTAACAGCATTATTCACGTACCTTTGTGGGTCAATACCAGTCAGCTAAATATAGCACTCGCTCAGAAGTCAAGATGTCCGAAGATGTTTGTCCCAAACATTTACGCACATCGCACTCGGAAATCCCGCACATAAGTACTGTACGTACGTATAAGAGTATACCTACGCCACGTGTTATGCACAAGAAAGGCCGCCGGCTGTTGTGGCAGCCCGCGGCCCGAACTAGAAGTTGTTTACAGGATTGACAGCGCGTATAGTAGCGCGTGACGCACTTGTAACAACTGATTGAGTGCGCACTGCTAGTGTAAACATTGTGACGTACGTCAGGCCAGGGAGGTGGAAGAGAGACTCTTCTTAGTACATTTACTAAGAAATTAATGCACGCACACGTGACTCATTTCAGCGCTTCCAACTGGCTACATTCTTGAACCCATTTTATAATATACAAATGATGCACAGGATAGTATACAAATAGTGAATGGTCACGAGTGCAATGGTACGAGATTTCGCACGAGGTGAAAGATAGAGGCGCTCTATTCAACGAGGCGAAGCCGAGTTGAATAGTGCGCCTCATCTTTCACCGAGTGCGAAATCTCGTTCCATTGCACGAGTAAAGACCATACACTATTTGATTTATACAACGTCCAAGTAGATCATGTTTGGGTGGAGGATTGTTGGGTAGGTCTAAGTAGGCCTAGATATGAAAAATATAGCCATACTTACATGTGGATCCACTGCGATTCTCTTTCTGGCTTGTGCAATCAGTGTAGATACAGGTAACAGCTAGCGCTCATACATGTACACGAACACTACGTACGTAGGCCTACATACGCGCATGGGATGTACCGCACACGTTCACCGCGCTAGCTGCAATATGCAACACACAGTACATGCAGTACCGTACAATTTCTCGAACCGTGGAATAGAACGAAAAAATCGAACCAAGTTGCACGCAAAAATAGAACCAAAATTGCACGGCGCGTTGAATGGAGCACTTATTGAATATCACGTCACCAACAATCCTCCAATCAAATTACAAGGATCTACTTGGGCGTTGTATAAAGTGTGTTAGATGCACTCGGCTGCGCCTCGTGCATGTCGCACCATTGTCAATACTCTCGAGCGCGTCGCACCTTCACTAACGCCACGAAATAATCCTCTGCATCATTTGTTTTATAAAATGGGTAGAAAACTAACAGCATTATTCACATACCTTTGTGGGTCAATACCAGTCAGCTACATGTCCCAAACATTTACGCACGTCGCACTCGGAAATCCCGCACATAAGTACTGTACGTACGTATAAGAGTATACGTACGCCACGTGTTATGCACAAGAAAGGCCGGCGGCTGTTGTGGCAGCCCGCGGCCCGAACTAGAAGTTGTTTACAGGATTGACAGCGCGTATAGTAGCGCGTGACGCACTTGTAACAACTGATTGTGTGCGCACTGCTAGTGTAAACATTGTGACGTACGTCAGGCCAGGGAGGTGGAAGAGGGACATTTCTTAGTGCATACCTGAAGAAATTAATGCACGCACACGTGACTCATTTCAGCGCTTCCAATTGGCTACATTCTTGAACCCATTTTATAATTTCTGTTTGCCAGCAAACTCACTAGCTGATGTCAGTGTAGTTTAGTTTCTAGCCGTTTTTATTTCGTGTATGTTTTTTCCGAGTTGGAGCAAGCCGAGTGAGGTTACATACCCAGTGATTGTGACCTCAAACCGTTCGGGCGTCGCAATCACTTGGTATGCGCCTTCGCTCGGCTTAGCACAATAAAGTGGGCTTCTACACATGCGCAAGCTGCAACTCGGAGAGATGAAAACGAAATAAAAACGACTAGAAACTAGACTGGGGTCGGTTACGGCTGGCACTGAAAATTACAACATACTCACAGTTTTTTGCAGTTATTTCATGAATAATTCCTCAAAACACCGTAAAACCATATATATGTTGCCAGAGATGTCAGCAAAACAATGGGATACATTGTAAGTTAAAATATTGTACATGGTTACCATGGTAACCAGATGTACACAGGTGATTGATAATCCAAAAAATGCCTCCAACTGCTGCAAACTTTGGTATTTTTTGTTCATTTTTTTTTTGTAGATAGGTGAATTAAAAACAAACATTTCTATCTATTGATTATTGTTCAAAAAAGTTCTTTTTTTCCTGTTGCCATGGCAACCAGTAATATCCAATCAGGATTCAGCTGTCAATACTTAAGAACTAATGCCCATATTTTCAAAAAGCTCAATAAGCATGTCATTCTGCATAATTGTACCATTTACTGTACTTCTAACACATATTTGACTTCAAATTACAGGCGAATGTTGTTTCCAGCAATGTATGGACACAAAATTCCCTTCAAAATCTATGTTAATACAGAGAGCAAAGCCGACGATATTCTGGTATTACCTTTTTAGAGTATATATTTACAGAGAAATGGTTATTCGAAGCAACCTTGGAAAAGAGCAGAAGAAAGCAATACTTGTTCTTAAAGGAAATTCATTCAAGAATGCAGATAAATTCCTTTCTAAAGAAGGAATATACACGTACACTGCATTATCCATCAATGGAATTAAAAGCGTACTTTTTCGTTGGTAAGCTAGGGTTAAAAATAAAAAAAAAATAAAATGAAATGTCTTGACATGTAAATTTGTATTAAAACGTGCAGTAATGAATTAATGCTATTAAGGAGAGGATGAGGGAAAATCTTAGGGGTCCTATCCGTTTTATCCAGGTTAACTTTGTAGTGTTGAGGTGGGTAGTTTAACCCTATAAAGCCCAAGGGGGGGGGGGGCACATTGTGCCCCTACCATATCGTCATTTGCCGCTCCTAAACCCTTTACCCGATTTCAACCAAATTTGGTGGCTTTTCCTAAAATCTTATTACAAACATTTTGATATATAATTTAGGTATGTCCGATATTCCTGTTTGCTATAAATGGCAACCGTAAACTGACAACCATGTTAGTCAGATTTTGTATGATTTTTTGTTTCAATTTCAGTTAACAATATAATTATCTGATTATGGATGAAATTGGGGTTTTCTTGGCTATAGTTTGCTAAAGGAAAGAAATGTGAAGTAATTATGGTTGAGAATTACCCTGAAATAGTCTTCTTATTATTTCCTTTATTTTCTATATAACATAGGAATCAAACAATAGATATAATAGAAATAATCGAAAATACAGCATTTTTCAAAGATTACCTTTTTATTTTGTGTTATCTTCACACAAGCTTTGCCTGGAATATCATTTGTTTATCATAATATCAATCTGTAAACTTAAAATTTCAGTATTTTGGAAATATGAAATGTGATACAAATATATGCACCCATTCCAAGCACTATACGTAATAGGTTTCATATTTTCTTTATATTGTAATGAATTACGCCCCCACATGTTGACCTTGAGAAATTTCAACTATAACAAATAGTGAACGTTGACTTGCTCTTCCTTTGTAGTAAATATGAAAATGATTAATATAAAATAACAACATATTTACTGGGGATAAAGAAATAGAAAGAAAAAACATGATTTTAGCATATTTTCTATGTATCTTTTATATTTTGGGAAATACTGCCCCCAGTGGGTAACCTTGAGAAATGTTGGGTAATGTAGAGCATGAGTTGCTCTACCCATGTGCCAAATATGACGGTCATACATCATATAATAAAGAAGTTATGTTGGGGGCACAATGTGCCGCCGCCCCCCCCCCCCCCCCCCCCCCCTTGGGCCTGGAAGGGGTCAAAATAGCTTGGGCTTTATAGGGTTAAGCTTAGACCCGACCTACAATAGGTGATCATGAGCACGTAAGGCAAAATAAACAAACGTGTCTGGATTCCAGATATTTTTTTTTTCACTTTATCCTACTTTGTTGTGGCAAACTTATAAATGACTCTGGAAAATAGAAAGTTATCTGAGCCCGAAATGTCCTTAAAATACCATGATCCACAAATAAAATTGTTGAACAAAAAAGTTACAAAACTTGTACTGTAATGTATAACAAAGTACTGAAAGTCAGTCACACTGTGAGCTCTTGTAGTAACAGGCATAACAAGAAATTCATATCTAACAAAGAACTGACGATTCGAACTTGGTTATGAAATATCACCATAATTTGTCCAAATAATGATACCCTATATCGACAGAATGAATCAAATTTCGTGCACTTACAGTCCACGAACAGCTGACGAAAAGCACACAAAAAAATGTATCTACACTTTAGATATAGCCTATAACAAACAAAATGATTCAAATTTCGTGCACTTACAGTCCACGAAAAGCACGAAAAAGTATTTACACTCGAGATATTTTTTTTTTCACTTTTATCGCACGCTGGTGTGGTACAAACATAAATGCTGATGGTATATTTGAGATAGAAAGTTGTCTGATTGTCTGAATTGTCTGACCCTGAGACGTCCTTAAAATACCCTGATTCACAAATACCTCGATCCACAAATAAACTTGTTGAAAATAAAGCTAAAATACTTGTGTGTGTGTATATATGTATATATACATATATATATATATATATATATATATATATATATATATATATATATATATGTATAACGAAGTACTGAAAGTCAATCCGTCACACTGTGAGCTCTAGTAACAGGCTTAACAAGAAATGAAAAATTGAATTTATATTTAACAAAGAATTGGTAATTCGAACTTGATTATGAAATATCACCACAAGTTGTCCAAATATATATAGCTTACCAACGAAAAAGTACGCTTTTAATTCCATTGATGGATAATGCAGTGTACGTGTATATTCCTTCTTTAGTAAGAATTTATCTGCATTCTTGAATTAATTTCCTTTAAGAAAAAGAACAATCAATTGCTTTCTTCTGCTCTTTTCCAAGGTTGTTTCGAATAACCATTTCTCTGTAAATGGGCCATTCTCAGATTAAGTGTTCAATTCCATGTGAGTAAAACCGAAAAATCAACCACAAAGTTTAGTCATTCAAAGATGTGTTTTCGGAAACTTCAAAACCGGTCAAATACGAAACAAAAAGTGGAACATTCTAAATGATGGCCATTCATTGAGTAAAAATTAATTGAAATAGAGCATCATATATGATTTTTGATCACCAATCAGATACGTTACCGCAAATTTACATGTTGTAATGGACTCCTAACTCTGAATTAAATTTATTGTTTTGATCCAATTTCTGTTCAGGAAAAGACATCTGTCCCTCCTAAACATATTGGGGTTTTTCAAGAGGTAAAGATGTTGTCATCCCTTGCTAATTGGTAGAAATTATTTCTGTGTGGTAGGTTGAAACATGCTTTTTGCTGAAATGAAATATAACCTTAAGATTCACTTTGTATTTTTTGCAAATTTCGCTTACAAATAAAGTTTCGAATCCCACAAATCATGCAAAGGGAACGATCCGATCTGGAATTTCCACAGGAAACAAATATGAATTGCTTTCCTGGGGAAATAACTATTGAAAAACATCGAATCACCTTTGGTAACGTATCTGGTAAAATATAAGTAATAATTTTAGTTGTATATGAATAAATAAATATCACCTGTTTAAGTATTTACCTCATGAATTGATGTAAAAATGAATGATGTAACCCCAAATTAACCATTTTAAACATTGTACGTAATATTTAAACTATGAAATGTAGTGGAAAAGAGCCCTAAATGTGAAAGCTGAGTTCTTCATTCACAGAATATTCTAAACTTACGTCTGAATGTATTTATCCATCTGACTATAAATATTCATTAAGTTTTGATGAATAATGCAAACAGGGTTTAAAAAATATATTTTTGCAGGCACTTAGAAGGAAGTAGGTACAGTCTCTATGCACTCGATATGCTAAAGAGTTGTTTGACCTATGGTAACGTATTTGTCTCATCCCTTTTAATGAAAATGAATAAATAATTGTTCAACTTATCAATGAATCTTGAGTAGTTCTTCATACGTGAAAAACACTAGAATAAATATGCAACAGAACACTAAAACTTTTCTCGTAAGCGTTTCATAAACTACTTTTTACTCTTTCAAAGTTTGGTAACGTATCTGGCGTACCGTAAATGAATCTGTCGGTGAAGTTACAGAGCAATTTCTACTGAATATTCTTCATTTGAACATAACTTTAATTTTTCATGGAAGCGTCATTCGATGCAGAATTGTTTTATGAACACTTTGTTTTAAATAACATTACTTGTCACCGTGGGTGCCCTGAATTATACGTAACGTATCTGCTAAATCTGAAAAGCAAAAAACTGATATGCTGAATCTTAGCTTCGTCTTGTAAAATAAATGTTCAAAGTTGTTGCAAAGAATATGAAAGTGGCTGGGTTTTATAGAATAGAACTTTGGAGTTTATGAGCACACAACGATTTGTCTGTACAAACATTTACAATTTCTTTTCAGCATTTTGATTATGTGGTAACGTATCTGTCGGAAAACTTGGCAGTAAGTTGTGAGACACTGACGCACAAAGAAAAATCATGTGGAAGTGTTGCTCTTTTTCACCTCTCTGTCCCTTTGGTGTAAGAATATAATCCTGAGGTCCAACAAAACGAAGCATGTAATGTGTAGGGATGAATTTTGACCAGATTTGATCCCCAGAAAGCACAAGACCAATGAGCAAAATTCGGTCACGTATCTGGGGTAACGTATCTGTGGTAACGTATATGGTCGATCATATTATTATGAGAGCGATATCTACCAAATATTTCTCACTTGTACTAAACTTTAATGTTGAATCGATGCGTCATTCCGAGGAGTAATGTATAATATACAATTTGTCTGACATTGCAATGTCTGTCGCCGTGGGTGGCGTGAAAAGTATGTAACGTATCTGTCCAAATAAAAGTGTAGAAAACCGATATTTCAAACATTGTACCGTATTCTCAATAAAGAGCTGTTGCACAAAAAATCTAAGTACTTGCAGTGTATGAAGTATATCCTCAGGGTTTCATATACACGGGGTCATTGCATAGTCTTGTTATTTTCGCAATGCTGTAACACTAAAGAAACTGGTAACGTATCTGGCGGTGAATTTGGCGACAGGTTTCAAAAGGCTATAAAAAAAGAAGTCAATAAAAATTTTGGAACTTTTTGAGTATTGTGATTAGCACATATGATATGCTCATCGTCCATGAAAATGATATTTGGAAAGTATGTTTGTGGACGGAGAGGAGCAATAAAACATATTTCTGAAATAGCCGGCGACACTGCGTTTTGGGGGTCTTAACGAAGTTTAACAGCAAAATTTTATACAAAAAGGCAGACAACCGCATTTGATCGTGTTTATTTTTAACAAATAAACTCCTCGTGATATATTATAAACATTTAAATAGTATCTAATAGGTTTCAGGGAACCGCAAACTGTCATGGAATGTCGGCGACACCAAAATTCCGTATTTGAACGCTTTTACTGAGAATGGGCCAAATATATACTCTAAAAAGCTAATATCAGAATATCGTCGGCTTTGCTCTCTGTATTAACATAGATTTTGAAGGGAATTTTGTGTCCATACATTGCTGGAAACAACATTTGCCTGTAATTTGAAGTCAAATATGTGTTAAAAGTACGGTAAAAAGTTTGCAGCAGTTGGAGGCATTTTTTGGATTATCAATCACCTGTATACATCTGGTTACCATGGTGACCATGCACAATATTTTAGCTTACAATGTATCCCATTGTTTTGCTGACATCTCTAGCAACATATATATATGGTTTTACGGTGTTTTGAGAAATTATTCATGAAATAACTGCAAAAAAATGTGATTATGTTGTAATTTTCAGTGCCAGCCGTAACCGACCCCAGTCTAGTTTCTAGTCGTTTTTATTTCGTTTTCATCTCTCCGAGTTGCAGCTTGCGCATGTGTAGAAGCCCACTTTATTGTGCTAAGCCGAGCGAAGGCGCATACCAAGTGACTGCGACGCCCGAACGGTTTGGGGTCACGATCACTGGGTATGCAACCTCACTCGGCTTGCTGCAACTCGGAAAAAATATACACGAAATAAAAACGGCTAGAAACTAAACTACACTGACCTCAGCTAGTGAGTTTGCTGGCAAAAACCCTTGTTTGCCGAGGAAAAAGTCTGCGTGCGCTAAGACTACTACACGCACCACTGGCACTGGCGCCTGTAGCAGTGCCAGTGGTGCATGTAGTAGTCTTGGCGTGCGCAGACTCTTTTTCGAACAATAAGGTATTGCAACTGATTGACAAATTGCCCTACATCGACGTAAATAAGCACTGAATTGATCAGTGTTTAGTAGTAGCCATGATAAAAAAATCATGGGCGTACATACTCCAGCAGGATCGAACCCACGACCTCCTGATCACCGTGGTCGTGGGTTCGAATCATGCTCGAGTATGTACGCCCATGATTTTTTTTATCATGGCTACTACTAAACACTGATCAATTCAGTGCTTATTTACGTCGATGTAGGGCAATTTGTCAATCAGTTGCAATGAAAACATCTCGACGGAAGAACTTCATAAATTTGAACAATAAGGTATTGTTGCAACTAAAATGGCCTGTAAAATTTTATTGATACCACAATGTCGAATCACATACTACCTAGGGGTGTTCCAGAGAGTCCAACCGACCACCCTATGCAGTCAAACCTTTTCTGCGGGGTGGGTTGAACGAAGTCATTTTTTCTGGGTCCCTGCACCTAGCTGGACTAAATGCTGTAAGTACGTGTGGGTGGAAATCACTACGTCTCTATGGAAGAACAAGATCAGTGGTGGAAATGAGCTGCAAGCTTGGCGGCGGTCTGCGCTCTCAGAGTGCTTCTCTAGTTTTTGTTTGAAATCAAACAAATATGTCGAACGGACTTTTGATATTAAATACCATTGACACAACGTGTGTGTGTCTCTCTCTCTGTATACCATGTGTGTATGTGTGTGTCACTGTGTCTCTGTTATGTGAGTAGGCCTATGGGAGTAAGTGTGTCTTTGAATCTGTTAGTGACGTGCTTTGTATAACTCGATAAAGGTGCCCAACTAACCACATTTTTCAGCCACCGGCTTGGAGGGCGCGCTACACACGTTGTTTCCGCAGGTGTCCACGAGAACATCGGTCCACGATGTGCCCGGCGGCACCGGCAGTTCTTCGCCGATCCCGACGCAGTTGCTGTAGACTGCGGCAACCCCCGTTCCAGCGGAAGATGCGCTCAGTTGTACACACAAGCCTGGGGGAAGTTGGCTAGTGGTGTTATCCCGAGCCGTGACGATAAGGACGCCCTTGCAAGGATCATAGCTAGCGAGAATGCCTGTGAGAATGGTTAACAGAGTTATTCGACAAACTGGATAGGTTTTCATAAAAATTTATGTTTTCATTCCTGTACGAACTACGTACATACCTATAATCAGAATATGCAGATGAATGATGTTTTGTTTTTTTCCTTTCAACCAACTTTCAACGAAAACCAGTCATGCTGCACGGAGGCGGAGGGAGCAGTTCCCTCCCCCTCCCCAAGAAAATACTGAGGGTGCAAACATATATTTGCTCCCCCTCCCCCCCCCCAAGAAAATGTTGGGGGTGCAAACATTTGCTCCCTCCCCCCCCCCCCCCTTCCCTCCCCCAATAATTGCCCAGGTCTGGAAAATATTCTTGTTTCATTTGTGTGTGTATGTGTGTGTGTGTGTGTGTGTGTGTGTGTGTACAGCAGACTGTGCACCAAACTGTCGATTTTCAATTCTGAAAATCCAAAACCCTCCCTCGTTCTGTTCTTTTTCAAAGACTTTGTGTCCTAATCTGTTAGACAGATTCCCCAATATTTAAACAAAAGTGTGCACACGGTCTGTCACTTCAATTTACAAAAAAGAAAAAGAAGAAGAAAAAGTGTCCTCTTGTGGGAGGAAATAACACCTCCTCTCATTTAACTCTTCTACCACCTCCCCATCATCCCCCCCCCCCCCCAGTAAACTTCCAAAAACCTATAATACTGTAATGGGTGCGTTTATCAACTCTTTTTCTCGGCAGAAACAGGTTTTCCAAACGGCTTTCAGGGAATTTTTACGAGATGATAAACGCAAAGCTGTTTTGATTATGGGGTTCGGAAAGCCTTATAAGCTGCGTTAATCATCTTTCCCCTGTTTGAAACGGCTTTCAAAAGCCGTTTCCAAAGCCCTTTAGAAACGGCTTCCAAAATAGTTGCGTTTATCAGCTCATCACGAACACGAAAACTGGACTTGTCACTTCGCAGCTGCATTGAGCAATTTGACCCGAGGAGAAGGGATCATTATATTGTAACCACAGTACAAAGCCGTTTCAAAACAGCTTTGCGTTTATCTTGCTTCAAAGGGCTTCTAGAAACAGGTTTCTGGAAACCTGTTTCGGAAACCTGTTTCTGAAAGCACAAATTTGCGGCTTTCAAAAAGGCTTTCCGAACCCCATAATCAAAACAGCTTTGCGTTTGTCATCTGGTAAAAATTCCCTGAAAGCCGTTTGGAAAACCTGTTTCTGTCGAGAAAAAGAGTTGATAAACGCACCCAGAAAGAGTTAATAAACGCACCCGAAAGCCGCAAATTTGTGCTTCCCGAAACAGGTTTCCGAAACAGGTTTCCATAAACCTGTTTCTAGAAGCCCTTTAAAGCAAGATAAACGCAAAGCTGTTTTGAAACGGCTTTGTACTGTGATTATACAGTATGACCCCTTCTCCTCGGGTCAAATTGCGCAATGCAGATTGCGAAGTGACAAGGCCAGTTTTCGTGTTCGCGATGAGTTGATAAACGCAACTATTTTGGAAGCTGTTTCTGAAGGGCTTTGGAAACGGCTTTCGAAAGGGCTTTGGAAACAGCTTTTGAGAGCCGTTTCAAACAGAGGAAAGATAATAAACGCAGCCAGATGACGCACATGTGGAGCAAGAACTGAGAAAGCGCGACATTCACATTTCAGTGAGTATTAATTATTTTCTTATTTTTTTGATAGGGAAAAAAATCACCAAGTGTGTGCAGCAGCAGATCGCTTAATTCCAGGTCTGAAAATGCAAATCTCCCTCGTTTGGAAGGGAGAGATACCCCCTTCCCACACCCATGCCCTCGCTCGGTCGCACAGCTCCCTCGCACAGTCTTTTTTTTTCTTTTTTTGATAATTCTTTATTCAAATTTCGTTCAATTTCATATCACAGAAATAAAAACGTTCAAAGAAACAAAAACAAAACAACATACAAAGACAAACTACATTATACACAAACATTGTATAAAATCGTCGGCGTTTTCACGAACTGACGCTATTTCGATTTTGGTCAAAATTTTCAAAATCGAGATATTGGTACCAAATGAAAGTGCTTTCAAAACTCTACCAAATCCCAAAATTTTAGATCACAAAAGTAATTATTCTTAATTTTATCAAAGAAAGAAAAAAACGACGGTACTCGAAATATCGAGAAATTGAGAAAAACGAGTTTCACGAACCGACGCACGAAAGATACGCCGGTTCGTAAAACCCGAATTGCTACGGTGAAGAGCAATGCGGGTTTCACGAACCGTCGCAGTTGCATTACTTTGAGCTTTGTTCAACTTACTGGCCTAGAATTAGGTTTTGGCCCTAATCCAGATCTCAGAGTGAGAACCAAGCCTTCTGAAAGATGAATGACGGCCTAAGCCAGCCCACTGTCCACGAGTGAAGTGAATGGTAAGCTATAATCCTATTAAAATCATGCTCAAAATAACAGTTTCAGTTGGACTACCATAACCATTAATTGCGGTAGTGTGTAGTCCCATGTATTCAATCGCGTGATGCTTATGAAGCCTAGTCTGTAAACGCCATACAATTTCAAATTAGATCCCAAATCATATTATTTATTGTTTCTTTTCAACTTATGTCGTTAGACGTTACTTCTGAGACTACTGAGTACTATAGTCGTAACGTCTGTGTGCAAGACATGCAGATTGCAAGATTTCAAAGTCTCGAAGACACTAAAACTAGCCTTGACTTTTGAGTTGAAAATGAAATCATGAGATTGACAAAGTAGGCGTACTAAACTAAAAAAAAATAAATTAAAAGTCTAACAGTAAAACTCAAAGGAAGAGTAAAGAATAAAGTTAGACATAGACTTTTACTTTCAAGTCTAACTATTAAGTCTAAGTTAAGACTTTACTTGTAATACCAGTTACTAAAACTAAGATCAGCTGCAGTCTAAGACCAAGTCAAATTAACACAGTTCAGAGCCATACCGGTAGTCTAGCTCTAGATCTACATCTAGACTAGTGGTAATAGTAGGTAGAGTCCACCCATTTTTTCCCCCAATCTTTACTGGTCCATTCCTGAAAAAGTTACTGGTCAGTGTCCAACAGTGATTTTTCCTGCTCAGGGACCGTCGGACCAGTGCCAGTGTGCAGCGTTGGTGTAGATGTCATCTATGACAGTATGTGGTCTAGTGATACTACCTAAACACTACGAGTACTCTACAGGTTAGGTGGCTTTCCTGTACAGTGCAGTGTTAAAGTATACTTGTGAATTCAGCCCTAGTACCGTACTGTGTGTAGTGTATGTCTAACATTAGTTCGAGTGGAGTACCTAAGCACAGCGGTGGGGCTTTTTTCCCCTAAAAATTGTGAATGTGGCCCAACCAAATGGCGTTTGTATATTTACGCTTGATTGATAGTGATACAGTGGCGCTGTCGATTTCCACAGCAGCCATACATAATCTTTTGTCCTTTCTTCTTTCCTTTTTTCCCCTTTGTTCTTTCACTCTTTTTATTCTTGGAATCGAAGGACTTCCTAAGAAATGTCCCTCGACTGATTTAACCAGGACTCTTGAGTCCTGGTAAACCTAACCTTACCGAGTAACCGTTAACGTTTGTTAGGCCTAACATAACAGTAACACTGACTTAGCCCTGTATTGACTTTGTCTTTGGCCGACTTACTGAGATGGCGAGTCTCACTCTGTAACGTTAGTCTAAACGTAGTCGCTAGATCTGTCTTAGTGTCAGTGTCAGTGTCACCGGTTATTGTATATGGTGCCATCTCTAACGTACTTTAACAAGTTGATGTTAGTTATCTATGTCAACTTACTGATTTAGTAATAGTGGTACTGTCATCCTGTTGGACATCGCCGAAATATCATCCGTGACGTGTTAATTTCGTGTCACAAAGACAAAAGTTGCCAAGATCTAATAGTATTAGATGTCTAGATTTAGATGTAGTCTAGATCTAAGTAATATGAAATCTGTGTAACTTAAAAGTGAAAGGTCTAGACTTCACTTAGTCTATAATTAGACCAGACATTCATGAGGCAAAGGCCTATTTAGTAGATCTATTCTTATTCTATTTTAATGTCAATTCCTGCTAACTCGCCACGTGTTATTCCTAAGGCCAAGGACTTCCGGGTTAGTGATTTTTTTTTTGATAAATACCAAACAGCAGACGTGTTTCATTTGCATTCTTGCACAGACTTCATGAAAATATGTGCAGTATCAAAGAAATATGATGCACATGACAATGCCACTGTTTTATAGGTGAATGGTTAATACCTTTAAAAGCTGAATGATAATGTAGAGTCTAGGTCTAATTAAGATGATACAGTCTCTGATAAGAAACAGGTTTGATTGTCGTAGACTGTTTCCCAAATGCAGGTAGTAATATTCAGCTACTTCAATGCAATGCCTTGTTTACAAGTACATGTAGATTTATATTCATGTGAATGATAATTCAATTTCTACATGAGACTTACTAAGTGCTAGACATAAGATCTTGCATCATTAAAATGTGTAAATGACGAGACAATTTGAATATGGATCAAAGACAAACAGCAGTATATTTTGACATTCTTTGATCCTGCATAGGCCTACCATTTTGTTTTATGTTTAATATAAATAGAGCAAAATAATTTCAACTTCAGTTTTGTTGGCTGATTTTTTTTTCTTCTCAAAATTAAAGTTGTATCTTGTACCATGATGTTTGATTTTAATCAAAAGTTCTTAATTTCTTTCTTTTCTTTCAGATGACTGGTGCCATGTAGTAGCGAAGAACTGGACTGTCTCAGAAAAGAAAAGAAAAAGTACAGGGTCGTGTACATCATCAACGGATGTGAATACAATGGTAATTAGAGTCTAGGTCTAATCAAGATGTTAAAGTCTCTGATAATAAAGAAGTTTGATTGTCGTAGACCGTTTCCCAAATGCAGTTAGTAATATTCAGCTTTTTCAAAGCAATGCCTTATTTACAAGGACATGTAGATTTATTCATGTGAATGATAATTTAATTTCTACATGAGACTTACTAAGTGCTAGACATAAGATCTTGCATCATTAAAATATGTAAAAGGCGAGACCATTTGAATATGCATCAAAGACGAACAGCAGTATTTTTTGACATTCTTTGATCCTGTATGCCATTTTGTTTTATGTTTAATATAAATAGAGCAAAATGATTTCAACTACAGCTTAGTTGGCTGATTTCTTTTTCTCAAAATGAAAGTTGTATCTTGTATCATGATGTTTGATTTTAATCGAAAGTTCTTAATTTCTGTTTTTTCTTTCACATGACTGATGCCATGCAGTAGCGAAGAGCTGGACTGTTTCAGAGAAGAAAAAAAGAACAGCATCGTGCTTATCATCAAGGAATGTGAATACAATGGCTTAGGAAAGAAGACAATCTACAGATAGGATAGAAGGGAGAACTTGGGATAAAGGGCGACAACATAAGGACGGTATATCTACATTAAAATGTGATTGTAAAGTGGAAACATGAAAGAAGATTCTAAGATTGAAGGTGAAAACATGCATTCCATTCTGTGATGTCGTAATTACAATTTTGCTACACTTTAATAACACTACTGAGAGACATTTATATCAAGGCAAGCTTCATGTGGATGTGGAATGTTAGATTTTCTTTAAGTGTTCATTGGTATGTATTTCATGATAATAAATCTTGAAGGTTTTGTGTGGTAATCATAACCTTGTGATACATCTTGATAAATTTCTAAGTGCACATTGGCAATATTCAGATGATGCTGTAATCAGATGAAGTTAGATGGTTGAATAATCATTGCATAGTTGTAATAGTTATCGACTGAGGATTAACATGCCCTTCACTGATTTATTTTTCGTAAATGGTGATAATTGCGAGAGTCAATCTAAATTGTCGGGGGCATAACCAAATGTGTCACACTGTCAAAATGTGTATATCAGAAACTTTTAGCTCGCTGTACGAATTTTCACAGAAAACAGATTTATGAGAGTCACAAATGGTAGCTTAGACCCATTAACAAAAAGTTCCAGCTTCATCTTCAACCATGTTCATGATACATGTTCATCTACATTTTGCAAACATTCTGAATGTTGATTGAGACATGTTATACATGTATGTATTTTTATGAAATTAATGCAACAAATATTCAATATGCATCTCTGCTAGATGATAATATTAATCCAGTTAATGACATGCCAAACTCACCTCAAACTGTAATTCATTCTATTCTCCTTTATTCTTTTATTTATTATTTTGTTGTCTTCAACCCACTTTGAATGTGTTACGTATGATTCTTATAAACATGGGAAATGCACTCCATATAACTGATAGGACTTATAACAAATTGACATAATCATTCAACCATCACTAGACAGTTCTGTTATGAGATGTTCTTTATTTAACTAAAATTGTAAATTATGATACGTGTATGCTCCCATGCAAACTCACAGCAAAATACAGAAATATGATTTCTTTTAATAATAATTCATTATGTCTCTAAATGTACAATTAAAGAAAGTGATTACAAAAAGGATGTCAAACATTGTATATTAAAATAATAGATTATTCATTTGTCTCCATCCGTAGTAACACATGCAACTGCAGTGTGCAGTTTGTGGGCTGCTGTGAAAAAAAAAAAAAAAAAAAATCACAGGCAGCCCAAGCGGGATTCGAACCCACGACCTCCGGATTACTAGACCAGCACCATAGACATGAATGATTAAATATAGAAGGGCTTGGGGGCGCTTCGAAGTTAACTGCTCTTATTAAATATGCACATGTCATTTGCAACTCGACTAAAGATGATTAAACGCACTGAAATTCTTACTTTAAATAATATTCATAACCTGTTTTTTTTCTTTAATAGCTTGGGATGTACACTGTATCGGTCTACATTTCGCCTACAATATGGAATTCTTTACTTCGAGACGTTTGTTTTTTACAAAAGAAAATTAAGAGTCCTTTAAAGGTGCTGTAGAACAGTGGCGTGTTTTTTTTTTTTTTTGGGGGGGGGGGGGGAGGGGAGTCAAATTAGCCTTGGCCCCTCTCCACCGTCCTTTTTTTTTCCCCCCCTTTGGCTGCATTTTTTTTTTTGTCATCACATGAAAATTCGTCTGCATCCACCCCGTAGTTTTGCTGATGACCTTTCTTTTTAATTATCTTAACCACACACAATTTTGGCCAAATTTCCCCACCCCTCTTGTGAATTTGCTAGCACATGTGTTTATAGTACTGGTGGATTAAGGATTCGGAGGGGGGGGGGTCGGCCAAAATTTCTCTTTTCTCATATGTAACAAGCCTACGGGGCGAAAGGCTGATATTATGGGCTTTCTACACACATTTTTAGATGCTAATTATTGGTTAATATGAGCACGATCATTTATGTTGTGATTAATTTGTTTCCTTTTCATATATGTATGACTTCTATTAGAGACTTAATTGGCTTGGCACTCCTTACATCGACCTATTTTAGACACCCATTTCCTTCTCTCTCTCTTGCTTTTTCTCTACTGTCCTGTGAATAGTGTAACTACATGTACATGCAGTACCTCTTCTCTTTTGTATGATATACATCAAGTTTCCATCTGAGCATAATGTGTGTTGCAGCACTCTCAAGCTTCATGCATATGCAGCAACATCTTTTTATGTTCATATACATAATTATGCTTGATATATTAATTTGAGAATGTTATTCTTTCTTTTGTATATGTTCCGTCCGCACTCTATAGATGTAAATGTACATTGTAAGATTTGGTGCGCATGTTCGACCTGTGTTTCTCTTTTTGTGAACACACAAGAACTGATGTAATAATGAACTTGAATTACGCATATTCTTTAATATTGATTCCATCTCCATTTGCCATTAGATATTTATTGATTTATGGAGCTCTTCCACAATTGTTATCCTTCCCATTGTCATTACTCATCTCTGAATAATTCAAATTTGATACTTTATTGAGAACCTATGTTTCTTCGATTACATAATGTACCTCTTCAATATACACATGTATTGCTGCAAAAGGCATAATAAAACATGACCATTGTTATATATTTAAAATGAAGCTTGAAATTCTGATAATTTTGATATTTATGTATTTTTAGGAGTTTATCAGTTTCGAAGAGTGCATGCAGGATGAGTTTTATGTTTTTATATGATCAAGTGCAGCTATCAAAGAATCTGTTGAGCAGGAAAGAGAAAGATGGAAAATGAGGAATTATGAGTGAATTCGCATGCAAGCCAAATGACAATAATGACACCGATAAAAATTGTGACAAAGTAAAAGTCACAAATAATGTGGAATAATAAGAAATAAAGAAATTAATAGATTATTTCAGAGAAAGAAATAACAGAGTGCATGAGTATGAAAGATGAGTAAATGCAAGTAATCATTACTGACTGGCACATCTTTTTCCCTATATTTAGCGGTATCCTTCATTTTAGAACAAACATTCATAATTATTATGAAAGAAGTGAACTGAATTTGAATTAAAAATTATGTGAAAAATAAAGAAAGTAAGTTAAAAAAGTAAAAAAAAAAACAGTAAAAAGTAAAAAAATATGAAGCACAGTATACCGAGTACATATTAATTACCAAATGATAAATGTCCACATGCAAAAGTGTTGAATAATATATCCACACAAAAAAGGAGGGGGGAGGGCAAAGAAATCTTTGGAGCGATCAACGACAGCTCTAATAACAATGCTAAATGAAGATGAAAACAAGGACAACACGCTTTTTAGAACAATTAAGAGAAACTGGCTTATATTATCATCTTAATTATCACCTAATGTATTACAATCATCACAATAATCATTACATGACAATTCATTTCAATTAATAAGGTTATTGTTGATAAGCAGGTATAGCCCTAATAGTATTTGTATGTAAACACATACGAAAATGAAATAGCGACGGTTCGTAAATACACGCGTATTGCACGTTACCTATTGTGCAGGCCGTACAGCGCGGGTCCCACGAACCGGCGTAATACAACTTACGTCGGTTCGTGGGACCCGCGCTTAAGTACATAACCTATGGTGCGCGCAAGAAACGATGGATTTACGAACCGACGCAGTGAGTTTGAAGACAGAAATATCGTAATTCTTTTGAATTCACACTAAAATTACACTATGGATAGGAAGAACAACTTCCACTCTCATCACCCTGTCAAAATTTTCACACACAAGACAGGAAAAGTCATTGAAAACGTTGTCTAAAACTTGTGAGATCTTTAAACGCGATTTTCTCAGAATTGCATTTTCGCTCAAAAACGAAATAGCGTCGGTTCGTGGTAACACCGACGAAATAACGTACGTCAATCTTACACTATATAAGGACAAAATGTAGTTAACCTACACCAACATTGTGCAAACTAATGTCAAACTTACATTGTAACTCTTTTAACCAAGGAAACCGAGATCCACTTTTTTAACACATATCCTCACAAAAAGCCCGCAAAACTTGAACATAATAGATAATTTGCTTTAAAAATAAAACGGGGCATATTGCTTCTCGAAAGAAAAAAAAAAGAAAAAAGAGGCCATTTGCAAGAAAACATACACACATGCACACACACACACACACCCACACAACTCCAACATGCACTCCCCCCCCCCACCACCCCCGTGCCTTATTCACACTTGAATAACTCTGTCGTGTAAATTGTCATTTTGTTTCTCTATACAATGAAATACATCCTAATCATAATGTGGAAATGATGTGGAAATGGTAGAAGCAATAGAGAGGGGAAAAAAAAAACCCGACAACGATGTGACAATAACTCGCAGATACGGCAAAATCAAGACAGATAAAGAAAATCATATATCATCCTCGGTATATACATCATAATGATATTACCATTTTAACAAATGCATTCCAACTGTTCCTCTTTTACTCGCTATCTTATTTTCTTCTTCTTTACACATCTTAAAATACTTCATAACATCATTAAACTTTGGTACCTCCCCTTCTGATCTCACTAAATATAAAACATATTTGATCATCAATATAATTGTATTCCATCCTTTGACTTTTAACGAGTTTCCGAATGTACCTGTATGAACAACTTCCCAATTCATGTTTCCTAGTTCTTCTAAATTCAATTTCTGAATAATAATTTGCCACAATTCCTGCACTTTAATACACTCCCAAAATAAATGTGAATATGTCTCAGGACTCTTTTTGCAGAAAGAACAGAGATCATCCGAAACAAAATCAAATCTCAACAGATTAACTTTTGTATAAAGTGCACCATGCAGAAGTTTAAACTGAAATTACATAACTGAATTTACATAAGGCTTACGTGAGTGCACAATCTTCCAATCCAAGTTTCACACACACACACACACACAATTATTGTAGAAACGGATCGACCCCCCTGATGCAATTGCATTTAAGTTTTCACTTTCTGTCTGAAGGTCTCAACTGCTCTAATAATTCGTTCCTGTGAGGTTTATGTGGTCAATAACAGAATTTGATAATGACGTGGGTTATATGGGAGTATGGCCTCTATACTTTTTATTTTGACCGCACACGTAAACTGTCAGAAAATGAGGAATAAACAATCATGTTAGAGTATTTTTTTTTCGTTTTCTTTCTCTTTTGCTCTGAAAGCCACGTTTAATGCATACAGTATGTCTTCTGCGTATCCATCAGAGGTACTTTCTAAAGCATTTAATTTACATTGACTTCTCGTACCTTAATTCCGTTGCCTTCACGTCAGCCGTTCTTATATTCAGCACTCTTATACTTTCATACAACAAGTCTAATTACAGCAAATGTTAGTACATAGGTTATGCAACACCATTTTTTCAGGTGACCGGAACAATCCCTCAAATGTAATTTGTGTACCCAATGTGTATGTGTATAAGCTCTCCATACACGCCCGCTTGGCTTCCCTGAATTCCATTTGTTTGTACATGTATTCATATCAGCCTAAGCCCTTTTACATTGTTCATTACCCTTAGAATGGACTGTGGTCCGTGTGGACATTCATGTAAGAAGTGTTTGTCACCTAGTTAACCTGTATCAAAATGAAATTCAGTTTTGCTTTTGTTTTCGGGTTTTTTCCCCATTTCTTATGAGCATTTAAAGGACCGATAGTACAAGGTTCATGAACTCTGGAACTTCGCCACTTTGGTATCTGCCCTGTTATTGTCCTACAAGCATTTCCCGTTCTCGTTGTCAGGTGGGCGAAATAATACCGTAATTGTAATTTGTGTACTCATTGGAAGGACGTGCTCTTAATACACGCCCGCTTGCAGAGACTCCAACCCAAAGCACCTTCTGATCTGGAGATTCTCCCGCCTGAAACCCCTAGCAAACGGGAGACTCCAACTTGATGTGTGCGAAGCGCGAAGTTCCTAGGGTTCTAGATGCTCTCTTGTGCTATCTAAGGCTTATTTTTTCAACATACGATAGAAATAAGTAAGAAATCCCTTCCAACGGGAGACAAAGAGCCAGGGCGGGAGAAATTAGATCTCAAACGGGAGAACGGGAGATTTTGCAAAAATGGGTTTTCGGCGGGAGATCTCCCGTCGAAAACGGGAGAGTTGGAGTCTCTGCGCTTGGCTTCTCTTGAATTCCTTTTCTTTTTTGTACATGTATCCATATCAGTGTTATTTTTTCTTCTTTTTCCGTTTTAAACGGACATTTTTCTTTTTCCGTATCTGATATGAATTTCATATACCTACATAAAAATAAATATATTTTGAATGTTTTTATATAATTAAAAGATTATTGGTGAGATTGGATAAATATAAACGATATGAATAATTTAAAAATTAAATGAATGTTGTTGAGATTGGATGAATGTTAAACGATATTAAGTATTTGATATTTTGCTGTCATTGCTGCTGCAAGTTGTCAGCTATAATGACAAGTTTGTTACACCATAATAATAATGACTTTGTTTGTTATAGTCTTGAGCTCGATTTGAAATTGAACTTTTTTTTTTTAGTATGTACTTTTGATCGCTGTGGAGCGTCCTTATGTTTCATTGGAAATAATTCAGTTGAGATGTGCAAAACAATCGCTAATTTTGTAGTTCGTAATTTAATGAGGTACCATGATGATATACCATGTCGCACCTCGCACTCATCCATCAGCACACGTACTTTCAAACGCACATTCTGTATGACTTGCCCTATTCCTTCCTTCCCTTCTTGTCTGCTTTCAGTAATTCGTAAGCAAATATTTATGATCATGTTGTGGTCAATATGTTGTTCATATTCAAAATATGGATGAAATAAATCTATGTACACATAAAAATGTCCAATGTCGGTATTATTTACCTGACGAGTTTAATTGAGAATTTTCTAGCAATGAACATTTTCTCAGTGTATTACACGTTAATGCTCGCAGTCTTCAAAGAAATTTCGAAAATATGCAATTATTGTTGTCTGCGATAGATATGAAATTTTCAGTTATCGGTGTCACAGAAACATGGCTTAACGACAAATCTCCCCCTTTATATAAAATTGATGGATATTCTGTTGTCCGGTCTGATAGAAAATGCGGACGAGGGGGCGGAGTTGCTTTGTTCTTATCACACTCGTTATCGTTTAAAGTAAGACCTGATTTGATATATAACGGAAATGAATTTGATTGCATGTGTGTTGAAATTAATATATGTAATAGAAGAAATATAATACTTTGTGTTGTATACAGGCCCCCTCATACAGACAGTAATTTATTTTTGGAAAATTTGGATGTTTTATTAGAGCTGATCAATCAAGAAAACAAAGATGTTTACTTGATGGGTGATTTCAATATTGATCTTTTGAATCAAGGAAGTAATGCTAAGAATAAGTTTTGCAATACTTTGCAAGCAAATTTCTGTAATGTCACTATAGATAAGCCCTCGAGAATGACGGTTAACTCATCAACATTGATTGATAATATTGTTACTAGATCATTCGAAATCTGGTCTTTTGTATAGTGATATATCTGATCATTTACCTATATGTTTTATCTGTGACGAGATACAACATTCCCATGTCAAGCAAACAGAAAGTAAGAAGAAGCGCAAATTCACATCAGAAAATATCATTACTCAACGACGATTTAATCTCGGAGACATGGGATGATGTATTGCTTGGCGCAGACCCAATATTGCTTATGATACGTTTTGGAATATATTTCTTTCTTACTTTAACAAACATATCCCCGCAATTGAAAGGAAAAGTAATAGAAAAATTAAAAATCCATGGATAACAAAAGGAATTTTCCGATCAATAAAGAAAAGAAATATGTTATATAAATGCAGTTTACGGTATCCTAATAATTATAACGTTAATCGATATAAATTATATAGAAATAAATTGACACAAATTATAAGGCTTTCCCGTATGATGTTTTATACAAAAGCCTTTCAAAATGCTACTGGAAATATGTCAGCCACTTGGAAAGTTATTAATGATGTGATTGGTAAGCAAAAGAATATGTCAACATTTCAAATTATGCGTGACGGTCAAACACTCTGTAACCCAAGGGATGTAGCATGTTGTTTCAATGAGTATTTTGTTGCTATAGGTCCTAGTCAAGCTTCAAAAATAGATCCCACACAAACTGATTTTTCGCAGTATTTAGGTGCGTCAAATGATAATTCATTATTTTTTAAACCAGCAGATTATGGTGAGATTCTTGACATTGTTCACTCATTAAAATCAAGTTATGCAACTGGTCATGATGAAATGAGTACGTATTTTTTAAAACGGATTATTGGTAGTATACTGACACCCTTAGTGTACATTTGTAATTTGTCACTCTCAACTGGTATATTTCCGAATGCATGTAAAATTGCTAAAGTTATTCCAATATATAAAAAAGATGACTCTTCTTTTGTATCAAATTACCGTCCTATTTCTATTCTTCCTAGTATTTCTAAGGTAATAGAAAGGCTTGTATATATAACAGATTGTATGATTTTTTGACACAATATGATATATTTAACCAAGACCAGTATGGCTTCAGGAAATTTCATTCAACAGATATGGCACTAGCCCAATTATACGATAGAGTGTCGACTGCCTTAGCTGAACAAAAACATGTCATCGGTGTTTTCATGGACCTAAGCAAGGCATTCGACACTCTTGACCACACTATCCTCATACGTAAATTGCAGTCCTATGGTGTTCGTGGTATTCCACTTGAATGGTTTAAAGATTACTTGTTAAATAGAAAGCAATATGTTTACTATGAATCTGTTAACTCTGAAGTATTACCTATACAATGTGGAGTCCCACAAGGATCCATATTGGGACCGTTATTATTTCTAGTGTATGTAAATGATATTTCAAACTCATCTAAGTCACTGCAATATATTATGTTTGCTGATGACACCAATGTATTTTGTTCCAATTCTGATTTTCATTCGCTCCTAAGAACTCTTAACACTGAATTACCGAAATTATCTATGTGGTTTAAGAGTAATAGATTATCACTTAAAGTGAAAACTAAGTTCTGGTAAGGGCTTGAGAACCCGTCTGGCACCATTTCATATTTGCTTGCAATATATCGAAAGAGTCTACAAAGAAACTTACCTGGCTGACGCGGTTTGCCGGAATGATGAGTCGTTTTGGAGTATTTTGAGAAAAATAATAAAAGTCGGTAGACCGACATTTATTCCAGAAGGCTCCAGACTAGCTCGGTCTCAGGGAAAACTCGACCCTATTTCAGACAATTTTCACACAGTTCGTGATCGCCATGTCAGTCAGACCGCAACACCCTGAAAAGCCTTCTCATTAATCGTACGCGTATACATGGACCTTGCTGACATGAATACGTAATAAGCTGGAAGACCATATTTTTAGAGTCCCTGTAAATCTAAACGACATTACCAATCTTCCTGATTAATACATCGATAAAAAGCTGAAAAGTTGTACTTTGATGACATCCGACTACTTGAAAGGTTATGACATATGAAATATACTGAACAAGGAGATTATAAAACATAAAATTTGCATATTTTTCATTTTTCTTAGGGGGTACATTAGAACAATGAAATAAACGTGGACCAAAATCGAAGAGGTATGAAATGAAAGAGGATATATCATACTATGGAAATATGATGACTTCATGTGGACTGATTATTGGAACGGGTCAGGTGATCGAATAAATCATTGCGTTGTACAGTTAATTTTTGACGAGATTTTAGTTTGCCGCGAATACGCGTTTCTGATTGGTTAATTCCCTCTGAGTGGAGAGTTGAAACAGTTGGTCAGCGCGGAAGGACAGTAAACGAGTGTTGTACATACAGTAATACTCTGTGTGTAGATAAAAGTGTAGGACCCCATGAGTGTGTGTGTGTGCGCGCACGATGTATGTATACGCGCTCGGGCTTAGATCTCCACGTCAACAACAAGAACAACACTCCACTCTGATCGACAGCTCAACTTTGGCTTGGACTTTGTTTACTCAGCTAGCAGTAACTGTTGCATTAATGAATGGCTCATTATTAATCAATAATAAAAGATCTAACACTTATTGTGCACACATACTTCTTCTTTGGGGATCTCTATTGTGAATTACAATAATTATTCCATCTAGTTCCACTGTATACATCGCTGAGTAATTTAACTAATGATACCCTCAGAGCACATGATCATGCATGTATCTCAAATTGCCACTCCACGATTTTCACTCGACGAGACTTTCAATTTTTATAGTTTTCTAAGCGAGGGACCAATTCAGTTCTTACTGTGCTATTATTACAAGAATCTCTAGAACGTTGGATATCAGTAATGAGTTGATTCAACTTTGGAACGGGTCGGGTGATCAATAAATAGAAAGCCTTGTTATAATATGTTCTAGGATCGTTTTAAAAAATGTCAGTAGGATGCGGTGATAAGAATAACGGTATCATAAGATCATTTCACATGATATAAGCATTAAAAGGTCTGATTAATATAAAATATTCACAAATCATGTCAATTAGTCACGGAGTGTCGATCTTCATGTCGTCAATAAATGAATCTCGTAGACCATGCACTTTGTCTCTGAATTATCTCGCAAAATCTCGGGTGTTGAGAAGGACATGCGCAAAAACCTGCGCGTACGATAAATTTTTGATTTGAGCTCATTAACAGCAGCGTTGCGGTCTGACTGATGTTCATCAGTACTCTATAATACAGTCAGACCGCAACGCTGCTGTTAATGAGCTCAAATCAAAAATTTATCGTACGCGCAGGTTTTTGCGCATGTCCTTCTCAACACCCGAGATTTTGCGAGATAATTCAGAGACAAAGTGCATGGTCTACGAGATTGATTTATTGACGACATGAAGATCTACTCTCCGTGACTAATTGACATGATTTGTGAATATTTGATATTAATCAGACCTTTTAATGCTTATATCATGTGAAATGAACTTATGATACCGTTATTCTTATCACCGCATCCTACTGACATTTTTTAAAACGATCCTAGAACATATTATGACAAGGCTTTCTATTTATTGATCACCCGACCCGTTCCAAAGTTGAATCAACTCATTACTGATATCCAACATTCTAGAGATTCTTGTTTTAATAGCACAGAAAGAACTGAATTGGTCCCTCGCTTAGAAAACTATAAAAATTGAAAGTCTCGTCGAGTGAAAATCGTGGAGTGGCAATTTGAGATACATGCATGATCATGTGCTCTCAGGGTATCATTAGTTGAATTACTCAGCGATGAATACAGTGGAATTAGATGGAATGATTATTGTAATTCACAATAGAGATCCCCAAAGAACTATGTGTGCACAATAAGTTTTAGATCTTTTATTATTGATTAATAATGAGCCATTCATTCAACAATGCAACAGTTACTGCTAGCTGAGTAAACAAAGTCCAAGCCAAAGTTGAGCTGTCGATCAGAGTGGAGTGTTGTTCTTGTTGTTGACGTGGAGATCTTAGCCCGAGCGCGTATACATACATCGTGCGCGCGCACACACACACTCATAGGGTCCTACACTTTTATCTACACACAGAGTATTACTGTATGTACAGCACACGTTTACTGTCCTTTCGCGCTGACCAACTGTTTCAACTCTCCACTCAGAGGGAATTAACCAATCAGAAACGCGTATTCGCGGCAAACTGAAATCTCGTCAAAAATTAACTGTACAACGCAATGATTTATTCGATCACCTGACCCGTTCCAATAATCAGTCCACATGAAGTCATCATATTTCCATAGTATGATATTTCCTCTTTCATTTCATACCTCTTCGATTTTGGTCCACGTTTATTTCATTGTTCTAATGTACCCCCTAAGAAAAATGAAAAATATGCAAATTTTATGTTTTATAATTTCCTTGCTCAGTGTATATTATATGTCACAACCTTTCAAGTAGTCGGATGTCATTAAAGTACAACTTTTCAGCTTTTTATCGATGTATTAATCAAGAAGATTGGTAATGTCGTTTAGATTTACAGGGACTATAAAAATATGGTCTTCCAACTCATTACGTATTCATGTCCGCAAGGTCCATGCATACGCGTACGATAAATGAGAAGGCTTTTCAGGGTGTTGCGGTCTGACTGAATACTACGGGTACCAACAAACGAGGCCTTACTGAGCAGACAGGAAAGTGCGTGCTAATCCTGTACAAAACAAATGGACAGCGCACGGTCCTCAAGCCTACTAGTATACGCACATCACCTCAGTTGCTGAGACGCGCGGTCTTTGAAGTTTTTGTTGTTGTTTATCAATTGTCTTTGATTGTTTTTAGAGGTGCTGGAGAGGCGCACACTAATTTTGCATGCGCGCCAAAGAGGTTTTTGATGCGCGTGTTGTAACAACTCGGACCATTACTGCGAGTAGCCAGAACGCTACAATGTAGTTTATACAGGCCGCTCCCGTATGCATAGTACTGTACAATCCAGAGGGAACCAGTACAACTCATCCCGCCGTCAAGCAAAGCGAGGCCGAGTTATCCCCGAGTCCGAGTCTAGCCTGACCCCGTTCGGGTAAGTTCCGAGACTGAATGTTTTTGGTTAATATAGGTTTTCCCGGTCAATTTCATACTTTTGTCATTCAAGTTCCTATTCCGAGCATTCAGTTTCACGCATTCCACGCTCGCAGCACTGAATCAGCAATCAAATTCAAAATCCGGTCATTCGAATTCACAATCCGAGCATTCAAATTCACTGTCGGAGCATTCAAATTCACTGTCGGAACATTCAAATTCACTATCGGAACATTCAAATTCACTATCGGAGCATTCAAATTTAAGAGAGGAGCACGCATTTCATCAATGAGCATTCAAATTCATGTCAAGCTGGCGACGGAATCTCGTCGGTCATTCAAATTCGTGAATAGGCAACCATGTTCCAAATAACTGCATTCAATTTAAAAGAAGTCCTGAATTTAGTTAGTTTCGGGCCGTGTATGCATGTGTCTTTCATTTGGCTTTGAATGTGTTGGGATTTATGATGATTATCTAATGCAGCAGAGGTCCACCTGTTCATTGACAATTTTGAACTCGAGCTTATAGCAAAAAGGAATATACAGGCACATGTCCCTCGGATTGGACATAAAATGGAGGTCCCATGTGTGGGAAAGTCACAACTCATGCACGTAAAAGATCCCACTTCATTTATTCATCGCAAAGAACAGAACATCCAACTGGGTCCCATATGGAAGACCAGCTATTGCAGCTAAATATGGGTTATCCAGCCATCTTCTTTGATGGAAAATGAAACAAACAAACAAACATTAGGCACTGTATAGGCCTACAGACGAGCATAATACGGAGGGTTGGTTGACACTTTCGAGGAAAAAAAAAACAATTTTGACTATATTGAAACTGATACATGAACATTTTATCTTGTTTGTTGTGTATTGCCGTCTTATTGATTTACTTTTGCGGGACTATATATGTGAGATTATTGTGTGTCAGTTTGTCTTTAGATTGATAAATTGTCATTATGTGGTTGGTGTTGGGGCGTTGTCAGCATGCAGTATCATCAAGAAATATGATTAAATTGTCTTTGTGTTGTTTGGATGCACTGCTGATTGGACATTACAATTTGAAACTTATTGAGATGAAAAACAAAAGAATACATGAACAGAGAACAATGTATAGAACCTGTAAACAATCATAATTACACTATATGCAAGCCTTCAGTGGTTGTGTTGGCCCTTTTTCCTTTCTAAAAAGTCTACTCCATTTTCCTCGTTAAATTGATTGCACGAAGTAGGAACTTGATCGCCTAAAAATGAATTTGAACGCTCCAAACAAGCTCATTCGGGACTATCACATGACTATCGCATGAATTTGAATGCACGAGTAGGAAAGTCGGTGCTCGCATTTTGAAATTGAATGCCCAATCGTGAATTTGATTTCACGAAAACGAAGTAGAACGCCCATAAATGAAATTGATCGCTCGGATTCTGAATTTGAATGCCCGAATATTTTCGCGTGCGTGCGCTGTGTGAATTTGAATGCACATTAATGAATTTGAGTGACAAAAGTATGAAATTGACCGGGAAAACCTATATTTCCCATTTTCGTCCTTACCCATCGAATATCTTGTTATTACAGCGTTATTCCGCACATTTCCTAGGCATACGTTCACATTTTGGAGCAAAATTTGACAACTTTTGCAGGCATACCAGAACTTTGTTTGGGCTTTAATCTGAAAAAGACAAATTTTATGTATTTCTATAACAAGAAGCACCACATTGAAATGCAACATTTAAATATTATGGTGGATGGTGTATTATTGGAACAAAAAGAGAGTATTAAATTCCTCGGAATATATATAAATGAAAATATGAAATGGAATGTTCATGTACAATATAATTATCTCTGATAAAGTATCTCGTAATGTTGGTATACTTCAAAAGTTAAAGTATTATGTCCCTCAGAATATCTTATTTATGTTACATAATTCATTGATATTATCGCACATTTCTTATTGCAACATTGTATGGGCAACATCAAAAAGCCACATTGATAGTATATTACTAACTTTTGCAAAGGAAAGCAATACGTATATGCACCAACTCAGGTTATCGAGACCATTCAGATCCTTTATTCGCAGAATTAAGAACACTTAAGGTAAATGACATTAATTTTCTTTTGCAAAACTCACTCTTTATGTTTCGCATACATAATGGTCAGTTGCCATCTTCTTTTTACTCATTATTTCAATTAAATAAGGAAATACATTCTTATCCAACAAGACAATCTGATAAGTTTCACTAGTCTTGTATAATCCCAAAACAGTGATGGCTCTGAAATCTGTCAGACACACCGGACCCGATGTTTGGAATTCTCTTCCTTCTGAAATTCGAAGTTTAAAGTCCACGTATTCTTTTAGGAAGGCTGTAAAAACGATGTTGTTATCTGAATATCAGTAACTCCATTGTCATTGTTATATACACGAAATTCTTTTGTACAAAATTATATCGACACAATTAGTCTATTATGTAATAATGATTATGTAACCGACCATGACCTGTATCAACTGTCCACCTGTACCTCGTTGAAGAAATATTTTGTCATGTCTTGCTAATCAGTGATACAGGTGATTTTATTTTGTATAAACCTTTAGTGAAAGCAGACAAACCTCTCCCTTCCCTTTCTCCTTTCAACTATCCTATCTCTATGCAAGTCATCCCTCCCTCCTATTCTCCTTCCGATGTACATTATAATGTTATGTTATGCTTATACGGGGGCTGCACGCAAATCAAGCTACGCTTATGCTGTAGCCCCTCTGTATTATTCATTGTATGTTTTGTTGTACTTTTGCTGTACATTATACACAGGCAATGAACAAGAAAATACTTATATATATTATCATATTTATGTTTGTACATGAATGTGTATATGTACAATGATGATACAGAAACCAATAAATCAAATCAAATCAAATCAAGTATTGTATGCCTCTAGAACATCCGAAATATACTTCGCCTTCATTGCATAGGGCGCCTACCATTAGTGCAGGATCTGACTGCAGTGTTCAGGTTGTGAAACAAGTTAGAGGCCTGCAATTCATTGTAAGCACACTTTGTGGATTTTAGTACAGTGTGTACAAGCTTCAATATCGACTGGTACAACCAGAGAGAGAGAGAGAGAAAGATATGTTGTCATTAGGTCTAATTCCAATATGAAAGACACGGCGATATGTGCAGATGATGTCTATAATTCCCTTCCTATATACTATCTATTCTTAATACATTCCATATGAGATGTATATTGAAAACTATAGATCTGTGACAGATACTATTCTTTTTTTTTTTCCAAGATTCGAGCACTATATATTATCCCAAATCAATATAGACTCAGTGATTGACAATCCACATCTGCAATACTTAGAATTTAATCAAAAAAATTTTAATCCAAGGGATTGGCAATTCATAATTTTTTTATGACAAAATAAGTTCACATTTACTCTCCTCTTAGTCTTCCAACTGAGTCTGCCTATAGTGTTCCTTCCCATTATCTTGCGCTGTGCAATTTAGTATGGTTGGGTGTTCATAATACCGGACACCTAACGTTTTTCTATCAATAGAAACGTGAAAAATCTCACAATTTGCCTGAAATTTTACTCACGTGTGGAGAAAATACTCAGGATTCACAAGCGCGCACTGAAAATGCGATCTGAGGTACGCGCTCTTAGATGGCGGCTTCGAACGCGTGGGGTGTCATTTTTTCCGCACTCAGTTGCCCTGCTCATTTCAACCGACCAGCCTGACAATACGTATAAAGGGCACTTAAATGCGTTTTTTTCGACAGGCCGCTGTTTTTTTTCTAGCCGTCATTTTTTCCCCAATAATATTTGAATATATTTTGAATCCTTCGATATTACTTTTGAAGGACTGTTTTGATGAATTTGACTTGATTTTCATTAGGAAACTTTTCATCGTACAACAAATTGAAATAAATTAGATGAGTCGGTTTGTTTTTTCACATTCATTTCTCGTTTCTGCATCAACTCGTACGGTCGTAGCGTACATGTATGTGTAACGTGTGTGCACGATCGTACAAGCGGCGGTGACAATTATGCGGTCAAAATCGTCAAATTTATTACGGAAAGATACTCTACATCTAACAACGAGTCAGCAAAGGTAGGCCTAGTTATATGTAGTTACACGATAAACCTTATTCGATTTTGCTAAATTTCGGTAATTTAGAGGGAATACTTAGTTGTTTTCGCCACATTTTACTCGGTAGCGTAGCCCAGTGAAGAATCGAACACCGTTGCGCGTAGTCCCATGCGTACATTTTCTTTCTGTACGCGCAATGCCATTATAATGCGCGGTCGGTCGTTATGGACCCGGTCGGTGGGTTGGACACCTACCATACAAGGTAATTGGTGACCGACATTCAATTCATTTGCTTTTTAACGAAAGTTGTAAGTAAATCTTTTTTGGCACTATATCATAATCATTACCATTATGACTCGTATTGATCGGTCCTGGTGTGGGATCTGAGGGCTATGTAATGAAGTTTAATGCCTTTAGACTCTGGTAGCCCATAAACTAATGCAAATAAAAATCTGCAGATAATGTTCCTATGCCCATTTATAAATGTGGATATCAATTTCTTATCCAAGGATTAGCAAATGAAATTAATTAATTCAATTACACACTACTCACCCATTTCATCAGGGGAAAGAGCTGTAAAGTCGGAAGAAAGAGAAAATCAAAAGTGCTAATCATTCTTTTTAAACTGATATCAAGTTTTAAACAATGACAATGACAATGACAATGAATTTTATTTCTTAAAACGGCCCCTCCCGGGGCATGGAAGAAATACAATGAGTATAAAACACACAATAAAAGAAAAATTAAATCTTTGGCAGTCACAACACATAAATGAAGGGGTCGGTGCATTATAGTGTTAACCCACACTTTGGTGAAAAATGAGTTATATGCATTTCCACCATCCTAAATCACTGCTCTATAATCCCTAAAAATGTCATCTTGAAATTTAAGCAATAAATGGGTTTTTAATGCAAGCATCTTTTTGCCCCGAAAATTAATCACATCTTATAGGCAGGAATATAATGCTAAGCCACACTTTTCAAGATGGCGACCTCCATGGTAGCAGACAGAAGGGTGTCATAAAAATATCTAAATCTGAACAGTGAGGAAACTTTTTCATCTACAAAAATGAGTGATTCTGATTCATAACATAACTTGTACTCTTCTGCCAGTTATGAAAATGGAGATGAGATAAACATTAATGAAATTTTAAGCATTTAATGAGTGTTTTTTGTTAATTTTTGTACTGTTGGGGTTAGCACTATTTTCATGCTAATTCTACTGATCATGACATTTTTCGCCAGTTTTGTATATTTTTTGAACTAATCAGGAAAATACCACAATCACTGGTTTTAGGAGTATTTTAGCATTGTGCATTATGACCTAAAAGAAAATTAATCAACATTCATGGTCTGTCCCAGCACCTTAAAGTTTCATTAGTGGGTTAGCACTTTATTCATGCTGACATTTCGCTTCAAAAGGAAAGCTTCATCAAAATTAATCAGTAGTTAAATAACTGATGAAATATATTCAAAATATAAATCTTCATTTGTTATGTGTGTTTTTTTTTTTCATCGAAATGGCTTATTGTAATAAGTGTATTGTCTCTAAATTTATGATTTTTTTTTTTCCCGATGCAAGATTGATCTGAAAACTTTCATATGGGTAAAAAAAAATGTACGGATAGCTTGATGTTTGGACATGTGCCTTATCTATTAGTAATTCTTACAGAGTTAGATCACTAGTGAAACAACATTTGAAATTGTCATTGATTAATTTGTAACTTCTTTTGAATAAAGTGCAATTTTGCTATGATTTCACAGCCATATTTAGGGGGATTAGCTATAGACAGTAGAAAATGGATGAAAACAAAATGCATTTTAATATCGATTAAATTACCTCAAATTTTCAAAAAAAAAAAGTCCTGCCTCTGTCAATACAGCTGTGCTTCCCTGTTGTTTCTTACATAACCGAGACACGATACTTACATATTTAACATCCTTTGAAAGGATGTTACATTTATGATATAACTGCAAACATTATTTTTCAAATCTAACGCTGTCGTATAAAATTCACAGTTGATACCTCTATACGGTTTTTCAATTTAAATCAATATACGTTAAAAGCAATCAAAGCGGAATTTCAAGCATCAATGCTGATAGTATAGTGTTTTTTAACGTAATTTAATTGTGAGTCAATAGCTCCCTTTTTTCCACTACTGAATTTACCCTTTAAACTCGGTATTTCTCACGCACTTTTATGAAGAAGTCTCCATGTTGGAAAGAAAATGTATTTGCTGTATTCTGTTACAAATTTCAGAGTTATTTTTTTTTTTTTCACAGGGTTGTTTTCAAGATTGATTTACAAAAAAGAAAGTTTCCTTCAAATTAATTTGCAGATTTGTGATTGATTAAAATTTTTGAAAGCAGATTTTTCACTTTTTCGTGTATGTTTTTGTCACCGTAACAGCTTTGACATGAGAACATTTTTTTCTTGTTCCTAAATGATCTTCATGATACAAATGTAGTCTGAAAACGTGCATATGGGGTAAAATGTATGTGTATAAACACACCAACTTGGTATAATACGTAGACTATTTTGGTCTTATTCGGCACATTGTATTTCAGCATGTATGGTCTGTCCTAATATGCGAAATCTATAACTGCTCAGGCTTCCAAAGAGATTTTTTCATAGATTTTTGGCCATTAAGAGTTAGTCATTCATTTTGTGATAAGAACTTTCCTGCATAATTTCACACCGCCTGCATTTACCAACGAACATGAAGAGGATTAATTGAGGCATGTACAGTCATAATTCTCATACAACACTTTTTTTTTTGGTAAATTCGTTGTCATACAAAGAAGGATTTTAGAGTACTATTGGTGATTTTGATACCCTAAACAAGAAAACCAATATAGCTAAACAAGGACTTAATGTCTACTTTATAGTATTTTATTCCCCTCAACAAAAGACATGTTAATCTCTGGAATAATGTTGATATGTACCATTTTGCTCTATTTTCTCTGATCTAGATACTCTAAATTCAAAATGCGTTATATGCATAATGCTGAAGCAGGGACTCTTTCCCTGCATTTAGGTACACGGAAAATGTAAAATCCTCAATGAGATATAACCCCCCCCCCCCCCCAAACAAATCATATTATTGTTTTGTATGACACTGAATGCTTTGTCTTTTAAAACTTGAATTGTTGAAATTGTTTAATATCCACATTTCAAGATGTCTTTATGTGTATATGATTGATTCTGTGCGCGTGTGTGCGTCTGAAATTATATGCAAAGTTTGTCTTCATAATTCACACAGATTATACAATACAGACAGTTGAAAACAAGTATATCTTATTTTAATTTCACGTCACATAGGAGGGAAACTCAAATATTGCATTAATTTTCCATTTTTAGCGAAGAGATATTGATATTTTGTGAGTTTTCAAAAAATAAAGAGTATTTGTATACACGACGGATTTGGCTGCAATAAAGTGCTAAGCCACAAATTCAAAATGTGACTTGAAAAATCCTCTTGAATCCACCAAAATATCAGTGTAGTAAATTTCCCCAAGACACTATTCAATCTTGAGTATGTAAAGGTTCATATACGAAAAAATTGGCCTTCTCGAGTCATTAATCTGATTTATGGATTTTTTCAAACTTTCAAAAGCGATTATCTCAAAATGAACATTGTATGGGTTAGCACTATAATGCACCGACCCCTTCAAATACATGTAATATGATATCGGCAAGATTTAACAACAAATAGAGCACACTGTGCCAACTTGCACACCTCACAGCTTTGGCACTACTAAAAATGATTCTAGACAAACTTCAACATAATTATCTTACAAAATCTAGACAAATTCTTCAACGTTTTAATACTCCTACTACTAAATAATTGATGAAATTTAATAACGTTAGGACGGCGTGAGAAATATCTCTTAATATAATGCCTACGTGTTTCACTGAAGAAAGGACAAACCAACAAGTAATGCAATTCATCCCCTTGAACCTGCAAGTTACATAGAGAACATAATTGGGATACTTGATCAGGTAAATATCGACAAGTAGCAATAGGCAGCTTGTGGTTCCCACAACGAAATTTACACAGAGTTATTCTTTCCACAACATCCAGCTTTAATAAGTAATTTTCTAAGCCAACCTCCTGTTTAAAAATCCTATAATTAAAACATAAACGGTTTCTGTTCACTTCAGCAATCCAATTTTGCTTGTCCATATCATCCAACCTAAGATTCAAAGATGATTTCACCCATTTTAGATTCAATGGGACATCCTCTAACCATAAATTTGACATACCACACTTGTCTAAAACACCTCTAACGTTCTTGATCCACTCTGATTCAATCTCACCACAATCATGTAGCTGGCGTAACAATTCATAAATAATGTATGAAAGCTTAGACTTTTTTCCTTGACTAATCCTCGCCCAAAAATTAACCAAACGCTTCTCTACCGTACTTGTTAAAGAGAACCTGCCCAATTCCCCATACACCATACAATTTGCAGTACCACGCTGAAGCCTAAGGATACTTTTTAAAAACTTCCTATGAAACATTTCAATGTAATCCAGCTTACAAAAACCCCAAATCTCACAACCATACAATAAAATTGGAACAACAAGCTGGTCAAAAAGAGCACATTGTATATCTACGGGGAGCATAACTTCTTAGCCTTACAGATCAAATTAAACATGGCCCTCCTAGCTTGATTCACTTGTCTTTTAATAGCCTTATTAAATGATCCATTATAGTTGAACACTGTTCCAAGATAAACATAATCATCCACAACATCAAGCTGACTTTCACCAAAAGAAAAAACAGGGTATTTACGAACTTTACCTCTTGAAAAAATAACCACTTTAGTCTTACTTGTATTAACTGATAGTTTCCAAAGGTCACAATATTGCTGAACCGCAGACAAAGCAGATTGCAATTCATCAGCTGACTCGGCCATGACTATTGTGTCATCAGCATAACACGTAAAGGCGTAGAAAAATTTCCACATCATCATCACTGAGATGTTTCCTTATCTCAGATGCACACAATATCAAGACCCTTATAATGTCTGCTAACAAAATATTCAAAATCATTTAAATACACTGCAAATAATAATAAAGGAGATAGATTTTCGCCTTGCCTCACCCCAATATTACATGGAAAAAAGTTTGAAATGCTGTGCCCAAGCTTAACGCAAGATTTGGCATTTTCATACATGTTAAAAACAACACGAATAACATTTCCATTTAAACCACTTGAAATCAATTTTGACCACAAACAAGACCGGTCAATTAAATCAAAAGCTTTCCTGTAATCAATAAAGGCACAGTAAATCCTCTTTCCTCGTTGTAAATACAGATCAATCAGCCCATGTAATGTAAATATATGATCCAAGGTACTGTAGCTCCCCCTAAATCCAGCTTGCTCATCACCTATCACTCCAGCACAATCTAAATATTCTGTAAGCCTCACATTAATACAAGCAGTAAACAACTTCCCTAAACAACTAAGAAGGGTGATTCCCCTATAATTGTCAGGGTCGTCTAGCGAACCTTTCTTCTTGTACAAACGTAAATCAGTCATTTCAAGTGTATCCATAGAAGGCGTATTTGCTTTTATTAACATGATAAAGAATAATATGAAACAATATAGCCTACACGATAGTTTGATTTGAAAATAAACGAGAAGAAATAGGTCCATTGCAGTTTCGGTGATTCTCCCAAGACGAAATTTCAAAAGTGGAGTTATGATAATCTGGGGACACGACGTCTACATTAACTTTACCATAAGCAGCGAATGGGAATATTCCACACGAGCGACATTGGATATTTGAATCATTATCTTCAAGAATTTGCCTAGTCATGTTACAAGTGAGGTATATCACTGATTTTTTTTTCCTGTATCTGATGATGACTTTCGAATACTTTTTTTTTTTCAATAGCGCTAGCCCATTTCTCGATCAAACTCTTCATAATGAGCATTAGATAGATCATAATATCGATAGGAAAAAAATTATTTACATGACAAATGGCTAAGATCGAATAGAGAATTAGTTTTAAAAAATGTCTGTGAGATTCCAATGATGGGTAAAGGCTTAATGTTGAATAAAAGAGCAAGAATTACGATTTGTGTTAATAACATATGTAACAAAAACTGACGAAATAATTAACATAGAAAATAAAAAAGAAACCAAACAATGAACGAAACCAAACAATGAACGAAACTCGGTGTAAAAGATATAGGTAATCAATGCAACCGAAAACGAAAAAAAAAAAAAAGAAAGAAAGAAAAAACAATAATTACCTGTAATTAATAGTATAAATGCACAGATAGGTTAGTGAGAGACTGCAATTACTGACATTGTGGAATAACCAAATTTCATCTCATATAATCAGGTCAAAGTGATATAACTTACAATATAGCGTCTATATACGGGTAATGAACACACAGGAACATTGTTATACACACAAAACACATACAGCGAAACACACAGACAAAGACACTACATCATCAACACATGATGTAGTACAGTGTTTAGACAATTCGGTTTTGTTTTCCTTATGGTAATTTCTAACTGGGGGCTTCAAGCATGCCTATGTTATAACAAAAATAATTAATGCGATCTACGTCATCTACCCATCAAGTGTTGGCACAAGGATGGAACACGTTACAGGCCACCGGCGACTCGTGAACCAATGTTCACTTTTTTACAAAATCCACTATGGAGTGGTAAGCCTAACCAATGCCCTCAGCAGTTACCCCTGCAACCTACCATACAAGGGACGATCATGACGTAAAATTTATCATACCCAAGACTTCTAGTGGTGCATTCAAGTAGAGTCTACTCATTCTTTCCAAGGACAATTTGGATCTGGAACCGCCTACCTAGTCAAATCGTGCATGCCACCACCCTCACAACATTCAAAGAAGCTGCTCTCCCCTGTATTACAACCTTGCAGCCTTCTTCAGGATCACTCATCCTTTAAAGAAGGATGCGTTCAGATTTTTAATACTCGCACAGCGCACACTTTTATTGTAAATAGAGATCATCACTGTTGCACCTCCCAATGGCACACACGTGTACTTCATCCCAGTATAGCTTCTTTGAGCTGCGAGAGGGTATGCTCTGACATAGGAAGCGCACCATGGCTCATTGCATACAGGTCATAACCCATTGAAAATGATTTTGTTCTTCTTTGGAAGCTTCCTCCTCCTCCCTCCCCCCCCCCCCCCCCAGTCATGGCTGTCGTAGTTACAGTGCTCTAAGTCGGACTCATATACTTCCTCCTTCAAGACAAAGCCCATGCCTTTGGGTGCTCTGTTTCTTACACAAGTGAATGAATCTTCAGTATATATCATCAGTTCGAGAAGTTAACTTCAGCTCTTGCCCTTTCAAAACTAGTGTCCTCGGCAGAGAGACAGCTATCAAGTGAGAGCATTTGAAAGTGGTACGTCAAATTTGTATATTTTATTTCGATGCTCATATTTCCTTCAATACATAAATCTTTTTTTTTTTTTCGTTAGCTGTCAAAAGTTGTTTTGTGGTCGCTCAAAAGTTGCCTTCCAGACGAGATAAGTGATGTGTGTAACGAGGCTCACTACAGTGCGTTGCGAGACCTAAGTTGCTCGATCCAAATCTCCTCGCTCAATATCTGATTGCTTTCTCTCCGTAAACTACATTACCGGAAACCAATATGATCAATAAAAAGCTTTCCATGTAAAACAGAATACAGGATTATGTTCTCTCTAATCACTGTTATGATGCAGCACAGAAACGGTGAATTTGTCAATAAGGAATAAATAGGCCCTATCACCATTAAGTATGCAGCTGCGTAAATGTATAGGCCTTTACTTCAGATCATTTAAATGAAGTTTAAAGGGACTGTACAGTACTGGTTGAGGTGGGGAATCATGTTGTGAACATTCCTAAGTGAGATAATGAGAAACCTCTAATGAAATATGAAAGAACACATATTTTTAAGAAGGATTCAACGTTTATTTGATGAAAATTGGTTTTCAAATGACTGAGATATCCAAAAAAGTGATAACAATAAAAGGCAACAGGCCACGCCTTTCATTAGGATCTGTTTGTTTCACCTTGTTTTTGGATATCTCAGCCATTCTAAAACCGATTTTCATCAAATAAACTTTTGATACCCATTAGAATTGCATGCTCTTTGACATCTCATGGAGTGGTTTCTGAATATCTTGAAAAACGTTAATTTAAGCTAAATCCTCACCTCAACCAGAACTGTACACACCCTTTACGAGGAGTGTTCTCTCAACTATTCATAATACGTTATATAAAGTGGATAAAAAACAAATGCAGATCTTATCAATAACGTTTCAGAGCGATCATCTCTTAACTATGTGTGTACAGATTAAGTCAACGCAGAGATATAAACGAACGCATTACTGAAGTCTAGATAAATCAGACGTTTCTTTCAAAATTTGTAATTTTGCAAATAGATTTCGTTAAACATGTTAAAGTCAAGGGGTTACGTCATTCCAAAACATCATTAATCCGAAAATGAAATAAAAGTTCGTTTTCCTATACAGTTTGCCGTTCAGAAATACACAAATTCCGTAAATACCTAGATGCTCGTTTATTCCCCCCCCCCAAAAAAAAAAAAAAAATGAAATAGGACAGCTCTTTGATCCAAAGATATATATTTCGTGGCATTATTTGAAAGGTTCATTACACTGTATTCCGAAGGTTTATTCGTCCGAAAAAAAAAAGAAAACAAAAAACAAAAAGGACCTTACATACGGACATTCAATGATTATAATGAACCTTAAACTTCGTGTTCTTTTTTTTTTCGGAATGTAGAACAGTAAAGGGCCTATGCGATGTAATGTTATGTTCTGAATTATGAACTTTCGGAATAACGATCGAACTGCAACCAAAGTTAATTGCCGTTATAACTGGATAAGAAGACGAAAACAGTTTGTGACATTGTATATAGTATAGAACGATATAAAGAATACAGTATGCTGTATAGAGAGGTTGGGGCATGACTTACGGTTTGTGTAGGCATTTAAGGGTGTCGACTCGTCACTGTAGCCGTAGACTGAGTGCGCGCTGACCTTAATGTTGTACAGCGTAAAAGGTTGGAGGTCTACGAGGCGGTAACGGGTGGAGGTGATATTGGATATCGTCTGGCAAGCGTCCCCGCTCAACTGGGGGCATAACTGGATCTGATACTTTGGGAACGGGCTCCCTGTGTCGCCTGCTTGCCAAGTAGCCAACAGAGTCGTCGACGAGGTGGCGGAAATTTCGACGTTGCTCGGTCTCTTTGGTGAGGCTAGAAGGTGAACAAAAATTCTAAGTTAGTTAACAAAACTTACCCATGTACAACAATCTGTGCCATGCCTTTGTGAGCAACTCCATTTTTACCATCCGTATTAACTATTACACTATATACTGCAAAAAGTCGGGTGTTAAATATGAGACACCGAGCTGATGTTTAATTTCCGGTGCTCATTTGTGGTGCTACATTGACACATGGGTGTCAATTTAAAATATAGATATGATACTATATATATATATATATATATATATATATATATATATATATTATAACGATCTTTTTGCAGTGTGATACATAGGCCTAATGCTTTTTTCTCACTTGTGACGTCTTCACCCACAGCTGGTATGCAGGGCCTATAGTAGGCCTATATATGAAGAGCTTGCTTCCAAAAGGCGCTGAGTCCACTGAAAAATGATGGATATAGCGCCTTTTTGAAGCAAGCTCTTCATAATATGCCTAGACCAAAACATGATGATTCAATGTCTACGGTTAGCTGACTGGACCAGGCACTTGTCTCTTGTCCTTTGTTACTACATTGAAGAAAGCTCACAAAGATGAGCTAAATATTTTTTTTTCATTTTTTTTTTCTTTTTTTGCTTGTTAGCTCATGAAACCCGGAAGTGGTCCCCACTTTTGAAAACGTGGCGCCGGCGGTGTATAGGCCCTTGCACAAAGCTTTACTAAATCTCCCTTTATAATAGCCATAGACTCAAGAAGGAGAAGTTATATGTATATCTCTTGTACCAATTTTGGTGATGATGGTAAATTATTGCTGATGATAGTAAACTAATTTGGAGAGGGTGTATATAACCGAATGATAGTTTTTTTTATATATATATATTACTTGTTGATGCAGTCTGCGATATGACCACACTTTCCATATTGGATAATGACCAACGTCATTGTTTTCCTTTCTCCGTATAATGCAACCTTTGCAGTGCTCTGTTTGATTCTAACACGTCAACTCGAACATGTGAGGATAATGCCTAACATAAGCAAGATTATATTGTCATAATAATCATTCCGACAATCCATATTGTATAAGTCTGACACTTACGTCCCACATTCACCGTTGCGCTAGCGCGAAACGTCAGGTTGTAATGCCTCGCCATGCAAGTCAATGTCTTGCCATTGTCCCCCTCCTGGGCAAAAAGGGTGACCGCTCTACGGGATGTGGACAGAAATGGATTCTCGGGCACATTGGAATGCTCCGGTTCTCTTACGATTTCCTCTATGCCGACAGTTCCCAGAGTCATGTTAGCCGGCGGGTTGGATGGGGATTTAATCTCGCAGGTGACATTACGCCCTTTGTTTAGCGGGAGATGGGCAATCTTAGTTGTTACGTTGATGCCGCCGACATATATATCAACTCTCTTCGGAGGATCTGCGAAACAAACATTGAGATAGAGAGTATATATCACTAGTAAAGGAAAATCAAGGCGTGGCGCTGCATTATATCAGATTACGTCAAGGGCTGCGAACTCTTCTGGTTCGGGCTCAATCTGAGAGTTTCCGTTTCGAGTCCAACGGTGAATGGAATCGAAAGAATTCAACCCTCAATGTCTCGTCACTACGAAAAAAAAAAGTGACTTAAGGCATCATCGCATCTAGATAGCTACTTTTCTTCCTTCTGTTTGCGGCGATGTTAATCATTTCATTTAATTTTTATTTCATTTCCAGGGAAAATACAATTGCAAATGCACATTATTATTATGAGTGCACATAATTACACCAAATCAATACAATATTGTAATCAAACAAAATACTGTGAACTGAAATGTAATAAATGTTGTGACAAATACTGAATCAAATTTGTTGGAAATGGAGGGGACTGGTAAAAGCAGAGCTTGTAGCTATCCTATCTTCCGGTGATCTGAGACAACATAATGATTTTTTTAAATGAATATCGTCAACAATGTTAGCTGACTGGAGGTAAAAACGATTTAAAAACGGTGAAATGACGTTTCTGTTCGAAGTTATTCATGACGTGATCATAAATAGAATGCTTCTTCACCATGCATGTACAAACTGCACATCGCATGAACTTACAGGAGACTGCGAGGCGAACTATATTCTTGCCGAGTCCCGCGGTGCTGATCACCAGACATTCGTACTCCCCATCGTCCTGGAGTTCGATGTCGCGTACCACGAGGTCGACGCCCGCATTCAGACTGCCCGTCACTTCGTACTTGTCCACGTCAGACACCGAGATCGCGCACCGCGTGACACTCATGCCCGTGCACTCGGTCACGTTGGCGATAGACGGCCCGACCACTCTCTCCCAAGTTAGTCGGATACCCTGGTTCGTACTTCCTTGGAATCTGCATCGCAGCTTGGCCGATTCTCCGGCGTGGGCTGCTACGACGTCGGAAGAAGTCCCCGAAATGCTGGCAGTGGCTGCTATACATGCAAAGCTCAATGTCAGAAACTATGCAAGAGCAGATTGAACTGTATAGTGCTTGATTAATATCTTTCTGTTGCTTTGTGGTCGTTTCCTTGTCTTGTATTTTCTTTTTTTTTTTTTTGCTACGCAAAGTTTGGTATAAGCCGTATATATTTTCCTTCCTTCACTTTCACTTGCTTTCTTATTATCTTTGCCATTTCTTTTCCATCATTCACCAAAGCACATAGGCCTACATTTCATTATCGTTTCCCTGGGCCAGCTATGGTAATCAAGCAACTGTCTATGAGGGTGGTCTCCTGTATTTTTTTTTAAATCATTATTTCAAGAGACTAATGACACATTTGCATAGAAATGTTATTAACACACTTTGCTAGGCATGTGATTAGATTGGTTTATCATTTCATTATTTTACATTGTATTACACATTGTAACTCTTATACAATCTGTGTCATACGTCATGCTAAAAGTACCCTGTTTTATTTGAATTTTGTTGTGTTTGGAAAAAAAAATGTCGAAAATAACCAAAACAAACCAAAGCAAATCGAACTCTGGAAGAACAGGTCACGGTGTAACATAACTTTGTCATCTTGTATTGGGCCAGTATTCCGCTTTATGTCTATACTAGATGTTTGACTTGACCTTTAAGCACATATTCGCACTATGTTCCAAGAAATCGAGTCAAAGAGTCTTTTTTTTTAACGAATAGGCCTATGAAGATAGAAGCTTTATCAATATCGAACGTATCCTTCAATCAAGATAGAAAAGCAGTGGCGGATCCAGGGGGCGCTCCCACCCTTTTATCTTGCGCCCCACCCCTTTATCTTTGTTGAAATAAAAGAAACAAAACGAAAAAAAAAATGGAGGGGGCGTGAGCCCCCTTAATTTTGTAAAGGCGCCTCCTTTACGGAATTCTTGGATCCGCCCCTGGAAAGTTATGGAACTTCACATTTTGCCTAAATCTTTCCACCGAAATGTAACCCTAAATGAAAAAAGAAATAATGCCATATCAAATTTTGCTGCCATATCAATGTGAAGGCAAATCGAATGGGAGACATGTGACAGAAAAAAAAAGAATAATCGTTAAAAACAAACACTAGACTAATTCCAAACCCATGACTTCTGAAAGGTTCCGCTCATAAATTATTCCCAGCAAAGAGGGGTTTTTTTTATCAATCTGTTATAGTGAAGTTAAACGCGCTGTGAAAATTGCACTTTGACAGACAGGAACACAGATCTGGGAAGTTATAATAAATGGGATTTTGAAGTTTCACTTCTTTGTCTTTGTTAATCAAAGTCTAACAGCAGTCATATTCACAAGATTGTGTAACGAGATGAGGAGGCGACATGATTATGAAAGTCATTCCCCCATTTGTATTCTCACGTGTCTTCACTAAAATACCATTGTGAAAATGAATAAAAGGAGAATAAATCATAATCTTGATATCATATTTTCACCAATCTATAACAATAATGACTACGAACAAGGAAGGAGGATGCCAAAAATTACTGCAATATTATTTAAAAAGAGATGATAATTTGGGGAAATTTTGGTTGTTGTTTTTTTTTTCAAACCGATTGGACATTATTGTGGAGTCAACACATACTTGCCTATTGAAGACATGTAAAGCTTTAAAAATGTAAAACTTTATCGCTGTTCAATATGAGTTCAGTCGCCAGCAATTTGCGAGCTAATGATGAGAAGATTTTAAAAGGAAAATACCCAAAATTAAATAATGCTCACCTAACGTGAAGACAGTCACTGACTGCGCAAATAGAAGAAAAGTGGTCGACATCTTTGTTTTCCTCTCGATTGTCTGCTGGTCGTTCGCTCCTGACCCTTGCAGCACAAAATGGTCTCTGTCACTGTGTGGACGTGCGGTCGAATAGGTTGACTATGCGAAGAGTTTGGACTCAACTGCAAATTAAATTGTAGCTGCGCAGAAAAGTATCGATCACGCAAAACTGCGCATAATTCACGAGAACGAAATTGAAAGAGCAATCAGATTTGTCTTTCAAATTAACAGATGAAATCCCGTGGAAGTCCCACCTCAGAACAATCAGATCGTCCTGCTCAAATTGACAGCTCTGAATATCACTGCATATCGTATGTTAAAGGAAGCTAAAATGGAGCTGGTGAAATTCAACAACTTTCACGAAAGAAATGTGAAACTGCATGTGCCACTCTGAGAAAATGTATTGATTTATAAGTAACATCTAATTAGTTTAAATGGAAATCAAAATTGAATTCAAATTGATTCGGAAGTTTGTAAGATTTATTGATATAACAAAAGAAATCTAAAATAATATGATAATAATGATAATGTCGTAATTAATTAAAGGCATAACCATTTGCAGACAAAACAAAAACTCAGCTTTAATGCTTCAAATAGTTCTATGAAACAATGTGAGGCATAGAAAAACCAGTGTAAAAAAGTTAACCATTATAAGCAATGTTAAGTATTGTTAAATGTACAAAAAAAAGTGAACAATAGTTGTAATAAAATTGTGTCTAGACTAATCCGTCTACACTGACAGTTATGGTTTAGTGAGAAAATTGTGATATCTCCTCATATTTTAGGCTTTATTGCCAAAATTTTATATAGTAGGATGTTTTGTGATACAACTGACCTACACATTATGCACCAAGATAAAGTGAGAACTTGAACATTTTTTAAATCACCGTTTCCAATGGCAAACAGTACCTTTAAGAATGTAGTGTTAAAACATTTTGAAAGGTCTGCAACCTGCAACCGAAAATTACATGAACTACAGAGCGATCAAATGGATGGAAGAAGTCTCTTCTGCTAAGTCACACTAAATTAATAGTATCAAATCACAATGAGATGCAGCACAAAACAACCATAGTATGTTTGTCTGGAAATTGATAAGCTAACCCAGACAGAACTATGCAGCTGAGATTGCCTTTTCGATTTGGACAATGGATCGTCAATAATTACATTAAATAGAATAGTCTCGTGATAAACGAAAAAACTTTTTATCAAGGCTACACGATGCTTTAAACAATGAAAAGGAAAGGAACAACTTATGGTTTCTAGCGAGCAGTGTATCTCATTTGTAATGACTTCCTGGCATAATATCCGAATAAAAAGGACGGAGGGAGCATTCTTTACTCTTTTTTTTTTTTTTCGTTTTCATCCGTGATCGGTGAAACAAACTTAACTGTTTCCTTCCCGCGAAATTCCCACCTGTCCCCAATATTGGATTGATCCAAAGTTCAATATCTCTTTCAATTAATTATTGTTATATCGTAGTAGATAGAAAAGGAAAAACACGGAAGACTCGGAAGTGTAAACATCTGGAAACACACACACACACACACACACAAATTAGACATAATAATGTATACACTGATATATGATAATAATGATAATAACATATGACCGGCGGAACTTTTTTTTAAAACCCGGAAGTACGTAAGTGCCACTAAAAAGAATTAGAGATCTTGAAGTGTGAACGCGGTAAGATTGTGTTTTTTCCGTAACACTGAAGACTTTTCTTTGTTTAAAAAAAAAAAAAAAAACGGTGAATATAATCAAACGAAATTCAAATAATAAAGAATATAAAATTATAAAGTATTTATTATATATATACGCAATTTATAAGTAATTTTTCTATAGACATGCACACTGTAGCAGTGAAAAGGGAACAAAAATAAAATCAAGAGAGTTCAATGGAGAGCCGTGACTCCGTGTCGTCTTGTTTTCATCTAATTTGCATTTTGTGCGCAAGCGACCGATATCGCTTCTCTGGCAAAATGTTAAATATGAAATAGAAACTGACTTCATTATCATTTTGTAATGAATCTTGAGCCGTTATGTTCGTTTACTTCGACTCAGCGTCATCAAATAGTAGCAATGAAGGCACAGTGGACTTCAACTTCTTTACTCCTTTTCTAGAATTGGTATTTATTAACACCAATTCGTTCTCTTACATGTTAATTCGTTCTCTTATGTATTTTCTGAGGGTCCCATATCGTACAGGCTTTGCTTTTAGTGGGACCCTCCATTTCCGTTCCCATCCTTGTATTAAGGATATGTATATACCTTTTAAAAATGCAATTATGTTGTTACTCATGATCACATGTATTTTGTTAATTTACGTTTTTGAAAATCTTACAAATAAATTCTGTTAATGCATTGTGTATAATTCTCCCTGTTTATTCAGTGGAAATGAAAAATAAATTTGAATTGATTTTTTTTTTTTAAGATAACAAGCCTGACCAATGAATGAATGAATGAGTGAATAATGAATCATTTTTGAATTAAGGGTCCTTTATCATTTCCGTTTATTTCATATACATGTTGTATTTAAATTCCCTTCAACGCACTTATGCTCAAATTTAAATGGGACAAACACACAAACAAACGGACGAGACGAATGAACATTAATAAGAGGTGCTTTGCAGCAGTCACCACACGCCAGGCATGTAGAATTCCCAATGTTATCGCGAGATTGAACAAGATTTTGATGAAATACCCAAGCCATCATGTGACAGGTTAGCTGCCTTTTTCCAGACTTCCATCCTTCCCCAACCACTTTCCATTCCATGCAAGAATGTCTTGTGATATTATTAGGTCCACGTTAGTGAGAGCTTGACGTGTATACCTTATTATGCACCCTCTCCCTCCTCCTATAGACATATAGTTTCATATTTCAAACAAAACATCCACAAAAAATAATGAATGAACAAAGGAATAAATAATATAAAATTCAATAAAACAAGACTAGATAAGATAAGATAAGAATTTTAAAAACAAACTCCGTTAGGGAAGAGACAATGCATGTAGGTGTGCCAAGTTTCAATTTCAGTTTTAAAGTTTGGCCAGTAAAGAATAAAACTTTCTCAATAACACTTGAGGTGAACAACTGCGGTAGCCTTAAATACAAAACAACGAAGGTAGGAAGCTCGGTTGAGGGCAGTGGTTAACTTAAAGGGAGAGATCATCCTGAAAATATATGAAGTGCCGTGGGATGAAGTGACCACAAGTGACCACACGATCCTCCTGCAAATGCACCCAATTTCTCGCAAGAATCAAAATTCAAAACTGGAGATACAACCACGAAAGGAACAATGGTGCATGGTGGAACCAAAAGGACCAATAATCAAAACGCATCAATATGAAATTTGCTGGGAAAACACGGTCGTTGTAAATCGAGATCTGGATGTGACTGAAGTGCTCATCAGCTTAGTCCCATATGCTTCACTACGTTATGTTGCAGCAAAGCATCGACAAGAACACCCAGGGGTGAGTTTTCCCGTTGGCGAGGTGAGGTTGGCTTATTGTATGAGACTACCCGTACTATCTCATCTTTGATATCATTTTTGATATTATCCCACTGTGAAATACCATGGCGAAATCAAAACGCAAACATTCCTTGAAAACTAACACTTTCTATGGAAAACCCGGAACTGAAGACTTCCGTTGTAAGCTCCCGAAACATATTACCAATGATAGCATATACACTGTGTTACATCATCTCCTGAAACATGACATTGGGGATGCAGCTCTTGAAGAGGAGCAGATAGAGTATCTAACTGGAGAACTGAAAATGATATATGCAAATCTAAACGTGGAAATAGCTAGACATTACAGCAGTATTGCCATCCAAAATGGCCGCCACCATTTCAGCAGGGTCACTTCCAATGGAATTCTTTTCGACAATACGCTATTAGATACATCCATTCAGGGCGACCCGTCAACCTCCCCAAATCGGATCAGCAATACTGCCACACCTGCTAGCCCTATTGTCATGTCTGACAGTCCCAACGCCCATGACAATGACCATAGCCCCTTGGATTCTTCAATGTGTCTCCAGAATTTATCACTCCAAGTCAAACGCCTCTCGAAAGAAGTGAATGATCTTCGGGTGCTCGTCAATGCACTAACTCCACAAAACAATGAAAGTGACCGGCATGTAACCGAGAGAATCAATGGCCTTACTACTTCAACGGGGGAGCATCAAACATCTGCCCAATATCCTAGCGCTGACGAACAACTGAGAGCTTACCGTGACAAACACAAAGTACAACATGCCTCGCTAATCACACCCCAATCTGTGACTTCAGAAGGAGCCTCTCTTCTAATCATTGGTGACTCAATGACAAAAAAGATAGTACCTTCGAGATTATCAAAGCGACGACGAGTTGCTAGCAAATCCCTCCCTGGTGCGCGGATAGAGGATGCATTTGAGGCAACATGTGCAGCGGCCAATCAACATCAGCCTGATGAAATACTCCTCCATCTGGGAACGAATAATCTACCCCATGACGATGACAACGAGGTGATTGCCAAATTAGCATCTCTGGCTGACCAGATAGTCGAGGAAACTAGTGCTTCTGCCATCACACTCTCATCGATCATACATCGCGCAAATGAAACAACAAAGGAATTCAGCAAAGTGGAAGATGTAAACAGAGGTCTCAAACTTCTAGCCAATAAGCACGGCTGGTCATTCATCGACAACAGCAACATCGACCCTCGCTCACACCTGTCGGTAGATGGCATACATCTCAATGGCTTCGGCATTCGTGCTCTCGCTATAAACTACATAGCACACATTCGCGGAAACACAACGCGTATCACCGATGAGTCATCGCCGAGTTTTTGGCAGCACCATCATCAGAAATTCCGTCGGAGACCGAAAGGGAGGGTATTCCCTCGCGATTGGATGGACAGTCTGGAGACCGCCAAAAGGCTGCTGAACCCCAACTACTGAACTCTGATGGTCAAGTATATGAACACCTAGTAGATGGTCACATTCCAAATACAGATTTATGTGGGCTGAAAATACGTCACCCCAATGTCAACTCGCTCCCCAGTATAAGTCGTGAGATTAAAGCAAATCCTTTGATTAGTACTCAACTGGAAAATTTTACCGGATTGAAAGTAGCACATATTAATGTCTGTAGCCTCCTGCCTAAAATAGATGAAATTCGGTATATTTTGATTACATTTAATTTTGATATTTTGTGTATTTCTGAAACGTGGCTCCATGAACAAATTGGAGATCATGAGATTCTGATAGAAGGTTATAATATTATAAGAAAGGACCGTGTGTGTAAAAGAGGAGGAGGTGTTTGTTTATATGTGAGAATTTCTTTAACTACAACCGATAAAAGTGATTTTATTGAGGAATATGATATTGAGTCAGTATTAATTGAACTGCAATGTAAGAAAATGAATTTATTGGTAAGTTGTATATACCGTCCCCCTAATGCTGGAAATGAGTTTTTTGAGATATGTACCAGTATGTTTGAGAAATTATTAATGGATAACAAGGAATTTATTATTTTGGGTGATTTTAATGTTGATTATAGTGATGGAAATAACTCACCAATTCATGCATTAGAATGTCTCTTCTCTTTACATCAGCTTGTCCACAAGCCAACACGCGTTACCGCCTCCTCTTCTACGTGTATTGACCTTATACTTACTACAATACCTGAGAGCCATATTATAACTGATGTTGCACAGATCTCACTAAGTGATCATTACATGATTTTCACGTGTGTTAAGTGTTCGACTAGAAACTCAGGCCATAAATTGGCCCGTTTCAGAGATTACAGTGAATTTAACTGTGATGATTTTGTCAATGATATATGTAACTGTGATGTTTTGACAAATCATCAAGATTTCTCATCTCAAATTATTTGTGATAACATTTGGCAAAATTGGATAAATGCATTTCTGAAAATATGTGATAAACATGCACCAATTAAATATATTCGAATAAAGAATAGATATAATCCATGGATAACATCAGAAATTATAGGTATGATGTATAAGAGAGATTACCTTAAACGCAAGGCTTATACATGTGCTATTTCTTTGAATGAATATCGGAAACAAAGAAACATTGTCACTGATGCAATTCGTAAATCAAAGAAAGTGTATTTAGCATCAGTTTCTGAAAAGTATAAAAACAACCCAAAGAAACTTTGAAAGGAATTACATAGAGCCACGGGTAATTCTAAGTATCTTAATAGTGTTCATAATGAAATAAGTCCTGATAAATTGAATGATTTTTTTGTAAATGTTGGGCAGAAAATTTTGAATTCTTTTGATAATGCATCATTATGTTGGAAAAACCCGAAATGTCTTTACGAATTTAGATTCTCTGATTTACAAGAGGATGATGTACTAAAGATTTTACGTGAACTGCCCAAAGACAGTAATTTAGATATTTTAGATATAGATAGTAAACTTTTGAATATTGCTGCATTATATATATCTAAAACTTTGACTGGTATTTTCAATGGTTCGTTAAGGAGTGGACTTGTATTTGAAGATTGGAAATTCGCCCGTGTCACCCCTATCTACAAAGGGAATGGAGATAAAGAAGTTTTGTCAAATTACAGACCGATTTCGGTTGTCTCTCACGTTGCAAAAATTCTTGAAAAATTTGTCCAAAAGCAGTTAATTTCTTATTTACTTCATCATGAATTGATTACTGTTGAACAGTCAGCATTCTTACAATATCATTCAACTGTTACGTGCTTGCACAGAGTAATTGATGACTGGCTTGAATCTCTAAATGCCCGTGAAGTAGTGGCAGTGTGTTTCCTAGATATATCCAAATGTTTTGATGCAATTTCACATGAATTATTACTTTTGAAATTGCAATATCATGGAGTTTATGGCACTGAATTATGCTGGTTTGAGAGTTACCTGAAAGGAAGGAAACAAGCAGTATGTTTGAATGGAAAGCTATCAAAGCCAAACAAAGTAACAATAGGAATCCCTCAAGGTGGAGTTCTTGGACCCATACTCTTTTTGCTCTTTATCAATGATATCACTCAGAGTGTTAATTCAGGTATCTGTAATATATACGCTGATGACGTTGCAATCTACAGCTATGGGCAAAATGTGAATGATGTTGAAATAAGGCTTCAAGCCTGCATTGATGAAATATATAGCTGGTATAGAAATAACAGATTGAAAATCAATGCTGATAAAACAAATGTAATGGTTGTATCCTCACGTTTTAAACCTAATTTGAAGGATTTGAATGTGAATCTTAATGGAATCAGACTTAAACAAGTCGATTGTGTAAAATATTTGGGTGTTAACATAGACAGTCATTTGACTTGGGATAATCATGTAAAACAGCTGTGTAAAAGCTTAGCATATAAAGTGTTTTCTTTACGACGACTTAGTAGCACCCTTGACACTCGGTTACTTAACATCCTATACAAGTCTACCATTCAACCATGTTTTGACTATGCTTGTTCTGTGTGGGGAAACTGCTCCGCAAAAAATCGCGAATCTATACGACGCATTCAAAAAAGAGCTGCCCGTGTAGTTTCCAAACAATTTGGATATGGTGATATAAGCGTGACTGAATTGTTTAACCAATTGAAATGGCAAAGCCTAGAAACCCGACGTGACTATTTTCTTTGTATGCTCATGTATCAATGCATTCACGGCACAGCACCAGTCAGGCTTTGCAATGAAGTAGAAATGTATTTTGATAGACATGGCCTAAACACAAGAAATGCAAATTCGTTAAATGTAGTATTACCGAAGCCAAACAATGAAATGTTTAAACAATCTTTCAGATACTCGGGCTCCATTGCCTGGAATTCTCTTCCCACTGAATTGCAAAATGCACCAACTCTTTTGACTTTTAAAAGGTTTTACAAACGTACCTTTTTTAAGACATATATTGTGAAATAGCAGTTCTTAGTTATTCAATGCCTTGAAATGTATGTATACAGCCGTCACTACATTTTTATTTTGCCTAATGTCGTGTATTTGTATATCCAATGCTGATTGTAAACTTTTTTTTTTCCTTTATTTGAATTTTGTGAGCTTTTCCTGCACGGGGATTCCTCGGATATTTCATTAAGTATGATCTTATATTTTCACTGATTGATTGATTAATTGTTATAATGGTTATTTTGAACTGCCGGGCTGTCACTTTTTATCAGTCACCTACCACACATTTTTATCTCTGTATTTCAGTAGGCCTATACATAGAAATGGAGGTTGTTGTATCGCACGTTTATGTACATGTATAATGCCATCGCCAGTGTCGTATTTATGTATATTACGTTGTCTTTCTAGAATGTGTATTGTATGTGTGTGTGCATTGTTTGTGTGAGTCCTGTGATATGTCATCTTGTGTTGTATCACTGCATGTGGTGCGAGTGTGTGCTCGAGTGAGTTTTGTGTGTGGTGTGTCTGTTGATGGTGTGCGTGTGTAATTGTGTGTGTGTGTGTGTGTGTGTGTGTGTGCGCGCGTGTGTAAGTGAGTGTGCCGTGTGTAAACTGTAGGCTTGACCGAGTGTCTGGTGTTGTATAAATGGGGTTGCTAAAAAACTGCGTGTTTCAGTCTTGTGTGTATTGATTCTGTTTGGTGTGAACAGTGGGCAGTATATACTCCAAAACTTAGCATTTTTCTTCTTTTTTTAACGAATTGTGCATTTGTATCCCAGTCCGGCAGTCCTTTTTTGTTTTAAATCTGTTGAAAATGATTTTTTTTTTTTTAACGCTTTTTGAGGGTCTCTCTTTTATAGTATATACATGTATCCCCTGTGCAGGAAAATGCATTGTTTTTACACAGGACTTCGATGTAAAACAGCTTTTAGCTGATCGTTTTTATCCTGTATAAATATGTTTCAATAAACAATAAATAAATAAAAATCACTTTGTGTGAAAGAAGCAGGAAAGAAAGAAAGGAAGAAGTGAATGTTTGATCAAATTCCTGTCAATAAGAAAATTATGATTTTCAGGTTGTGATTTATAAATCAAGCACAATTTATTGACAACTCTGTGATGTATCACGTGAGCTAAATATACTGTATTGTCGACAGAACTTTTTTCCCTGTTTTATGAATTTTTTTGGGCGTGCACGGGTTGTATTTAGAAAAAAAAAAAACACACGCACATGAACAATAATCATCGCATTGAGGGTGCCTATACAACCCTGTACAATTGAAAATGTGCGAAAATCAAAGTTTCGCACTCTATATAGTACAGGAGCATTTGCGGGACGTATAACATGATAGAATAATTACCAATTTGAGTTTCATCGATCACAATATCATAAAGGACTCAGTCTTCATCAGAATTTGCTCAAACTTTCACTGTAGTTGTTTTTCTAATTTTTCTGCTTCCTATCACATGCACGACTTTCAAGAGTGGATTTCCCCTTTGAATAATAATGTACATGCAAGTCCAAATATCCAAATTACTCAAAGTGAAAGGAATGTTATTGCTATAAAGATAACAGACGCGGCTCGGGAGCACCATAGCTACACTGTAGGTCTATACGGGTTTATATGGGTACATTCTATATACGCTTACTGTATGAATGGTATATTTTTCCTTTTATTTCTTCCCCAATGTGTTATCATCTGGGTGGGTTTTTTTTTTCGGTAACGTTATACAGTGTATTTACTAAATGAAAAGATACAGAAATGAAATAAAATCAAGTGAAATCAAATCAAATCAAATCAAATCAAATCAGTGTTTGTTTTATGTGTTTGTGTTACTGATGCATGCAAGTGAAATATTCGCATTTCTCTTTTCTTACGAGCGTGAAGCAAAATATTTGAGAACTACATTCCTGTTTTTTCCGTCAAATTCCAAGCCTTCACGATTCTACCCGTTTCCACACTGTATTGAAGCCACAACTTCACGACAATCATGTATAGAGCTTTATTCGATCTCAGGTGAAAACGAGTAACACATGTTGCATCTACATGTTGATAATTTCAGACAAAACAAAGTGCAATATCATAAGCCATTTCACAGTTACTTCTTGAGCACATTGGCCTTTCTTTTTTTTCTCTCTCTCAATTGGTTAGGTACTTCGCTCGCTTTTAAAGCAGCATGATGCATAAGCATGCCTATAATTTATGGAATTCATGTGCAAACAAAGAATGAACTTACGCAGAGCAGGTGACAAGAATGGTCTGTCAATTGACACTTCAGCTGGCATTCATTTTATTGTTTTGTGTTGAATGCATAAACAAACATTTTCTACCAACATTGCTAAATACCAAGCTCACTGTCAGGTGGATGCGCTAGTAATCACCATTTACAAGGGTTACATGAATAATCATATCATCAGGGATGCTTATCTCAGTGAATTCAAACACAAACATACCTGACTGTACACATGACATTTTTCTGCTCATGCGCAAAGTGGAACTGTAAAACTGCTGGCTTTAATTGTCACCATAATCAAAGGCGACTTAGGATGACAACATCGCAGCGTAATCCTATTGTTATCACGAACACGAGATGGCGCAATACAGTACCCCCAACCAAGTGGCGATAGTCTTTGAATCGTGTTGTAATCCCAAGTACTTGTATGTAGTCATATGTTGCCAGAGTTGGCATAAAGCTTTCTGGCATAATTTTAGACGTTTCAGCATCTAGCATTATGCTAGGCATAATTTGACTGTTTTTTGCATAACTCCAGCATAATTGCTACAGAAAGGATACTTCCAGGCGATCCTTTTTGGTTGGTTTGTTAGTTTGTGAGCTGATTACCGGTATATCGACAAAATTGACAACAACAAGTTGTGAAGACCTTTTTTGTTTTGTTTTGTTTTGTTTTTGTTTTTGTTTTTGTTTTGTTTTTTTGCTCGTCAGCTGATTAAGCACCACAGTTGGTTGACATGATGTGACATAATTTCATGACAATTTAGCATTCCCCCGCTGGCAGCTGATCACACTGCTGTAGTCCCATGCAGGTAGGCTGCAAGGCAATTATGTTATCATGGTGTCGGCTTAAATGAAGGGCTTGTGGTCATTTTATTCCCCCCCCCAAAAAAAAAAAAAACACAAACAAACAAACAAACAAACAAAAAAACAAAACAAAACAAACAAACAAACAAAAACAAACAAAAACAAAAACAAAACAAACTGATAAGCTGTCCCTGTCACAGGTAAAAAAGAAAGAAAGAAATGGAATTGAACATGAATATATATAATCACTGTTGCTTTGTACATCACTAATTATCCAAAGAATGTTAAAGGGATGGCATAGTATTGGTTGAGGTGAAAATGTAGCTTTTAACTTTTTTGAGAGATACTCTAGAAACGACTTCACAAAAACATAATGTTAAAAGCATAAAATTCTAAGAGGAATTCAAAGTTTTTTTTTTTATGAAACAATGAGTGGTTTTGAAATGGCTGAGATATCCCAAAACAAGGTAAAACAATGCGATCCTAATAAGAGGCGGGTCCCACCTTTTATTTGAATTGCTTTGTTTTGGATATCTCAGCCAATTAAAACCAATTTACATATATTATAGGGCCTACGATCTTTTATATTTCATAAGAGCTTTCTCATCATCTCAAGAAATCTTAATCGAACTAGGAATGTCGCTATGGAGACTGGTATACCTCTGCCATAATAATGCATGGTTCTCCTAATAGATCTAAAATACAGTGTCTTGACAATGTGTGATGACAGTTTCACATAATTGGCAAAATATAACAAAATGACAGGCTTGACACTAATATGTTGAATGTTCACTTTCCTTGAACAAGGTTTAATGGGATGAATGGCTATATTGTTTAAGAGTGCTTTGGGGATTTGAGGATTCTTAATTAACTTTTGACCCTTTTATAAGTTTAAGGAAGAAGTGCAATTTAGCACTTTCACTTGACCTTTCACCTTTTGGCAAGAAACTTCCAAGAGAATCTCTGTTGGGTAATACATGCACACACTAATTTTCAAGAAAAATCCTGCAGGCATTGTATATAGATAAGAAGGAAATTGTGAAATTTTGAGGAGTTGACCTTAACCTTTGACCCATGATCCCTAAATTCCCTAGATAATCACTGCCAGTCAGTACATGCATAATATGTATGTACTAAGTTCCATGAAGATACCTTGAACAATTTGTGAGATATGGACAAAAATTAAGTGAATCTGAACATTTTCACTTGAACTTTGACCTTTGACCTGACGACCCAATACTCTCTCTGGAGAATCTTTATGTGATAGTTCATGGATACACTAAGTTTCAAGAAAATGTCTTCAGGCACTGCACAGATATGGGGGAAATAGTGAAATTTTGAGCATTTGACCTTGACCTTTTGACCTTTGACCTTGAGCATGTGCACAATAAAGTTGATAGGCACAACTTCTCTCCCTCATGCATATACATACCAATTTTCATTAGGATACCTCAGATGGTTAATTAGTTACACTGTCCACAAAATTGATTGCAGACGGAAGGACGGACGGACGGACGGACAGCCCGAAAACATAATGTCTTCGGCGACACTTTGTGGCGGAGGCATAAAAACGTTGGAAACCTCGAGCCCCATCTCAATTGAAAATGTAACATGGCGATGTTGATCATTCTGATTCAGATCTTAAAATATGAAAGATAATAGTAGGGCCTACACCAGTAACAGGGTTTCCAACATACACACTCCAGTTCTTTCAACACATCAGAAAGAGTTCAATCTTACAGATGTGTAATGTTAAAAAGACTTGAAACTGTTGGGCTACTCGTCAAAGTTTTCCATCACGTCAAACCACTTTCCACTTGATTAATGGGTCCCACGTGCCTCACCACACATTAAAAATACTATGTGCAACGTACAAGCTAATAAACTATATGGTGCATAGCACTTGTGTTTGAGCTGGGATCGCAGATTGAATATTCAGGTGCATCAAAATACATGTACTAGTGTACAATTAGCCAACTGTGCTTTATAACAAAATTCTCGTTACGATGTAAAATTCACGTCTGAAAATTATCATTTATCTTCGCATAGATTTTTGTTTGGCTATGAGGAAATTTCAATACAACGAAAGAAAACTGCCAGTCCCGAAGATGTGGTTATAACAGGAGTCGCCTATATATATCACTTTTAAGTTGTGCTGTAAGTGCATAAAGCTCCCTCTAAGGCTAATTAATATCCTGATTCTCCTTAGATAATAATAACAGAGTATGATCAAAGTCTCCTTTTATCACAAAATCAGACTTTTGCATGTCACCAAAGATCAAAAGAAAACAGCATGCTCCCTGCATTGACAAATGCAACATGCAGGACTGAACTCAGGTGTGAAAAAAGAAACAAAACAAAACAAAACAAACAAAAACCCAAACAAACAAGTAAATTAACAGATGAAAGCTTGAAAATATGAATGCAATAACGTACAAACAAATGAGTACAATCACCAACTCACTGAATATGAAATAGATTAAAGTTAACCTTTATTGCTCAGATGGGCTCACATGGTCTCAATAGTTGATCACTTCATTGGAGAATAAAACTTTGTGGTACATGTAAAAAATGTGAATATGAAAGCAATGAACCATCATTACACTATACAAGAAGATATAATTTTTTTCCACAATCTGATTTTACTTTATTCATTAGAAGTTCATTTAGGTATGATGGTATGATGTCTGTTGGCGTACACGATCAGCCACACATCTTTAGGCAGAAAAACAAAGAAAGCAAAGTCTTGGTCGAAGTTAAGACTACCTTAAATGAATTTCAGCTGAAATGTCCTTAAATAATGTCTTTGGTGATCAATATATCAAACTTTTCCTCTAAAATATGAGCAGTACAACTTTACAAAATTTAAGGTCACTTTTCAAAGTTTCTGTTGGCATGTCTTGCACACTTAGTAATTATGTTTATCATGCTGCTGACACATCATTCCACCACATGCTATGAATAAAGACTGGCATGATCAAAGAAGCTCTCAAACACTTCACCACTAAAGAGCAACTTCATGTCATTTTGATAAACAAAGCAAAATTTACACAGCAAGAATAGGTGAATTTTCATCAGCATTGGGTGCATAGTCCTAGACTTGCTGCCCTTGTAAGAATTTAATGAATTGATAAATAAATAATTCAATTAATTAATCAATTACTTCATAATGACCACATCTTCAAATCAGATTTGTTAAAGAAATCCATACATCTCCCAAACCCATGTGAGAACTGAGGAATAATTATGTCGTCATCTTGCCTTATTTGCATACAATAATAATATGGTTGCAACCAAATCACTGCCATGTGAGAAGTGCAACTTGTAGAATTCCATGATATGACTACAGTTTGTCTGATACTGAATACAAAATTCTTCCACCATACTCAATGGCTGGAATTCACAAAGGTGGTAAAATTGAAACCATGGTTTAAACCATGGACAATTTGTATGGAGCGCCAAGTGTCGCATGGCCTATTTCATTACGAAATGTTAAATGGTACTTTTGTCGACAAAATAATCATTTCATTGTCGAAATGCTCTGTTAATGAAATAATCATTTCGTCAACAAAATCGTCGACGAAATGTTGTCATCTCGTAGATGAAATGACTGATTTCGTTACGAAAAAGGCCATGCGAAACTTGGCATTCCATACAAATTGTCCACGGTTTAAACCAAGGTTTCAATTGTACCATCTTCATGAATTCGGGCCAATTTGTTTGATTTTACTCCAGTTAAACTTACTTTATTGGTTTCTGTATTGCATTCATATGAACATGAAAAGTATATAATGTACATAAATGAATCAAAATCACTCTTTGAGTTGTTAGCATTGTCTCCACTTCTCCTCTGCACACATAAAAAAGTTTATAAAATTCAAAAATATACATATCCAGCATCTTCAAATTTTGGAAGAGTTTGTTTGCAAAAACGGATAAGTCCATTTTTGAAGATTTTGAAGTACGGTCTCTGTAATAAAGTTCAAAATAATACCTTTTAAATGATATATTACTCACTACATATAAAGGTACATTTTTGAAGTTATGGTCAAAAGAAGCAAAAAATTCTTATTATTCTCTTTATTTTTCTTGACCTTTAATCGCAAATATCTCCATTTGGCAAATATGGACGTATCGGTTTTTGCGAATAAACTCTTCTTTTTTTTTCTCAATATATACAAATTGTACATTGACCTGGGGTATATCATGAAGCATTTTGTCATATTTGTTTTTTTTTTTTTTCTGACTGTTATAAGCTACTGAAATCTATGGCTGAGAGCAAATATGTCCGACAAGTTTGTCAGACAAAACACTTCATGAAATGCCCCCCCCCCCCCCCCTCCCAACTTCTTCTGGGTCTCTTGCCACATTGAGCTAGGTGACTACCCAATACTATATGATCACTGGCCCTCATATTTCAGCCATTGGTCATATATAGCAAAGAGAAAAAAATGAGGGGCGGTGCAGTATTCTTACAGCAATTGATTCTGCCAACCCTCAAACAATGAGTAATAGGTAACTACAAGTACTGAATGTGTGAACATCTTATTAATTACTGACACAGAATTTAACCATCATATGTGGCAAGGTGGTGTTGCAATAAAAAGGTTAATCCTACTTCAACATAGACCTTGCCAGGAAAAAAAAAAAATGTGCACTGGAGAGAAGGCTGTGTCTCATCACAGCAATTTTGCTGTAAAACATCCAGCAGAAATAAGTACAGAGACAATTTCTTGACTGTATCCCTGCACATGTACACTTGTACATGTATCTCAACTAAAGCTAATATCATAGGCAATGAAATCCTCCCTCCCAAACTTTGTCACATTATGGCATCAATTCCCAGTCTGAAGTTCCATTTCAAACGAGACTTTTAAACTAATATTGAAGAAACAGTCTGGTTTGTTGGATGCACTTTAATTTCATGACAAGGGAACATGTAAGCAGAACATACCATAATCTTTTTTTTTTTTTTTAAACTGACACAGCAGTGCAGCTAGGAATTAGGAGGATGGGTCAATAGAGGGCGCTATGCTCTTTGCACTCTAAAAACCTGCGACAATATTACCTGGTTACATCAGGTTTCCTACAATCACAGAAATATAAAGAGTTGAGTTCTGAAAATTTACCTTGCTAAAAGAGGGTGTTCTGTTATAATTATACGTGACCCATTTATAGCAAGGTTACACTGTATCAATGTGTCATGATCAGAGAGCCACCAAGTTCTGAATCGCCATGTTTGTAGCAAGTTGTTCGAAAACGTGTAAAGGGGGGATCAATTCAACACTTTCATTATATCCATGGAACAGCTACGTTAAGAACACGACTTCGATTTACTACATGCAATGTACATAACAACTTATGTATTTAGCAATTCACATTATATGGAGCTGACTACGGAGCCAAAAAATACTGATATGAAAACAAAATGTTTGTTTGTTGGTTTTTTTTTTGTGCATCAGTGTTCAAGAAATACTAGTGCCATCATATCTGGCCAATTGTTAGATACAACTCTGAATACATCTTTGGTATATCATTCACAAGATGACATAGTTGTGCAATTTGATTCTTCAGTTACATTCATGAAACTTTTTAGGAAGCTCATTTGATGCATTGCTTTAAAAAAAGATGATACAATCTCCCAGACAACTTGAGAATTGGGTTTTTTTTTTAATTCTTTAAACAGCTTACCGTAAGGCAAGGAATGTTCATGTGCATTTTATTTTCACATAGTTTGCAAGAGCCAATATTTGTGAATTAAAATGCATGGGAAAGTTCTTGTCTATGCTATAAACATTGAATGTTAGAGGCAACACATGAAAATTTCATGCCGCGAAAAAGGCTGCCGGCTCCAATTCGCCAAAAATTTCATGCCACGAAAATATCCAAATTCATGAAATTCTTTATTTACATCGATGTAGGACAATTTGTCAATCAGTCGCAACGAAAATACTTGTGTTTTATAGTACTAACACGTATATGGTATGTACAAAATATTTCCCTTCATGTATAGAAGTGTTTACTTCCCAAGAATACTTAGTAAGGTACATGAAGTTACAAAACAAAAATGCATCGCCTCAGAATACCTTTTTCCAGCCTCTAAATAAAATAGGGATATAATCCACAACATTGGATTGAATATGACTAAAGTCTTTGTTTCCTTCATTTTGACAGCGTATTCACAAATACGGGGGCATCTGTTCTACTGACAATTTCCCTAAAACAAACAACCAAACAGCAGTGCTGATTTGACAGAAAACACATATTCATTTAGACAAAAAAAATCTCTAACATAAAGAAACTTATCTCCTCCAGAGAAATTTACACTTTCTAGAGTATTTCAAATGACAAGAATGACAGAAAAGTCAGCGTAATCTAACAACCAATTACAAGTTTTATTGCCACCGTCTGTTACCAGGCTAACATGATTGACTAAAATTCCACAGAAAATGAAAGAACCAGTAGTGTGGGGAAACCATGAAATAGGAAGGCTGGCCAGACTCGGATAAATTTGAAAATCCCTGTAACACCTTGTGTACAGCTTAATACGCTCCACACACGTAGCCAGAACCTCTAATGGAGTGGGACGCCACCAATGAGTGCACGCTTCAACGTACCTATTCGCTGATGGGCAATTCCATTCTTGCAGGCCAGGACTAGTTGCGGTTTTCGAAAGTTCCCTGGTGGGCTGCAAACAAAAAAAAGTTGCCATGACAGCGACTCTTGCTGGAATGGCAATTGTAACGGTAACGACAAGGGTCAAGCTTCCTAATTGGCTGTTGCTATGGGAAGTTGCTATTCTAGCAAGAGTTGCTATCCTAACATCTTTTATGAAACGGGGGCCCCAGTTCAATATAGCCTTTTGTCAAGGCCCTCTCGCTGTATGATGGCTATAACAGGTGAACAAAGTGAGCCCAGACAATCACGACAGTGCGAGGGCCTTTTGAGATCTGCTTTACACATTATTATTCATGACACATGATCCCTCATAACTGAATAGTCATATTAACAGGTTTCAGTCGACCAATGGAATGACGCGCTCCCCACATCCTCCGTCTGGGTGCTGTCCTGCCTGTTTGCATGCATCACTGACCACTTGTGGAGGTCTGTGGCGTGCATTCGCTGTATGCAATTCAGGAACGGGCAGACAGACATGCAGATTGGTCGACATTTGCTCCCGAAATCGGGGAGCAAAAGTTGTTATTTCAAAGGGCTAACAAAAGGTTGGAATGCAGATCTCACGAAAGGTCCTCGAGCAACCCCACCCGGCTGCCCTCTCTTCACCATACAGCAAGAGGGCCTTGGCAAAAGGCTAAGTTCAATCATGCAAGCCTTTTATCCCCTTTAGGGTACTGGGTCTGGAACCATTCAAGCAAGTCACCACTGTTTTCCTATTTCATTTGCTCGACATCGCTTTTGCATGGATCATTTGTCGATTCCAGATGGGGAGCGGGTTTCCTGCACATTTTAAGAGTCCGGGACATCAGCTTTCTCTGGAGGCGATCTGGGGCTAACAGGTCCCTTTTTGCCTTTCTTGACGTGCTTGTCATAGTAGCGGTACATGGCGCGGAAGTGCTTGTCCTTGAGGATGATGTGAGGGCGCTTCGCCTGCATGAACACCTGCGCCTCCTGTGGTGTGCAGTGGTTTGACTATTGACAGAGATAGAGAAAAGAAAAGATGGTGAGTAAAAAAGTTTAATCCTGCAATTTGTGCAGGTAATATGACAGTACTGTATATCAACAGCATTGTAAGCTGATAAATATGATAATGCAACTTTAGCAAAATCCATTTCTTCTTTCTTCAATTTATGTCAACAATGATCCACAAACCCCGGAGCTCTGTCATTTATTGACCGATTGTTTAAACTTGGCATACACTTTGTAGTTGGGGGCCTAAGGGCTCAAAATGGGTTGTTTGGTTCAGATTCTTCCAAAAGCACCAAATTTGGCTCATAGGTCCCTTGTACCATACTCTTTCGATTTTTGATGGGCGCCAAGACTAAAAACCCTTGGGGCCGCCATATTGGTGGAATCCAATATGGCCGCCGTCCGGGTTAAAGGTCAACTGCAGTTACAAATTGAAAATGTTGATTAATGTTATGAATCCCATGTGGAAGATATTACGGGGTTAGAGAATGTGATTCTAAATATCATTTCTGCAATTCAAGGTCACTATCACCTCTCAAGGTCATTTTCAAGGTCAAATAAGGGTCAAATCAGGCGTTTTGTGCATTTTTCGAAATGGCGTCTGTGAGCATTCAACTTCAATTCACTGGTACCCCTATTTTGTCCCATTTGTCATCTCTTCCATACTCCTTCAATGGCTTCAATGGTAAATTAGGGCCAAGAGCGGTTCCATCCTCCTACATATCAATAATGACTATGACAAATAAATGAAAAAATTATATTTAAGATATATATATATATTATATTGAAATTTTGAGCACAGAAAACGGGCTTCCATCGGTTTCGTTTTCTTTTCTCATTCTCTATGCTCAAAGGTTTACTATTTATCAATTGTTTCTGGTCCGTTTTACTTTTTTATTGTTTCAATATGTATATATATATATATATATATATATATATATATATATATATATATATATTGAAATTTTGAGCACAGAAAACGGGCTTCCATCGGTTTCGTTTTCTTTTCTCATTCTCTTTGCTCAAAGGTTTACTATTTATCAATTGTTTCTGGTCCGTTTTACCTTTTGTTTCAATATGTATATATATATATATATATATATATATATATATATATATATATTGAAATTTTGAGCACAGAAAACGGGCTTCCATCGGTTTCGTTTTCTTTTCTCATTCTCTTTGCTCAAAGGTTTACTATTTATCAATTGTTTCTGGTCCGTTTTACCTTTTTATTGTTTCAATATGTATATATATATATATATATATATATATATATATATATATATATATATTGAAATTTTGAGCACAGAAAACGGGCTTCCATCGGTTTCGTTTTCTTTTCTCATTCTCTTTGCTCAAAGGTTTACTATTTATCAATTGTTTCTGGTCCGTTTTACCTTTTTATTGTTTCAATATGTATATATATATATATATATATTGAAATTTTGAGCACAGAAAACGGGCTTCCATCGGTTTCGTTTTCTTTTCTCATTCTCTTTGCTCAAAGGTTTACTATTTATCAATTGTTTCTGGTCCGTTTTACCTTTTTATTGTTTCAATATGTATATATATATATATATATATATATATATATATATATATATATATATATATTGCAATTTTGAGCACAGAAAACGGGCTTCCATCGGTTTCGTTTTCTTTTCTCATTCTCTTTGCTCAAAGGTTTACTATTTATCAATTGTTTCTGGTCCGTTTTACCTTTTTATTGTTTCAATATGTATATATATATATATATATATATATATATATATATATATATATATATTGAAATTTTGAGCACAGAAAACGGGCTTCCATCGGTTTCGTTTTCTTTTCTCATTCTCTTTGCTCAAAGGTTTACTATTTATCAATTGTTTCTGGTCCGTTTTACCTTTTTATTGTTTCAATATGTATATATATATATATATATATATATATATATATATATATATATATTGAAATTTTGAGCACAGAAAACGGGCTTCCATCGGTTTCGTTTTCTTTTCTCATTCTCTTTGCTCAAAGGTTTACTATTTATCAATTGTTTCTGGTCCGTTTTACCTTTTTATTGTTTCAATATGTATATATATATATATATATATATATATATATTGAAATTTTGAGCACAGAAAACGGGCTTCCATCGGTTTCGTTTTCTTTTCTCATTCTCTTTGCTCAAAGGTTTACTATTTATCAATTGTTTCTGGTCCGTTTTACCTTTTTATTGTTTCAATATGTATATATATATATATATATATATATATATATATACGGCCACCATCCTATTCCAAGGTGCCGAATGAGGGTGCAATGGCAAAGAGGGTAATAAACACGCCTAATCTTATTTTGTCCTCGTTTTTCCTTCTGACGAGATAGCTGGATAGCCCGTATGCAACTAGCTGGTCAGTTGTATGTACTTGAGGTGGACCACTTTACCGGTTTATGCACCTTGAGTTTTCCGATAACGGAATGCCGATTCAGGATCTTTTCAAGTGTCTGGGTTTGTGATTCTTTCACACAAGGGACTTCCACTTTTTATATCCAAGTGATGAGGTGCAAAGTGTTGTGCCTCTACTAGAGGGGACAGTATGACAACAGACACCATTGCTCAGCTAGACTTGAGATAAGTGGGATTCGAACCCGCGCCGGAACACAAGTCTTTAGACCGCAAGCCATACGCTACCGACTGAGCCACCCCGTCACCTTTCATGGTCATTATATAACTTTCCAGATGGCAAGCGATATGATTCTCCTCCTGCTGAAATTGGTGTATGTCTGCTCTCCCTTGCTTCCGCGGAATCGAGCTCCTCAATCCAGGTCAGACCAGTATTCTAGGAGCAGTTAACTAAATTCGATCATTAAAGTCCTTTAATGGCAGTATCGTATCAGAGTAGGTGAAGACAATTCAGCTGAAGGTTTTTTCTTATCTTTTTTTTTTTATTCTTTTTATCAAACGAAATCGTTTCTTTACTGAAAGCGCAAATGACTAGAGATGTTGTATGGGATACTGATCCTGAAAAAAATAATCTTAACATTTTTGCGCAGCAACACTGTGCAGTCCTCTGACAAGAGATGGTGATGGCACCACTCAAATCTCAAATTATAATCGGAAGAGCGTAGCGGCTTCCTGAAAATTAAGAATGAAAAATAAAGAACTGCCCTCATTTATCAGCGCACAGATATCCAAGAATAAATGGGACGGACAACTCATCCTGAGCACCTGATTCGAGACGGAAATATCAAACAGGAATTGTGATCTCACAACCCTTCAGCTTTCCAACAACTTAGATGCGATCTACGCAAAGATATCCTTACAAAGGATGACATAATGTTTTCTGAAAGCATTTTCTGAAAACAGTATACAATCGCATGGATGAGCATAACATCACATTTTCGGTAGTGTGCTTTTTGTTAATCCCTTTGATCTGAGGCAGTTACGGGTGGGTCGTGGTATTGAAAAGATAAAGGCCTTTTCAGCTCTTTCCTGTACAGCATATGTCTCTTCCAGAGCCCAACATCAGGCACTGACAGGGTGTGACATTACTTCAGAGTTGCTTTGATGTGGCATGCAAAATGCCTAAGTAGTATGGATCAGCAAACCAGAGCTCACTGACACATTAACTACACAGTACTTTAATAATCGTGCTCATGTCCAGCAAGGACTAATGAGCAACAAGGTTTATGGGGCTGCCTGCGTCAACGAGGGTAGGCATCATCTCGTCATAACGTGGGAGCAGATCATCAGAAACCACCCTATCTGATGTGGTCCCTGACTTCAGGGAGTGGAGTTGGAGGAAAGATGGCACAGGTACATGACATTTACTAGTACTATCAGCCACTCTCCGCAATGCTTCAGTACCAAATTTCATTTTTCTGCACCACAGCTGTTTCAAGGCATGCATTGGGAGGTGGAAAACATGGAAGTGGAAAAAAAATGAATGAAATGAATGAATGAATGAATGAATGATTGAATGAATGAATGAATGAATGAATGAATGAAGGTGAAAATGCACAATGTAGAGTAGGTGTCAGACGAGCCATGGTCAGTAGTTTGATATTGCTGCAAACCTAACGGGGGGGGGGGGGGGGGGGGGGGGATTGAGATCCTATCTGACGGGAGGAGACATTGTCGCAATGCCAGCGTCTCGAAGAAATTATTTTCGCTGTCACAACTAACGCGATTTCCAGGGCAACGTCCAAGACGTCTTCAAACAAAGGGACAACTTATTTGCTTGGAAGTCACGGGGATGTTGGCACGGCTTTTGCAGTCGCAGGGACTTATCAGAGACGTCTTTTCTCGGCGACTTCTCCCTTTCGTCGCTATTATGTTATTACGGTCTCCACAAGATGCGGGGACATCTCGAAGATGTTGCAGACAAATTTAGTCCCCACGACATGGCCACAGTGATGGAGACTTCGCAGAGACGTCTCGGAGACAAGCTGGAAGACGGAAATAGTCTCTGCAAAAATCGGAAATGTTCGATTCTCCTGCCAATCCTGGAGATTGGGCTCGTCTCCAGGAAACGTGCGTCGTAGAGATGTTGCAGAGAGTAGAGTTGCAACCTATAGTAGTCTTCATACCAACGAGATACCAACTTATAAAGTCTTGTGATATCATACCAATTTGTGTCCAAGCACTTTGGATAGAATCTTAACAGACCCTAGAAGGTGTCATGAAAGTTGTACTATAGCATATCTAATCTGTACCCTGTTAATGGTGTCACTGTGGCACCTGTGAAATATGCTTGTTCCCTACATGGCGTCACCAGGACCGTCATGTTCTCTGAACGGCATATTTAGCTGTGGAGGCACATACATTTCCTACAAGGACTTTAGAATCGAACTTTCTTACACAAGTTCGAAAATAGCAAATTGATGCCAACCTAATGTACTATAAAAACTCTCTTAAACACGACAGATTTTTTTTTCATCCAGATTAGGAGTGTTCTTCATAGTTATTATTCCATTGAATTTAAATCTGAATTATGAATATCTATTGTGATTGAGGATCCCTGAACTGCAACAGAGAAATAAAAACACTTCTCTTTTTAGTGGCAACGTCAAGGACGCAGGTAATATAGAGAGTACCCCCCCCCCCCTATTGCTAAACGATTAATATATTAGGTAGCAATAGGATTCTATTTTTCATATATGTATGTTTTTATTGCATTCCTTGCAGATGAAGATGAAAATAGTAATCCCGTAATCAAATCTTGAAAACTCTTTTAAAGGGCATTACCCATAATTCTAACTACTGAGTAGCTCTTTTGGCTGTCATTAAAGCAAATGCAAATATATTGAATTCCGCAGATATGACCAGTCGGTGAGGACATTAACTTTCCTCTTAGCGCCTGCAATGTAAAAATAATTAATGGAATGATTGTCACATGAACTATGATATTCCATAGCTTTGGATAGAACCTCACTTAAAAGCTTGTGTAGCCATATTATAACAGGCCATGATTGAAATGATGCAGAAAAAAATTACCGTAGTAAGATTCCTTAAACACTGTTAAACCTAATTACTCTCAGAAAGGGGTTCTTATTATAATTCATGAGTGTATACATAGTGTTTGAAATCTTAACACGAAAGCAGATATATTGATGTTACTTAACTCGTGAGAAAGCACACCTCTCCCTCTCTCACAGCCCTCAACAACTGCAATTCTACTAGCTGGGCTGGCATTCCTCCTAAATTGACTATAGGCAAGCCATTTTCTAAATTACCTTTTGTGAATATAATGGTTTGACCCCAAATGACCTTTAGGGAGACCTTATAAGGAAAAGTTGACATCAGACCATAAAAACAACTCCAGAATCGAATCCCTTGACCCATAAAACCTCTAAAGCTGACTTTTCAAATTATTGTAACACTTTAAAGTTTTTTTGTTAAGCACTGGCCTTTAAACGTATGTGGCAGCCATATTGGATTTTGTAAATATGCCGCCCCGGAGGGCGCCCTTCACAAGAAATACGCCTTTTTCAGCCGTCGACAACTGCAATTCTATTACTGAGGCTGGCATTTATGGAATATTGACCATGGGCAAGCCATTTTTTCAATAAACTGTTATGAATACAATGGCTTGACCCCTAAATGACTTTAAGGTGACCTTAAAGGAAAAATTGACTTCAGACCATAAAAACAGCTTCAGATTCGAATTCCTTGACCCAGAAAACCTCTTAATCTGACTTTTTAAATGATTGTAACCCTTTTATGTTTTGAAATGCAAGTGACCTTTAAACCTATATGGCGGCCATATTGGATTTTGCCAATATGGCCGCCCCAGAGGGCGCCCTTCTTGGCGCCCATCAAAAATTGAAATAGTATGGTTTGGGCTACATGTGTGCCAAATTTTGGTGCTTTTGGAAAAATTTGAACCAAAAATCCCTTGCGCCCCCCACTATTGTACCTGTGTCCCATCAGATATTTCAGGAATACATAGTTATGTTTATGAACTACATGTATTATCCATTTTTCTTCTTTATTAATCTGGTAAATAATGGAAATGTGCATATTTTCCCCCAACATTTTGAATTCTTATAGTTTTGTTTAATACACCAGAGCAGAAATCTCTTTTGTACTTGTAAATTGAAGAAAGGTGATGTGTAAGTGTATATCTTGACATTATATAATGAACAATATAATGTGTCTCGCCCATTCGCGTACAAGAAATTGTGCGCAAATGGGATATAACATAAAAAAAGAGATATAACAGATAAAAAGAGAAACAAATGTGTATAAAAGGGTAAAAATTTACGGCAAAAAAGAAATGTGCCATAAAAATTTAACATTGGGCCCTTAAAGTTTGTTGACCCCCGCCTGTGACCTTTGACCTTGTGGTGACCATCCACTCCCCAAGGGACATCTACCATCCAAGTTTGGTCACAAACGGACCTACGGATCAAAAGTTATGACCCATAATAGAAACGCACCATAAAAATTTAACATTGGGATCTAACAGTTTGTTGACCCATGCTTGTGACCATTGACCTTGTGGTGACCATCCACTCCCCAAGGGACATCTACCATCCAAGTTTGGTCACAAATGGAGTTATGTATCAAAAGTTATGACCCATAATAGAAACGTGCCACAAAAACTTCACATTGGGCCCTAAAGTTCATTGACCCCTGCCTGTGAGCTTTGACCTTGAGGTGACCTTCATATATGGTAAAATGAAAAACTTTGTATGACCCCTCTTCCCTCGAAGTTTGATTGCAATTGAAGCCCAGAGTAAAGAGTTATTGAAGTTTTTGTAGCGTTACAGACAGATGACGGACGGACAGATGCCGCAGGCGATCTCCTAGTCTCCCCTCACCTCCGGTGGGCTCGACAAAAAGTGGGAAATGCTTATTCAAATTAGAGACAAATGAATATTCATTAGCAACATGAAAGTCAAATGGTTCTTGCTTCCCTTTGCTTCCCATTTCAGACTATGTATTTTTTTTTAATTTCTTGTTTTAAAGTTTTTGTTTTTCCTTGTTTTGTTACCTTAAATAGTTAACAATAGCCTAAGAGAATGTTATCTGAGCAAATTAAGTTAGAAAAAAAAGAAATTCTTCCAACAACTTTTCTTGTAAAACCCAAACAGTTCACACACAAAAATCACAAACTGCCATTTTTTGTGATATTGATCACAAATATGTACTATATCTACGATATTGTACACGACAGTACCCGCACATTTTTGCAAATAGGGTCTCAACTTGTGCAAGAGATGTAAAAGAAAATAATCATAAAATTTCAGCATGAAATTCACTTCCAGTAAGAAATACTGCACACAATGTCAAGAGGTGCTATTTTTTCCCCCACCCCACCCGGCTATTGAAGGCTAAAAATGACGCTCAGTTTCATTCAACTTTACAGAGAGAATATATTTTCACAGAACAGCAAGACAGTGGAGATGAAGTGGTCTAGTGGAGTGTACCTCCATCACAAAGGCCTGGGTTCAAATCCTATCTTCACTTTTATATTAACACTGCTCCTCTCTATCCAGATGTACAAATGGGTACCTGGTAGGTAGGAGAATGTTCATGTGATCGGATATTCAAAATATGGATGCCAAAATGATTCCCGATGGAATCCCATTTTCTTTGCTCAATTTTCCACTAATAAATGATATTCATTTCTGGTCAGTTTTTCTGTTTTCGTATGTTAAAATTTTTTATAAAATGGGTTCAAGAATGTAGCCAATTGGAAGCGCTGAAATGAGTCAAGTGTGCGTGCATTAATTACTTAGCTATTATATGTACGCGCTGTCAATCCTGTAAACAACTTCTAGTTCGGGCCGCAGGCTGCCACAACAGCCGGCGGCCTTTCTTGTGCATAACACATAAGTATACTCTTATACGTACGTACAGTACTTATGTGCGGGATTTCCGAGCGCGACGTGCGTAAATGTTTGGGACGAACATCTTCGGACATCTTGACTTTTGAGCGAGTGCTACATGTAGCTGACTGGTATTGACCCACAAAGGTACGTGAATAATGCTGTTAGTTTTCGACCCATTTTATAAAACAAATGATGCACAGGATTATTTCGTGGCGTTAGTGAAGGTGCGGCGCACTCTCGAGTACTGACAACGGTTGCAAACATGCACTCGGCTGCGCCTCGTGCATGTCGCACCATGGTCAATACTCTCGAGCACGCCGCACCTTCACTAACACACTCTATCCTGTGCATCATTTGTATAGTTACAGTCAAAAAGCAAAGCATATGAATGTATGCGCTGTTATTTTTGCGTACAAATATTTTCGCGAATGAGGAGGTGACAGACATTTTCACAAGATGTTGTTTTCACGAATTGACACAGAGGCCTCTATAAGCGCACTACTACCTTAGCATACATATGGTGACATTTTCGCGTGTTGTTAAATTCACGGTCCAACTGTCATTTGCGAAATTCACGAAAATTAAACCCTCACGGAAATAACAGCTTATACAGTAGATGACAATCTTTTGACTTGAATTCTTACATCATTGTAATGAGCATTTTGTTTTAACTGTGCTGGTTATAAACAGGAGTGCGTTGTATATCAAAAACTTTCCGTACCTCCATGAGGTAGCATCCAACCAAGGTGGCGCTCCGCGTCCTCCCCGCCTTGCAGTGGACATAGACGGAGTTCCCCTCCTCGGCGTGCTTCTGGATGAAACGCACCCCTTGCTCTAGAAAGTCCTGGTTGGGCACGCCACTGAAGTCTACCGTGGGAAGATGCAACTGCTCTATGCCATGGCTGGCCCACTCCTGCACATAGAGGGAGCAGGATAAGAATGGTTAAAAAAAAAAAAAATCAGAAAGGTTAAAGGTCAAGAGTACCATGTGACTTTTTCTTTTTCATGGTTACTTTTATTTTCACTCATATTCTGTTTGTACAATGTTGAAAAGATTCTTTACTGCTGCATAACATCTGAACCAAATATATAACAGGTTGAAAGGTCAAAAAAACCACCAAATTTGAGACAGAAGCAATACACTTTAGTGTGTTTCTACATAATTGCCATTTCAATGATCCAACATAAATTTCATCATTTAGAGGATCCTAATAATTCTGCACTTGAAATAATGAAAATGACGACATCAGGACTCGAATTACTTTTTTTTTCAAGTCTATTGTATGATATAGTACTAGCAATTTGGCTGTTGTTTTTTGTAAATCAAAATAAAGGGATATAATGCAACACCAAGGCCTCGTTGCTAAAAACTTTGCGTTTAAACGCAACTTGCAACTGATTGTCACTGGCCAATCAAAATCATTGTTGCATGCATGTCTTCTTAATAGGGCAGACCCTGAGCCAATCAGAATGGTTGTTTCAAAATTAGCAATTATTTGCAATTGATTGCAACTTTCTTGCAACGGGGCCCAAGTCACATATGTTATTTCATGGACTTGTTAGCCAGGATAATAAAGGAAAGGGAAATCTGCTATGTATTACCACACATCTTGGTGATGTGGAGTGAGTGATATTAAAAGCACATGAACGCGACTAGACAGATGGTCGAGGAAAAATGTGCTGAAGGTGATGTACAAGTGTGTGTCTCCCACGCATGACGAGCTGATGTTCTCTGACACTGCATGTGATTCTATTTGTTTCGCCCTGAACATCGACAATCGATAAACCAGCAGAGCAAACAAAGCTTTGAGTACATTCATCTTTGCATTTTGTTGCTGTTTTCCCCTTCTTTTTGAGCTGCACTGTCTGTTTTGCCCGACCTCAGGTGGACCAGACATTATTATTAAACCCATTGAGAACTAGAGCTGCTTTCAATACACTACACTTTTCCCAAAGACAACCGTCAGAGTATTCTCAAGATTTGCCTTCAAAGGGATAAAACTTTTTCACAGCTCAGACTGAAATATTTGGTGTCTCTATTTCATTTTAAATTAGCACTGGGGTCACCTGTGGAGCAAGTGGCACCTACAGTGTCAACATATTGACAGACGCCTCGTTCATGGACGCTGCGACAATGAGCTGAACACACCCTGTCTAGATGGAGCTAGACACTGCATGAAACCTGAATAAACAGACAGTGTGGGCTTCATGTATGTTTTACTTGTGAATGTAGGATAACATCAAAAAAAAAAAAAAAAAAAAAAAAAAAATATATATATATATATATATATAAACTATATGCCCAACCATAATATAATGTGCTTGAGAAACATAAATGTAATAATGATAAACAGTACTTGGTGTGATATATGAAGTGTATCACAAGTATATCAAATTCTGAAATATATTATTTTTGTTACTTTACTTTTCTGCTTTGTCCATGAAGAAAGAGTTGGATTGGTACATGTGTATTTGTGACAAGCATGCATGTTTTACTTGTGACTATTCAGAAGGATCATCCCTGCATTAAACTGTAGAACTCTAGAAGAATATGTGTCAAACCAGGGGATACAGGCAAGTCCCTTTATAATGAAGTCTTCGGGACCAGCAGTTTTCTTTCGCTACAAATGTATGTCGAATCAACATTCTAACCAAAGGGAATTCTGCACTGCAGACGTTACTGATACTGATTCAGGGAGCTGAATTTTTTGTTAATTGTAATGGGAGCATCCTGTACATTACAATGGATGGAAAATCACGAACCTCTTTGTTGGGTGTCCGACCCTGAAGTTCAAAGTCCTCGTTGAGGGAAATAATGCCTCTCACATTCTCCTTTTCCTTCAGCTGAAACACAAACAAAAGAAATCAGAAGGAAAGAAGAACCATTGGTCAGTAAAGACAAGGTATATCATCAGAGGATGGACAGTTTAAAGTGTCCCCATTGGAGCCACTGACTACATATCTACATATGTGACCCTGCACCAGAAAACAAACAAAAAGTCGCCAGACATGGATTTTTAGTTAAGGGCAGATTCTGAAAGAGCAGACTCTAAGCTTTAAAATGATGTATAACTCAATTCAAATGGATTCTCCTCACCTAAATAAATATTGGAAAGAAAGCACACACTCTGCAAAGTGTGAACTGAGAAAAGAGGTTCTGAAGTACAGGGTCTATTCAAGTGCTTAATCTTTACCAAGCCGTGCTACCTGTGCCATGAATGGGACAAAAACATGATGTTAACCACTGTAGCACCAACAATTAAGGGATTATCAGATTAAGCTGAAATTGAGCATGGTCTGTTATCACATTCTGACCATGATAAATGTCAATTTTCAGAGCAGTAGCATCATCCTTTTAAAAGTTATTAGAGTTGAAAGTGAAGAGGGTGCAAGGGATTTTCAAGAAATGAAAGGGGCCTCTAAAAACCTGATCACAATACTCTACCAAAAAAGGGCTTAAGTAGAAAAACTGCTGAAAACCCACTTTCCCATTCAATTTATGATCCCAAACTCAAGAATAATGCAGAAGAAGAATAGCTCTTTCAGAAAATATGGAAAACTCAAAATTGAATACATTGACCCATTTCACCTTTCTCGAGTCCTCACGTAAAATCAAGGGGTGCGACTTTTTGTTTGTTTTGGGATGCACGGCCACATATGTTAGTATGAAGTATACCTTTTTTTAAAGGGGAATAAAACCCAAACATGCAATGTACACGCGGATAAAGTGAATGCAAACATATTACTAGCACACCAAAATATTTGTAAGTGAACTTTGAGGAAAATAAGACAATCCATTCATCGGAACATTTATACAAATTTTTAAAGTTCCGGCACCACATTTGCTGGATGTGAAGATTGTACAACAGTTTGTGATATCACAGAAAAACAACATGAAGAAAAAAAAAAAGAATTGTAGTTCATGGATGTTATGCAATGTGCTTTTAAAAAGCTCATTTACATCTAGTATCATACTTACACCACTTTTTTTTCTTTATTAGATGAACAGCCAGTAAACGTAACCCTGGCATGAAGTAAAACTTCTCAAATTCAAAAGCTGGAGGCAGCCACAAATATCAAAAGCCATCTTGGCCTTACACTTTTCTACACCCATAGCTACAATATTCTACCACTTAGTGAATAAAAATATCAGTCAGTTTTAGAGTGTTGTCTGACAATACCATATTTGGCATATTTGTCCATAATACATTGTACCAGAAAACCACTCTACAAACAGCATGGCTATGGTTCGATTCTATTCACTGCCCATGCATTTACTTTCAAGATAAAAGTAATGTAAGAAATTATGTCATTGAGAACTACTGCTGGATGCTTTAAATAAAAGGATAATTTGCAAAAGTAAAAGAATGGTATTAAATTCAATGGAATGATTCTGCATAGGGAGGAGTAAAGTTAGAGAGGTCAACTCTGAGGGAACAGCAAAATACATAAAATGTAAATGTAAGCAATTAAACAAAACATTCAATGCCATCTCAGAAATCAACATCAAACGTGCACAGATTTACTTAAAATGCAACACTTCATTTTTAAATGAATAAAAAAATACAAAGTACTAAATTTACTACAAAGATAGTAGTAAAAAGCAGAGACAAGAGCTTCTAGTAAAAGGACTAGTAAAATACATACTGTACAAGCTGTATGTGTACCATGTTGACTTTGAACATTGTAGTTCAGGAACATACTTTATCCTGACCTACAACAATTGTAACACTGATATGATAACAATTTTTATTCCATAATTATCAAAAAAGGCAAGTCATTAATTCATTTAGAATTTCCTGTGCGCGTTAGCCTGTTGAGGACTGACTGATTTTGCTATGTTGAAACATGCATTTCCCATAGACACCTGCCCGAGTAAAGTCAGGACTCGTCCTCAACAGGTTAAGCAGTCATCTACTACTAAATTGCAAATTGTAGATTTATATGGATATCCCAATACTGAAATAAATGTGATCTCTACAACCATTCTCTCCATCCTGCAAACCCAAAATTCTTTTTCCAAGTTCATTGGAAGCAAATCTTGACATGTTTTTAATACTGGGAGCTACAACCTCAGTGAGGCTTTCTCTTTCTATCGTGAAAGATAAAATCGACTGCAATCCTGCTGAACATCCTTTGATGTATTCAAATTGGCAACCATTTACCATGGTTATATGGGTAAAACAGAGTATTTTCTTTATAGAATGATTTGCTTAGGGTTTGGATGCTTTAGCTGATCTTGTGAGCCCAGTTCGGGAAAAGTCAAAACAGGGCACATGCAGTACAGAGACTCCAACCCAAAGCACCTTCTGATCTGGAGATTCTCCCGCCTGAAACCCCTAGCAAACGGGAGACTCCAAGTTGATGTGTGCGAAGCGCGAAGTTTCTAGGGTTCTAGATGCTCTCTGGTGCTATCTAAGGCTTATTTTTTTCAACATACAATAGCAATAAGTAAGAAATCCTTTCCAACGGGAGACACAGAGGCAGGGCGGGAGAAATTAAATCTCAAGCGGGAGAACAGGAGATTTTGCAAAAATGGGTTTTCGGCGGGAGATCTCCTGTCGAAAACGGGAGAGTTGGAGTCTCTGGCAGTACACCTCCGAGAAACTTTGCATGAGCTGTCTTTGTCATGGAATCAGAGCTGCAATGTAACATCAAAAGTTTACTGTAGCTGAGAATACACATGTAGTGTGAAACATTACACGTTTTAATGAGCACTGCTTTTTAAAAATTTCAATGAGAATGGTGCTTCTGTTTTGTTCAGAGTACCATCCTACTCCACTGTAATTTAAACTCTAATTTACAGTACTTATCAATTTTGCTAACAAAAATATAACAAATATGTGAAATTTTCCCCTCCTCTGTTAAGCGCATTGTACCTGATAAAAATTGATGATGCACTATACCTCTGAGGTGGGGTTAACAACAGAATATAGGTATGTCATAGTTTTGGCTGAGATGTGAAGTCATGTTTTAACTTTTTGTGAGATACCACTTATATGAAATATCAAAGAGCATACACCTCAAAGAGCAATCAAAGTTCATTTGATGGAAAAAAAAAAGTTTTGAAATGGCTGAGTAAAAGGTGGAAGGCACCTTTAACTATGACCCCTTTGTTTTGTTTTGTTTTGTTCTTGGATATCTCAGCCATTTCTAAGCCGATTTTCATCAAATAAACTTTGAATTCCTACTAGGATTGCATATGCTCTTTAATATGTCATTTATATGTGGTTTCTAATTATTTCCCAAAAAGTTAAATTTTGAATCCCCATCTCAATCCAAACTAAACAATCCCTTTGATGCTAAATTGGAATCTTCTCCTTCCCCATTGCCCTCCAGGTGGTCAATAAAAATGTCCAACTACAGTATCAAAAGAAGCCAGTAGACTTCTATGTATACACAGTCTGCAGTAGGTGTGTGCAATAGGGATGCAATATACTGTATGTGCCACTGGCCAGTAACTGGAGTGGTGACCAGTCCTTATTGATTTTTCGATCAAACACACCCATTGTTCGTCTCACCCATTTGTTTGAACTCTCTCAATTGATATTGGCATGCGACTAACTTTTGGAATATGGCAACCCTTTTAAACTGTGAAGTGGATACACTGTGAGTTATTTCAGAGTATGGCTACACTCTTTACTCGAGTGGCATTATATTGCATCTTGTCATCACTATTGAAGTAGATCAATTCTTGTTGCCATAAATTACACTGACATCAAAGAATTGATCCTGGTCAGTTGTTTAGACATATAGATTGACCAGATTAACAAATTTGACTGAAAAAGAACAACTATTGTAAATAGTCAGTGGTGGATCGGGGGGGGGGGGGGGGGGGGGCGCCCCTCCCCTTTATTGTTTAGAAGAAATAAATTTGAAAACAAGGAGGGGGCGTGTGCACTCTCTTTAATTTTGTAAAGGCCACCCCCCCCCCCCCTTTTACTGAATTCCTGGATGTGCCCCTGATAGTAAATCCATGAGCAAGTTGTGTCAACCATTATACTCATATCCCTCCGGAAGTGTCTTTTGAAAATGTCTTCTTTGCAAAGAAAACTCATAAGAACTGCTTATCAAGTTCTCAATATTCTGCTGCAATTTGTGTGGTATACTAGTACACATACTAAACTAAAATTGAACATGTTTCACTAAACACATTCTTGCTTTTCACACACACCCTGTTTGCTATATTTCACACTACATTGTACACCATTGTACCTCATCAAGTCTAGCACTGGTTGAGAAGTAAAGGGTGTTAGAAATAAAGAAACACCAATTCATGCTTTCTCCTGTGATATTGTATGTTATCTGGAAAGATTTTGTCCACTTGAAATTTGTTAAAGTATCTGATCAATGAAAACTTTCATTCCCCATACAGTATAATTCCATTATTCCGATGGGGGAAGAAAAACTAAATAACTCAGCATTGTTTAAATCAATTTGTTCATTAGCCTGTGAATCACATATCAACAAAAAAAGAAGAAAAGATCATATTAATAATTTAACAAATTTACACTTAGCATACTGGTGGGAATTACATATAGTCTACATTCAGACTTGATTCACTGAAAATAACCAACAATATCGACTGCAGTCTAAAAATAAAAGATTCCATTCTGTATTAATTATAAACTTATCTCAGTAGAGTGATTGAGAACTACATTGTACATAGCCATTCAAAACTTATTGTCATCCACCCATGCACAAACATGACTTACAATACAAAATGCTATTAAAGTGGATCTCGCCTCCCACACGCCCACATATGTTGAGGGTGAGGTCGCTCAATGAATCGCTTTGGTTAAATACTTTTGAAGAGTGAATACAGTCGGATCTTGTTGGTATGAGGTCATGCTCGTTCCTACACAATACGGATGAACGACTATGAGCCATTGTCAGTGTTTTTGTCCTGGACCACTGAGACGAATAGGCTCGTGGAATGCACGCAACTGCACCCTGTAAACCAACCTCATATGTGCAGAACTGTTGTAGTCTGAAACTTGGATCTAATTTGCATGCAAAATCCTAAATCCTTACCAACTCTTCTTCCTCACTTCACTTTCACTTCACAAGTCTGATGACATCATCCCAGTCAAAGCTCCTTACAAAGCAGTTAGTAGCTATACAAATACATGTTGTACTCCTTTGCAATACCGGACAGCAGACTTTAAGAACAGGGTGATGGCTTATAAATGCTTGTCATGCTGTGTTTATTTGCCATAGTCATTCTTGAATAAAATGTGTACAGATTGAATACCATCAGATAAAGTATTAAAAGAGCTCTGTTTATGAATTGGACCCTACCCATTCTGTGACTGCCTGTACAAGAGATTTATAATTTTTTAGCTGAATTACTTGTAGGGTGAGTTAATCCTTGTAATGAATGGTAACTGACAGACAGACTTTGACAGAATTTGTTTACATTCTAGAGACTTCAGTCGCAACTTTAATAATACTAGTGCATCTGGCTCAGAATCAAACCATGTTGAGGTTTCCATGACTTAACATTGGAAAATCCAATAATCTACACATCATGGCATATATTTCTGACAGATATGCAGAAGGCTTCAAACTTTATGATAGTTTGCAGACCACCTGCAACAGTGGTAAATCATGGTAAAACAACACAATTTGTACCATGAAGTATTTTTTTAACATTTTTTTTTTCTAATGTCACATCATTCTTTTAAGACTTTGAATTCAGAAGGTGACACAAGTTAGAATTTTTTCAAATATTTCAAAATATATATATATTTTTTTTCTGCAATAAATGGCTTAACCAGTCCTCATCTTTTATATGACAGCAAAGTGACTATCCACTCTACTTTCAGTGTATACATGTACATGAATGGAATGTAGTATAGTTTTTGTTGAACCTGGCTTCAGGTTTCTAACTTCTTCTCTTTTTTTTTGGGGGGGGGGAGATAATGAGAAACCTCTCATGAAATATGAAAGAGCATGTAATTCCAACAGGAATTCAATATTTGTTTTATGAAAATTGGTTTTAAATTGGCTGAGATATCCAAAACTACGAGATATAATAAAAGCTGGCTCCCATCTTTTATTAGGATCCCTCTTTTTATGCCTCCACCACAAAGTGTTGCTGGAGGCATTATTTTCTTTGTTTTAGGATATACATTATCTCAGCAATTTAAATCTGATTTATTTTCATCAAATAAGCTTCGAAATCCTCTCAGAATGGTATGCTCTGTAACATTTTACAACTGGTTTTCCAGTATTTTGCAAAAAGTTAACCCAATGGCATTGAGGACGGGCTAATTTTGCTATAAAAATAACATGCACTTCCCATACACACTTGTCCGGGTATACTCGGAACTTGTCCTAAACGGGTTGAAGGCTGAATCCTCATCTCCACCAGTACTAGACTGTTTCTTTAAGTTGTGTGTGTGTGTGTGTTTTGCCCTAGCTGATCTGTTGTCCAATATGGTTCAGTTAAAGTTCTCTCCTCAATAGTTCTTGCAATCGGTATGGTCTACTCTCCTTGAAGAATTAGATACCAATCAATCAGCAAAGTGTAGCTGTACAAATCAGCCTCCTGTCTGCAACATACACTGTACTTTTCTGAGATCATAAAGTTGATATAAAACAAGGTCAAATGGGACACCAATCTGCACAGATTCTAAAAGTGCTATTTGCAAATTGGTAAATTTGCTATTTTGATTTCTGGAAATCATCAATTCACATTCTCATCAAGCAAAATGATCTGATGGCTGCCCTTGTAATGTTGTACAGATGCACAAAGATGGGAGTTTCTGAGGAGTCTTTGGAAGTTGAAGGTTGTCAATGTTATTTGAATGGGAACATACTTTATGGTAAATAGAGGTCATAATGCTCACTTTTGGGGCAGTGGAATGGGGGGGGGGGGGCTGCAGCCTCTCCCTTACATTTTGTGTTTTGCTCATAAAAAATAATAACAATATAACTAGAAAAGCACTCGGAAAACACAGACCTACGTCAAGTCAGCAACTCATATTCCAACCTTACACGCATGCGAGCCTTTTGTTTACGTCATTGCACGGCGCCTTGCCCGAGTAGAGTGCGCGCTTTACACTGTAGGGCGCATATACAATGTGTAAACCTCCAGTACGTCAGGGCTGCCAACATTGGAAACTGAATGGAAACTACTTGAGAGTGAGACTCCCATAGGCCAATGCTATAGTTTCGGAGTCAAAATGAGTGAGATCAATAGAAATGCATGCAAATGAAATAAAGTTTTAGAGTGAGAAAGGACCAAAATGAGTGAGTCTCACTCTCAGTGAGTGAGAGTTGGCAGCCCTGCAGTACGTGCAGCTTGAGCGACAAGTTCATTGACCTTACATAGTGTTAAAAAGATGAAAAATCCTTCAAAATTGAATGAGGCTATGTTCCTTGTGTCGACCCATCGATGCTCTTCAAGTTCGAGATCCGCCAGCTGGACCATGATTTAGCCTGCTTGCGAGCTTTGGGCGCAGTAAGCGTTATAGTGCAAAGAGAATGCAAGTTTCATTTTAATCGGTATATAACTTTTTGAGTTATTTTGCAAATAGACAAACCAACGCCGCTGATCACTTAACCTCCTCCTTCCTTGGTGGAGGTAATAAAAGATACATAATCAGAAAGAGTCCAGTAGTTCTCCCCTCTGAAAAATGTTCTTCTGAGACACACAACCTAAATTAGCTTTGACATGGATGTAACCTACAAAATTAAATGAGACAGTATTCCTGGAAATATCACACCATATATCCTGGCCAATTTCAACTTCAGTGTACATCGGCAAACTCTAATTTCAAAATTTAATCTCTGTAATTATCTCTTTCAGTCTTTGGCTTTAAACATACCTGAGAGATGTAACTCCTGAATGGTAATGCTCCAAGGATCACCGTCGTGTCTATCCTATCGTACCAGTTTCGCGATGACACGTTCTTCATAAACACGTTCCAGTAGAGCGTGGTGTAGAATAGTGCTTTACCCATCGTGATGTGACGAGTGTTACTAAAGTCAATGCCAGTATTTTTAGACAGTTTTTAGACAGTTTTGCGCAATCATAGAAAAAGTAAAATTTCAAGGCATCATCCTAGCCTAGTAACATTAAGGTAGCGCTAACACTTAATAACAGTAACAACACTTTGGATTCCCTTGCCTTAAAATGAAAATCTTAACTTAGCAAACTGCGGTTCTAGACCACACTCTAGTAGTAGTATTGATTACTACAGAATGTAAGCTGGATATTGCATACCGGTATTGTATTGTCTATTGAATCGCTTGTGAGACATGCAATTCACCGTCTGAACCTCCTCAAGTGGTTTTCACTGCAAATACAAGAGGAAAATCCTGAACAGTCGAGGAAAACTGCCAGTAATTCAAATGGTGACATATAGTAATTCTAACCCTCCATTCGAGGGTCACGCTACATGGAATTTTAACTTGCAAATGTAGCTTGTACACGAAGCTACAGCTAAACACATGCACACAATGCAATGTTACTCTGCTAGCGTAGTAAATTAGTAGAGTTCCCAGGTCGCACACCAGCGAACGCTCTCAAGCAGCCGGCCCGACGTCTACGGCTTACGAAGAGGATGTGAATCCGATGCTATCACACGTGCTGCTACGATGGATAGATATTTGGCTACCGTTTGTCGAGTTCTAGCGGATCACTCTCTCTCCTTGGATTCGACTCTAGTCCATGCGGCTAAGTATGTTTTCTACCAGTGAGGCTGGAAAGTGGACTTTAGTAAATTAAGAGCGTAGCGAAATCCATCGCGAGTGGCCGAGGTACCCTGTATTTGCTTCCACATGGGGACTAAACTTGTATGTAAATGAATGCGATGCGTGCGATGCATTGCAGCGATGCGCGCTTGCTGTATGTTTACACGTTCGACACGTTCCCACCAGGGAGGGGTGCTATGTAACACCTCCCTGTTCCCACTGTACTGCACTGAACTACACCAGGGAGCACCTCCCTGACTACACCGCGACCGTGTACACCTGTACGAGCTGAAATTTTCGCGTACAGATATTTTCGCGGAGAGCTACTTAGAGGACATTTTCGCGTATTGTTAATTTCGCGGTAGCGAGAGTCTAACTGAACCATTAAACTGAACTTAGTTACTTGTGCGTTATTATTTTCGCCTGTTGTTATTTTTTGCGGTTCAAAGGCGATTCGCGAAATTCGCGAAAATAAAATCACCGCGAAAAAATAAATTTCAGCTCGTACAGTATGCTAGCTCGTTCCCCACTGGGTTCCCCGAACCGTACCGCAGTACCGCGGCGGCCGCTGCGTTCCAGCCCATCGAAAAAGGTTCAGTACAATATTGTTATTGCTGGATGAGAAGACTACAATTCATGACGTCATACATGGACAACGATAACGATTAGCAAAGAAAAATGTAATACTGTAGTACATGCATTCAAAGAAAATTCAACATCTTTTTAAAAGAAAAGTACGCATTTCCAAGGTTTGCTACAGATGATATTCCCTTGCCTTTGTACTCTTATGGTTAGGAAGGGTAGCATAGGGAGAAATGTTTTAAAGGGTTTTATTCTGGATAGGCCATATAGTTGTTAGCTATAATTTTGTTAGCTATGTGTTATTCAACATATTTTCCACGTTTCTAGCATGAATTGAACACTCTCATGTAAGTCTATCATTCTGTTCAACCCATGCTAGAAAACTGGAAATAATATGCTGAATATAAACACAGGCAGAGCTAACAGAATAAAGCCCACCTCCAAAACAAGTCTCCCTATATCTACCTTTCCTAACCATTCATATACTATACCCAAAAGATCTTGAACCCCCTCAATATTCACTCGATTCCCCCCCCCCCCCCCCTTCAAAATCAGCTTACATTACCAGACAGACATCGCTGTAACTCCTCCCTTCTTCCTTGGTTCCCCGTCAAAAAAAAAAAAAAAAAAAAGGAAAAGAAGAAGAAAAAAATAACACAATAGTGACTTGTTTTGTCTGTGTTTTTTGTTTAAGTTTTTGCTACTTTTTTGTTTTGGTATATAGAGGGGGTAGGGAGGATTCTCTCCGGTACAGCCTGGTATCTCCTGGTATACATGGACAGACAATACCACCCAACATTATTTAAAAAATAGTTTCCACAGCCATGAAGAAACAGGAGAACTGTTATTGAATAAAAAATAAAAATACCTCGGCCTATTTGGTATAGCAAGACTGTGCTTTGCTGATGGTTGGTTTATATAGACAGGGAGGTGACTCCCTGATATAGATGATGACTGGCGGGGGAGGGAACATACCGAATGTTCCACCCGAAGGGTTTGAAATGCTATTTAGGGAGGTTATAAGTCCCGAGACGAAGTCGAGGGATAGCATCCCGAAATAGCATTCCTGAGGGTGGAACGTTATTGGTACATGTTCCCGACAACAAAAGTCATCATAACATTCTGTTATATTATATATATTTATAGCCAAATTTATCTTATTGACTGCGTGAAAAATATGATCGTTCAATCGTTTGGTATCGTTTGTCATTATGTTACGTGAAAATGTTTTCCCATGGAAGAACATTACAAAAATGTTCTGCCCATGGGCGAACATTACCAATGTTCCTCCATCACGTGACTGTGCTTAGCCAATCACTAACCGGTATTTGACTAACCCATTTAATATAATATTATAATGTTTTCGTTCATCGCTTGTCTGTCATCTGTTGATTAGCAATAATATCCATCTGAAATTCATTAATGAATGTATAAATGAATGTCTGGAATAGGTCCATTTGGTTAAAAGGGAGAGATTAGTTAAAGGGGGTCATCGTGATCCTGATCCAGGGTCAAAGTTTTGGTTCTGAAAATCCAAGTACATTACAATCAGTGATTTTTTTTTCATTTATTGATTAATTGATTGATTGATTGATTGATTGATTGATTGATTGATTGATTGATTGATTGATTGATTGATTGATTGATTGATTGATTGATTCATTCATTGATTCATTGATTCATTGATTGATTCATTCATTTTCCTTGTCGCCGATTTGGGTATATTATAGAAGTGACAGCAAAGCATGTGACAATGTTTTTTTTTTTTCTTTCTTTCTTTCTTTTTTCTTTCTTGTTTTTTTTTTTTTTTTTTTTTGGGGGGGGGGGGTTTGCTTGTCATGACCCATGGTCATTGGATCACCCTCCTCCCCCCCCCCCCTCCAGCCCTATAGCAAAAAGCTAGATCCGCCCCCATGGAGTGACACTCCGGCCTATGACTGGAATTCTGTGTCGCCCTGAGAGCTTCTCATTTTCTAGAGAGCAGGAGCCGCGGAACCTCCTGGGGGTGTAGCCTCCCCCACCCCTCTCCCCCATCGTTTGAAAAAAAAGATCTAAACAACAACAATAATAATAACAACAACAGCAACAACAACAACAACAACCGAAAATCACCCCACCCCCCACACACACACATACACACACATACACAGAAAGTGTTCCGCGCTCCTTGGAAAAAATGGTTAGAGTAAAGTAATCCGGTGGTAAGTTACAGTGATCAATGCTAAATAGGCCTACAAAATGATAAATTTACTCTCGCTATGCAGTGCATGCAATTGTCATAATGAATAACAATAATCCTGCTTCCTGGTTGGCTGTTGCTAAGAGAATACAGATAATGCTAATCATTTTAGCAAGAGTTGCTAACCTTTTTTTTTTAATCTGGGACCAAAGCACACATTAGCCTGCCTGCTTCATAAGGGGCGGGAGTATCACATCATTCTTGAATTTCTACATGGATGGATACTGCATGGTCAAGGACTCTGTAAACAACATTCAGAGAGAGAAAGAAAAAAAGGAAAGACAAACGTAGAACAGAGAAGGAACATTGTGACAATGAGATGACGTCATAAGGATCGATTAAGAAGGAAGTGTGGGGTAATGGGTTCATTCAGGAATTTGGAAAACGCTCCGCAGCCACGCCTAACATTTTTGTTGTTGTTGCTGTTGCCGTTCAGTATTTATTGTTTCTGGGCTCCGAGTTTGTTCTATAATGTATGGAAGCATGTACTGGCTATAATGCCCACGGAGAAGAGTTATAAAAAGGGCCTATACTACGAGCCTATCCTGTCCTGTAGTCGTGTATAGAGGACTCGGCGTGTGACCCTTTCCACTTTTAAATCTCATGACCCGGAAGTTTAAGTAATATCATCATAGCCTTTTAGCGTTTGCCGTTCATTATTTTCGGAATCCGTGTTAGCCGAACCATAATGTGCCGAAGAACTTGCTGTATAGTAGGTAAGGACAATGAATACAAAATCATAATGAAAATTGCTCACCGGGGAGACGCGATTGATACAGGTCAGAGCCCAAAACCAACGAAACAAAGTAAACAAAGATAACAAACAAACAAACAAAAAACATTCAAGTATTCGATAGTACATGGAATACGTATGGGTAACAGGCTAAGTGTGGAACGTTATTGTTCACCGGTTACAAGCAACAAAAAAAAAAAAAAAATGTATACTATTGGCTCTTCTGACAGAGTGAAAGGGAGGAAGGGAGAGGCACAAATAAACATCAGGCAGACAGACAGACGTACAAAACAAACGGGTATTATAGACATACAAACAGACATAATAAACAGACAGACCGTTCTTGTAAAAAAAAAGGGGGGTGGTCAAATTCACTTTTTCGTAGCATATTGAATAGGGATATGTAAATAATGACACAGACAGTAATGCTATCTACTAGTCATAACCCTTATACCGATTCGTGGTTGTTGTTGTTTTTTCTCTCTCTCTCTCCTTCACATCCTGGAAGAGTCACCTCCCTTCTCATTTTCTTTGTCTTCTTATGGCCATCTCCTCAGATCCTTAATTTAGTCTTCTTCTTCTTCTCTTCTCATTCCTCTATGTCTTCCTTTCTTTCTTTGTTTGTCTCTTTCTTCTTGTTCTCCTTTCTTCTCTTCTTCTTCTTCTCTTCCTCACTTTTCTATACTTCTTCATTTTCAGTCAATGCTGAGTAATTTTATTTCATCTGATGTTTAACCCTAACTAGGCTGGGGGGGGGGGGGGGGGTGCTCCCCTCGACGTTCCGCGCGATGTCGCTATTGCGAAAAGCTATCGCCGCGAAATTTCATGACTTTTTTCTTTCGAGTCTCCCGCGTCTTTTGACACCAAATTTGCGATGCCCGGGCGCGCGTTGCCGAAGTTGCACATAAAATAATTATGTACGTGCATGTCAGACCAAAAATTGCTCAAAAACGTGAATTCGTGTACAGTTTCAATGCAAACGATGCTTACAGGCAAATTTCATAAAAGGATGAGAATTTTGGGGTTTTATTGATTAAAATAAATTAATAACATATTTTCTTGTCCGGAACAATGTCGCGGACAAATTTCATTGAAAAAAAACAATGAAAAACATAAAGTACAAAATGCAAAGAATTACATAAGAAATTCAAAAAACAATAAAATACTTAAGACATTTTTTCTGATGGCACAATTTTTTTCTCTTACATTTGCTAAGGACACTAAAAAGAATATTTACACACAAAATGTGCCTGTTTTGAGCTTGTTTAGTCATTTACACCAAATTGTCTGATTTCATGCATACCTATGCATAAATTAGCATAATTTAGCATAAATGATATTTTTTTTGCAAAATTAACTTAATGGTACTTTAAATTACGTCATATAGGCAATGTGTGTGCCAATTTTCGTCGCGATCGCGCGGTCGACGGCCGACGGCCGAAATCACCAGGGGAGGGGGGGGGGGGGTGGGGCTGGGAGCGCCCCCGCTCTATCATCTATAGTACCTAAATAGCCCGGCCCAGTTAGAGTTAATCATCGTATACTAGTAACCACAGACTGTCCAATCGACTGCTGCAGCTCACCTGTTGTGCCCACAGAACTCTTACACAGAGTTCTGTGGTTGTGCCTCTGACAGATGCCGAATAGCGCCCTCTACGTTATATAATGTTGTCGCTTCCCAGCCTGTAAAAATAACGCACACCGTTGACTCCAATACTAGTAGGTATACAGCAATAGGTACAGCATCCCCTCCAGAAAAAAAAAGACAAAAAGACAAAAACAAACAAAAAGTTTTATGTGGTTTGTATTTGACGTTACTCACTCGACTATAATTGAAGAGTTTGTTTGCAAAAACCGATAAGTCCATTTTTGAAGATTTTGAAGTACGGTCTCTGTCATAAAGTACAAAATAATACCTTTTAAATGATATATTGGTCACTACATTATAAAGGTACATTTTTGAAGTTATGGTCAAAAGAAGCACAAAATTTCTTATTATTCTCTTTATTTTTCTTGACATTTAGTCGCAAATATCTCCATTTGGCAAATATGGACTTATCGGTTTTTGCAAACAAACTCTTCAATTATATAAAATATTCCTGACTATTGATGTTGTTGTTGTTGTTTCCTTAAATCGCTGTTTTTAACATCAAGGAGGTTTTCCGACAGATTGAGGAGAATAACAATATTTGCTTCGAGCAATATCGGACCAGATAATGTTTATTTTTTTTTATTTCTTTATCGATTTTTATGTTTTTCTTCTTCTTCCTCCTCCTCCTTTTCTTCTTCTTTGTGATCTCCGTTGCCATTGTCGTCGCCTGCTTTTTCTCCATTATTTTTTTTAATGTCTTTGTTAGCACATCCCAAGAATACGCTTTGTTCGTATACTTATTTAAATAATATAGAGGTGTTGGTGAGCATATAGCATGAGGGTGGTTTGCTGTCCTGTTATAGGTGCCTATTAATAACATAGACGTTGACTGAAGAGGAAAGGCAGAGAGAGAGAGAGAGGGGGGTGGAAGGAGAAACGCCCTTCTTGTGGTAAACGTGTTTTTATTTTTCCTCGAAGATTTAACTACTCTACAATCATGTAAACAGCATTTTTCTTGTTTTTCTTGTTTTTTGTTTTGTATTTGTTTTTGTTTTTGCCCAACCAGGAAAAGACAGGCAATGGAAACAAACTAAAGAGGTTCTAGATGGAAGGCCTATCGATAATATGACCTCTTAAATAGGTCCAATTCAGATCGTTTCTCCAGATAGCACCTCAGAACAGGTTGGGCATGTTGGGGCTGGGGAACGTTTTTCATCTGCATGTGTGTGTGTGTGTGTGTGTGTGTGTGTGTGTGTGTGTGTGTGTGTGTGTGTGTGTGTGTGTGTGTGTGTGTGTGTGAAGGAGAGGGCGGCGAGGGTCAAGGGTAGTGCACGTGGTTGGGTCAAGGCCAGCAGTAATCCTACCCCCCCTTTAGTCATGGTCGCGTCCTGTTAAGGATTTTGCAAGTGTAAATTTCTGCATGGAAGTAATTGATTACGGCATAATGCCGACTACTCATAACACGAAGTCTGCGTCTTTTTGGAGCCCTGTCAATATCGATCACCGACTACCACAAAGCGATGTAGGTCTATATTATGTAAAAACTGTGTATAAATTTGATTTTAAAAAAGACAACAGTTACGCGCCTGACGTTTGTCATGTATTTATTCTAGCGCACTATAGTGTGGAATGTGTCATTTTTTATTTTTTTTGGAGTGTGTTTCTTTGTACAATGTGTGTGTGTGTGTGTGTGTGTATGAAATATATATATATATATATATATATATATATATATATATATGAAGAGTTTGTTTGCAAAAACCGATAAGTTCATATTTGTCAAATGGGGATATTTGCGATTAAAGGTAAAGAAAAATAAAGAGAATAATAAGAAAATTTTTGCTTCTTTTGACCATAACTTCAAAAATATACCTTTATATGTAGTGACCAATATATCATTTAAAAGGTATCATTTTGTACTTTATGACAGAGACGGTACTTCAAAATCTTCAAAAATGGACTTATCGGTTTTTGCAAACAAACTCTTCATATATATGTGTGTGTGTGTGTGTGTGTGTGTGTGTGCCTCTGTGTGTGCAATGTCTATACGCGAGTGGGTGTAAGAGAATTTAATACTGACATCGGACTTGCATAAATAATAAACGTTTACATAGAGATAGATAGATAGATAGATTGATTGACATGAAGAGTTTGTTTGCAAAAACCGATAAGTCCATTTTTGAAGATTTTGAAGTACAGTCTCTGTCATAAAGTACAAAATAATACCTTTTAAATGATATATTGGTTACTACATATAAAGGTTTATTTTTGAAGTTATGGTCAAAAGAAGCAAAAAATTTCTTATTATTCTCTTTATTTTTCTTGACCTTTAATCGCAAATATCTCCATTTGACAAATATGGACTTATCGGTTTTTGCAAACAAACTCTTCATATATAGATAGATAGATAGGTAGATAGAAAGATAGATACGAAAAAAAAGAAATAACTCCAGTTATGTTATATGTAAACAATGCGGGATTATACATAATTCGCAAATAACAAACATGTTTAAAATCACCAGAAAAGAAAATTACATTTAAAAAGGTTAAAAAATTATCATAACCAATAAAACTTTATTACAAAAATCTCAAAATGGGTATCTGTGTAAGAGTCGTATGCTCATTTATATTTAGCTATTGTATCTGAGAACGTCTTTCAGTATATAGAATTAAAGAGACTAAAATGTATTTAAAAATGATATCATAACAACTACGATACAATGGATCCGTTTACTACATACGAGGCACAAAATATACAATCCACAAAATCGTCCTGTGTGTATATACATTGTATAGGCACTACTTGCAGTATCTTACAAAATTCCATCATACATAGTGCATTAATATCACGATTGGTAATTGGTCGAATCGGTACCACGTGACAGTCAATAATTTGTAGTAGTTCACTGTCTTGAACGATGTTCTTTGACTTTTGCGCGGCGCCTGTACACAGGGGTATAAAGCATTTTTTTTTTTTTCGTAATTGCCATTACACACTCCAAGTGCATGATCATGCCTTATAATTTACCCCGGGCATCGGTCTCGGTGTAATGAAACTACACTTCGCATAATTTTTTTTTTCTGTGCATATAAAGTATAGAAGAGTGCATTCAGGTTCATGCACATACATTTTTTTTTAAATACGTGTGTGGATGTGTACATTACTGAAGTCTAATGTATATAGGCCTATATAAGTGTAATTTTATGTTTTCAAGACGCATTACACAACCTACCGCTGTATATTGTATGTTACACTTAAAAAAAATAACAAAGCTGAAGAGTTAGAATAAGTCACTGTGAACACCTCATGGTATTATCTAATAACTTTCACGAACTGTCTCATACTATATTCACTGTCTATATGGCAGCGCAATGAAGACTGCATCTCAATGCAGGACTCATCTGTTCCTTCTTCTTACCGTTTCTAAGCAATTTACCGTTGCTATGCTAGTATAACCGGCGAAAGCTGTCACACTTACCACAGCCCGCGTGACGATTATTTGCCCTCCTTTGGTGTGACGACGGGGATACGTGTTCTTGAAGTTGAGACAACTAGAACATAATGAGGCATCGACAGGAAGAAATCATTAATACCATAGCAAGCCGTCTTTCTTGTGTGTGTGAGCAGTCACAATAAGTTTTCCCCTACATGCGAATGACGTGCTGAATACCTGCATGGAAGTACTTAATAGGGTTATCATAGGGATCGTTTTATAACATTCTTCCTTCTTCGTTGCTTATAACGCAATGTATTTTGTATAGTCGTCACGGAAAGTGATATGAGGAGAATACGGAATGTATCACCGGGCGTGAACTTGGCTGAACTATACTCATTTTAATGTGATCATGCCTTCGCTATTCAAGGACAAGGATGCTACGGATTGCTGTCAAACCGATGAATGATTGAGGTATGCGACTATAATAGACGGAGGATTTATGTTGTGTTTTGTGAGTATTCCGGACGACCTTTTATGAACTCAGAGACATTAGGACGTCAGGTGAGTGCAGCAGAAAACCACAGGGGATCACTATCTCACCTTCTAAGATGAGAATAGTATCAATACCGGATGACATGGAGTGATTCGCGAAATTAATGTCTCATAATCATGATTCATATCTTTCCTGAAACATAATGGTGCTAATCTGCAGTGAATGGATGTTGTTAAAAGTTCATCGAACCACACTTTTCACAGAATATAACTAACAGCAAAAATACATTATGATGGTGGACTGAAATTATCCACGTGGATATGTAGACCCCGTCGCTGCTGAGCCCATCCACCAAGAGGTAATACTGTGAAAACGAAAATTTTTTTTATTATGCGACTCACCACTTGACAGCGAGAATGAAAGTTTATCTTCGTGAGCAGGTGTTTTTGATACACAAATAGTTAGTAACAAGCAGGTTGCTCTGTCAAAAACACATTTCCGGTCTTCATAGACGAGTGACGTGGGCGTTATAAAGATTTGGCTGTGCTTATTGTTTGGTTGGATCTTCAACAAGTAATCAAGCAGCGTGAAACGTGATCAATTTGTACGCGATGGAACTTGAGCGATGATGACGACGAAAAGGTTTGTCAGCCCTCAACATGTGCTCATCCTGAACAGTAAAATGCCCAACATGATCTGGAAGCAACTTAAAACCATGAGAGGAGTGATAGTTCCATGTGGACGCTTGAAGGTAATGAGGCGGATTCTGCACGCGTGCCTCGTGTGCGTCCTTTTAACAGTACTGTTCGTAGCTCACAGACACAGCAAGACGTCACTCGATGCGGCATTCGTTGACGCTCCAAGTCGCTACGACACCGATAACGAGGGAGTCACTGACGGCACGACACAAATGGACAATGATATCACCCATGAAAGCAAAGAGACGAGTTCGTCAGGACGAGACGTTTGGGCGTTCCTTACAAAGATTAATGACACTGAGTATGTGACGTCATCCAGTCAGGACGAGGAGATTCAGGAAAGAAATAATGCCTGGAAAAGTTTTAAACATCGTTATGGGCCTGCTAGAAAACCAGCAGCAGGATATGGTAAACGGTTCGATTATGATATCAAGGAAGCGTTCAAAGAACTTACACGACCTTTAAATTATAAAACATCTAACCCTCCCTTTGTCATAGTTCTCGGCCAATGGCGATTCGGTTCCAGCATTGTCGGACAAATCTTCAATCAGAATCCTGAGTTCTTTTACATGTACGAACCACTATGGATAGTTGATCATCTGCGTAACATTGGTAAGCTTCCTCTCGACTTTTTCTCCTCAGAGCGTCGGAGATATTCGGACAATATCTTGCACAGCATCGCCACATGTAACTTCACATCCGAATACGTTGACGTCACCAACACCTGGACTGGAATCTTCAACAACGATGTCATATGCAGCCTGAGGCCAGGCTTGCGGTGCCAGCTACCGAGTCCGGAATGGTTGGGGAAGCTGTGCTCGATGTTCAAAGGCCGCGTCGCGATTAAGGTGATCAGGGCCGATCTCGAAAACATCCGGCCGCTCATTGTCGAGGAGAAACTTAATGTCAAGGTCATTCACCTGGTTCGCGATCCGCGCGGTTCCGCCGCTTCGCGTATTCGTTACTACTTCACCTTGTGTCGGCGCGCGGTGAAAAAGCACTGGCATGAATTCGCAATGTACGGCCGCCTGGCTCCACTAGGCCTCCTGAACACGACGCAGAAGCCAAAAGATAGCATCACCCGAATGTGTTCATGGGTGCGCGAGAACCTCCAAGACTCGTCGCATCTTCCCGACTGGCTACGGGGTCGTTATTTCCTGTTGAAGTACGAGGACTTCGCCGAAGCGCCGTTGAAGGTGACTGAGGACCTGTACAAATTTGTTGGGATGCCCCTCCCTGATAAAGTGAAATCATGGGTATACAAACACACACAGGTGGGCAAGATCAACACTGGGACGTTTGACGTCCAAAAGAATTCCAAAGCTACGGCAAAACGCTGGATGTCAGAACTGCGTAGCCTCGAAATTTGGCAGGTGGAAGCCGCATGTTTGGATGTTATGGATCGGTTGGGCTACGAGCCCATGTACGCCAAGATATAACCGTGATCTGTCCTCGTATTACATTGAGCAATATACTGCCATACTTTGGCAAAAGGAAGCAAGTGACATACGATCCGAATTTGAGTTATTGATGTTTTCATAATTCACATAATGAGCTCTTCTTCCTACTAAGAGATATGTTAGATAAGACATCATGATAGTCCATTGACGTCACTGTAAATGACAGACACATTTTGCTCTTTTACGAGAAATGTCACTTGCTTCCTTTTGCCAAAGTAGGGCAGTATATAGGCCAGCCAGCCTTCTTGACTTTGAAAACCGTCATAAACAGTGGCAAGAATTCAAGCTATGGTTAAAGAGAATAAAAGTATCAATGACAACATTGACATCATGACGTGTCATGATTTGACAAAAGAAACAACGTTTAATTTGCGCTTTTTATGCCATCGTAACATTAATTGTTGAGCCGAATGACCACTGTGTGACCTGATTTGGCTCGAGCTGTACGGGGCTCCAAGTCAGTCGCATGGCCTCTTTCCGTCATTTCGTCGACGAAATGATAGACGATTTCGCAACGAAATAGGCCATGTGACACTTGGAGCCCCATACAGCTCGTACCAGCTCAGGTCAGTGGGCATTCGGCTTTACAAGGGACGGACAAATTGTAATTGACGAAAAAAAGTTTAGATCAAACTGTACATTAAAAAAAAAATGGCAACAAGAGACGTATCCTATGTTGTCCAATTTCCTTTCGTCTCTTTACTTGCTTGTCGAGTGTTCTGATCATCATGATTTGTTTAATATTGATAGATTATTGGTTACTCAAAAGAGAGTTTTAAAGGTCCAGTTTACCTTTGGGAGAAGTGATTTTGAAATTTTTGAAGATATCACCTTTTATGCATATGTGTAGATCTGTTGTATCACAAAACGTCCTACCATATACAATTTTCGCAATAAAGCCTAAAATATAAGGAGATATCAGTATTTTTCTCAGTAAACCATAACTGTAGACGGTTTAGTCTGGAAGTATTCTTATTATAACCATTGTTCACATTTTGTGTATTTAACAATACTTAACATTGATAATACAGATTCAAATTTTTACAGTGGTTGTTTCTATCCCTAACTCACATTTTAGAACTATTTTAAAGCACTAATGCTGGGTTTTTGTTTATTCTGCAAATGGTAAATTTTGCCTTTAAGATGTACTTATAAACGTTGATATGCACTTACTGATCCACTTTCTTAGATAGTCATTCATTCAAACCTATACGCTTAAAATTAATATAAACTTCTTTTTCAATGATAAATATGAATTAATATGATTTAGCAGATGAATCAAAATTATTAATACTGATATAGATTCGGCATGATTGAAGAACAGGTCCACATGGTTTCATTTTATTTTTTTTTTCTTTCATATTTCTTTCCTCTTGCAGTTGCAGGTATACCGACATTGATATTGTGACAGTCCCTATGACGGTCTTGCTGGTGTTTTCTCTTTTTTTTTTTCTTCTCATTCTCTTCTCTTTGTTGTGTGTGAGTGTGTGTGCACGCACTCTTGTCCAGATACACTTGCGTGCTTGCAGTGTGTGTGTGTGTGTGTGTGTGTGTGTGTGTGTGTGTGTGTATGCGTATGAGTGTAACAGCCTGTGTTTGACTTTCTTTCTGGGAACCTACTCTCACAACACATCTGTTTCTATGTAGGTTCCCATCACACACAATTTTATTTATCCGTCATGAATGTAATGTATACTTGAGAAAGATTTCAATAAATTGATTCTGTATCATGTTAATGTCATTATTTATTTTGTATATACCAAACTTATAATTCATGTATTACTTTACATTGTCATGGATGGATGTTGTAAATGCAACATTGTATGATTAGCGTGGAAACTTAATAAATGAAATGAAATGAAATGAAAAAGAAAATTATCATGATTATGTTGGATTCTGATGCGCAAGCCAGTACGTTTGCTCAATACTTCGAGTTTTCTAGCAGTCTTTTACGTCTTTGAGATCAGGCTCCGATCCAAATCGCACCTCTAATACCACAGATTTTGCTCATGGTTTGATTCCGTCATCATCATTTTCAGGTTAAAGGAGACCTTCAGATGACTTTAGATTGTTGCATTTGAACATCTTTTAAAGGGATGTTACAGTTTCGGTTGGATAAGACATCAGGTTTTCAACATTTTTATGATATTGTTTATTCTTTGACAATGATAAACCTTTTATCAAATATGAAAGAATATAATTATAACAATGATTCTAAGAGGAATTCAATGTTTATTTGAAAAAAAAAATCGGTTTTGAAATAACTGAGATATCGAAAACAAACCAATTAAAGGAGGGCTTTGCTTTACTTTGTTTGTGGATATCTCAGCCATTTCGAAGCCGATTTCCATCAAATTAACTTTGAATTCCTCTGAAAATTGTATGCTCTTTAACATTATGCATAAAGTGGGTTCTAAGTACCTTGCAAAATAAAATGCTGAATCGTCAAACCACCCCTTGACTTTGTAATCCGATATACAGAGCTTCAGAAACAACAATATACACATGGAGGAGGAATAATCATCAGTGTATTGCGTGTGCGTGTGCGTGTAGGTTTTTTTTTTCTTTTGTCACAGTATACTATAGTAGGTTTTTATATGCTCAAAGGACACTATGAATTCCACAAGTTTAGTGTGGACATAACACTATCTATTCATGTGGGGCTTTACTACATGGTGTGAAATTATACAAATAATTTTGCCATTGATATTGGTAAAGTATTTCGGTGAAAGCCGATAAATCTTTCATCACACGTACATACCATTACATATCTTTTTTTGTTGTTGTTGTTGTAAAAATGGATCCAGATATTATTGTTAAAGGTCCAGTTTACCTTTGGGAGCAGTGATTTCAAAAATTTTCAAAATATCATATTTGATGCATATGTGTAGGTCTGTTGTATCATAAAACATCCTACCATATGAAATATTTGCAATAAAACCTAAAATATAAGGAGATATCAGGGTTTTTCTCAATAAACCGTAACTGTATACGGTTTAGTCTGGATTTTTTTTTTATTATAACTATTGTTCACATTTTGTGTATTTAACAACACTTAACATCGATTATACTGATTCAAATTTTGACAGTGGTTGTTTCTATCCCTAACTCACATTTTAGAACTATTCTATAGCACTAATGCTTTCATCTGCAAATGGTAAATTATGCCTTTAAGGTATTATGGCTTACTGTACGTGATGAAAGCTGGGCATGTTATCCTTAATACATCTGGTTCTGAATCAAAGTTTGTCTTGTTTGATGGGGGAAAACAATATTCAAAGTATAAACATTGTACTGCGGAGCTTAATAATGATCGAAAGATGCAACCAACTATAGCAACTCCTGATTTTGCTGTAATTAATGCGTCTTGCGCGCGGTTAAAGTGCATGAAATTAATACCAGTGCGAATGTGGATATGAAACTCATAAGCTGAGAATTATTTTATTTCCCCTTTCTGCGTGTCTAGAGATGTATTATTATTAAGTTATTATCAAAGGCTATTCTATTTGGTTGATGAATGATATAAACGAATTACGATAAAAATAAATAAGCCTATACCATTATAGAGTCGTTAACAAAATTATACGAAAAACAGAGTTTATGACATTATCGGAAGGTGTATGAAAACCACTGATGATAAGAACTAAAAAAGTCGATCTATAATACAGGCTACCTTCTATGCGTAGCCTTCACCACACATACACACACACACACACACATATCATGTATTACCGTGTATAATGTATTCATTACCAACAGATTATCAACCTGACTGGTTATTCACTCCGAAACAAGGCCTCTCAATGGAAGCCATGAATAAGTTAAAAACCATGAATATCTTCATATGAGATTAACAGTGTTTAATTCAGGGCCGGCGGAACGGGGGCAGAGACTTCAACTCTAACGCTTTCGACGGGAGATCTCCCGCCGAAAACCCATTTTTGCAGAATCTCCCGTTCTCCCGCTTGAGATTTAATTTCTCCCGCTTGAAATGATTTCTTACTTACCTTTATTGTATGTTGAAAAATATGCGCGAGAGAGCATCTAGAACCCTAGACCGCAAGGGACTTTGCGCTCGTGATGTGCGCAATTTGGAGTCTCCCGTTTGCTAGGTGTCTCAGGCGGGAGAATCTCCAGATCAGAAGGTGCTTGGGGTTGGAGTCATGCGGGGGGGGGGGGGGGGGGGGGGGCGCCCTCCCCTTTTTTTGCACCATACAAAGAAATACATAAAAGTGGCACTATATAAAGAAATAGATACAGAAACCTTGAAGTGTGAACGCGGTAAGGCTTTGTTTTTGCGCTGAAGACTTTTTTTTTCTTTCTTTTTCTTTTTTTAAACCCGGAAGTGGCACCAGAAGTCTGAAGTGCCCCCCCCCCCCCCCGCCACTTTTGAAAACGTGGCGCCGGTCATGTAATCCATAGTCTAGCTGCTTTTGGACTCTTTTTACTCGTAGCGGTGATTCAGTGTACGCGACAAGCCGTATGAGGGCGTGACACGGCGAGGATTGCGATACGCCGAGAACTGCGATACCCGAGAAAAAAGATTCGTTGGGCGCGCAGTCTCGAGTCTCTCGATTGTTGCAATCAGAAAATTTGCGCCCTCTCTTGGTTTATCGCACCAAGAAAAAGGGGACGGAGCCCAGACTACGTACGACGTTCTACTACTTTAGTAGTACACTTGTATGTAATCCATCGATGTCGACGTGGTGAGGTTTATTTTGATACGCTATGATAGAAGCAACTGAGCTCTCAAATCTGAAAGTATCATTATGAGTGCTCTTTTATTTTTATTAAGGTGTGTGTGTGTGTGCGTATAGGTGTGTGTGTATGCGTGTGTGCGTATGTGTGTGTGTGTGTGTGAATGTGTGTGTGTGTGTGTGTGTGTGTGTGTGTGTATGCGTATAGGGGAGCGGAGTGGGGAGAAGTGGGACAAAAATGATTTGATGAATTTGCTCCAATAATTGACTTCTCTGATGTTTAGAATGGGGCTCTCATGTCTCGGACCCAAAGACTACTGATGCTAGACGACATGATGGGTTGTGACTCCATATGCATAAAAGTCTCATATTAAAATTGTGGTATTATTGATTTGAAAAAGGCTTGAACTGATCGGGGTGTGTTATGGGCCTCCCCCTTAAGTTTGACATTGGTTGGAGTGAAGTGGGACAAAACTCTATAGGCTATAGACAATAATAAGCATATCATAATTATAATAATGTGTGTGTGTGTGTGTGTATGCGTAGGCCCGATGTGCGTGTACGGTGTTTGAATTTACACATGAAGAGTTTTATCGCAAAACATGATATATCCATTATGGTTCAGACTCAGAGACAGTTGCATTAAAAGCATCCAGAATTTAGAGAATTAATAATAAGAAAATATTTTGGAAAATCTTTTCTCGCATAATAAAAGAATGCTTTACTTGCCTCTTTCAGAAGGTAGGGGAATAATATTACCCTTAACATACATCAGCGACAAGTTGAGGAAATGTGCACTTTTGTCAAAAGAAAATTGTGAAATTCTCTTTATTTTTTCCTTATATCGCTGTATTATACGCATGTGACATCATATACACAGTAGTATAGTCTTCTCATCCAGCAGTGACTGCGCAGACACTAAGGTGAACGGAGTGTTCTAATAATGCTGCTGCATTCACTCATTCCACATGCCGTATATGAAGGTGAACTTGTCCTTTAAACATATTAAACTTGTACGTATACGTGTGCCAAAAAAGGCCTACATTTGCCTATAAGCAGTATAACAAATCGTTACCATGGTTACTGGAGTGACTGGCCTAATCATAGGACATAACGCTCTGCTCTGCATGTTTATTCGTAAGCTATAGAGCTGCATAATCCAAGTTCTATACAGGCAATAACGAATGAATGCTATCCAAACTGATATAATTATGAATTTTCGTTCTCAATGGCATCATCGGGACCCAACTGCCTTGATCAGTAAGTCTGTGTTGATCTGCAGGACAGGGGATTTTATTATTAATTTATTTTTTTAATATAGGTTTTCCCGGCCAATTTCGCACTTTTGTCATTCCAATTCTTTATTGCTGCATTCAAGCAAAATTTAGCGTACGTCATGACATGTTCGGTATTTCAATTTTTATGACCTCTTCATTCAAATTCATATTGGAGCATTCAGAAATTACCTTTAACCTCATTCTACTTAACACCTTTTAAACTGAAATTCGTGAGACAAGCACCATTTTGTTATTCCTTCATTCAATTTAGAAACAGGATAGCCACGTGATCACGTAGGGTATACGTGCTGCGCTCGTTCATTCGAATTCATTTTTGGGCATCCATTGCAATTTAACAGCTTTTGCAGTCAATTTAGCACACGACGTGTTTATGATTTGGTTTTTCTTTATATTTACTTTTTTTTTACATCACAGTATTTGTTTTGTAAGCATTATTACATTTCATATTTTCGTATTCATTTTAGAAATTTTGGCAAAAGTTTTTTTTTTTCCTCAATGTGCTTATATTCAGTCTCTTAGTCCGTCAGTCCGAAGATAGTGAATGTGGCCACCTTGGCCGTTGAGCGCTGCTAATATTCCGAGAGTGTCGGCCAGTACATGGGAAGTCCGAGGTTATGATCTATAATTCTTTCTCTGTCTTCTTGAGGTATAGGCTTACGTCTGTATCCAACTTGCGTTGTCCTGACTGTAAGAAGATGAAGTTAATCTGTAGTATGTATAGGCATATATAATGGCATACAATTTGTATGAATTAAGAACCACAAACTCGAGTTATTATTGGGTCAAAAATATGATACATCAGCTATACTTTTACTGCTTAACAGTGTGTGGATGAAACAAAAAGTCACATATGTTTATAGAAATAAAAGTTCTCACCTTTTCAAAAAAGAAATAACATGACGTAGATCTGAAGGAAAATGTTTGGAATTTGACTGCCCATTTGCGAAATTGAATGACTCAAATACCCTTTTCGGCGAGTGATGGCAAATTTGAATGAACTTAGAGTACCAGCCAATTTGAATGCCCCTTTTACGAATCGAAAGCCTCTTACAGCAAAAGTATGCGGCAAATGCTATAATTGAATGCACTAGTTGCAATTTAAAGACAGCTATATAGGCACCTTCTGTGCGACAACGAGGTTTTTGCTAAATTGTGATTGAACCATCTCTCAAATGGACTGACATAAGTGCGAAATTGCATGGTCGGGAAAACCTAATTAAACGGGAGTCATGGATAATAAACAGGCGAGAAGGTATTGTGATTAGGTCCAGATTGGCCTACCTGCTACTAATAGCGAAACGCGGTGGCGGATCGGGGGGGGGGGGGGGGGGGAGGCACACCGGGTGCACGCCCCCTCTAAAATAAAAATAAAAAATGAAAGGGGACGTCTCCCTTTAATTATCGATTGTAGTGGCACTATGTCAGAGAATTACTGCTTGTCAGCCGATGAAATTATAATCCGTTATAAATGGGGAAAATTGGACTGGAGACTTGGCTCCAGAAATATAATTTTGTTGCCCCGCCTCGGACCCTTTTTCGGAATTCCTGGATCCGCCCCTGAATTATAGCCCGGTCAATGTGTACTATTATTACCTATGCGAGGTAGTTTTGCGAGTCAATTGCAGTTGGTATTTTGCAGGGTCGTGGAGGCCAGCAGTTATATTTATATAATATTGACTGGCCTCGAGGGATCGAGATACCAGAAAATAATTATTGCCCAAACTGAAAGAATACTGCCCGAGTCGAAGACGAGGACAATATTCTTTCAGTGCGGGCAATATTTATCTGGTATCTCCCTCAATGCCAGTGCAATATCATAATTATTACCTATCCCCTAGGTATAAATTAAGAAAATATGTGAATACGGCTATACACTATGATATAGATCAAGCCACATTTGACTACCCATAGATCATCAACATGTCGAATAATTGTTGTTCATCAATGTATATCATTCAACTCCAACTTCAAAGATCTATGAAGTTGTAACAGCTAGGCGAGCCTCAAACATCTGAACGCTTTTACAATTTATTTTTACTTCTGGGGGAGTTGTAAAACTGATGGTCACTGTGCAATTATTGAGCACGAATGGACGGACTAGTCATTGTTTGACGCGTACTTTATTCATGAGTAGCATGCTGTTGTAAGTGGTCGACCTTGTTTGAGTTGATTTATCACACGTTCTTCTGCGGTGCGTGTAACCGACACCGGTGTCCCAGCGACGTCCTGGAATGTTTTCTTTTCGTGGTCGATCGGAATGTTTACACAGGGAGGTGGAAGAAATTATTCCACCTCCCTGGTTTACATTTAAAGCAGCAAGGAGGTGGGGAGAGAGATTCCACTCTTTCTCTTCCCACCTCCCTGTGTAAAGTGAATGGCGAAAACCGGAAGATTGCACTGTTTGCACACATTGTTTTGTGTACGGAACGGTGTGTGTAACCAGGGAGGTCACCTCCCTGGTGTAACCGACACGCAGCGACGTGGCGAAACGAATATTGACTGCTGACCTTTGACCCTGCAAAATAACTACTGCTGACCTTTAACCCTGCAAAACGATCGTTGGGCTGTTCTTGATGAAGTTCATAACAAATACACATTGTACATGTTAAAGCATCCCATACACTTTTGCAGTCTGGCCCGCGGGATTCCCACTGACCCCCTACTGCTTGGGTTTATGTTTCCATGGATGGCGGGTGTCGACAGGTTCGCTGTAAGTCCGGAGATCGGGGCAGGTTCCATGGTTATCATAACAATCTACGTTGTGGACAACGCCGCGCGAATGATGAATGTATAAGCAGGGAGGCATGCCTCCCTATAGTGTGGCGGTCTCTATACATGCACTCCGAGTCCTGCATGTTGGTATATGTGTAAGTGGCAGTTTGAAATGAAGCAATATATGAAGAGTTTGTTTGCAAAAACCGATGAGTCCATATTTTTTCATTGTCAAATGGAGATATTTGCGATTAAAGGTCAAGAAAAACAAAGAGAATAATTAGAAAATTTTTGCTTCTTTTGACCATAACTTCAAAAATATACCTTATGTATAGTGATCAATATATCATTTAAAAGGTGTAATTTTGCACTTTATGACAGAGACCGTATTTCAAAATCTTCAAAAATGGACTTATCGGTTTTTGCAAACAAACTCTTCATTACAGGAGATAATCTTCGGGTCATCCTGGGGGAGGCCCGAATACTGGTAGTTCGCTGAAATTAATGCGATTGGATACATCATAGTGGATACCCGCGGGTCAGCATATATTTTTTTATTTAACTGTGACTGCATTTTTTTTCCTTTTTTCTCTCTTTTATTACTTTTTTATGTCTTATTTTTCAGTGCTTTGTTCTGTTGCTTCAAGTGTGTTCATTTACCCATTTTTGTACATATGTTATCTATTGTTCAATAAAAAACATTAAAAAAAGTTTTGATGATTTGATTATTATGGAGGTACAATGTTCTACCTCCATGATTTCACTGATACTTAAAATAATAATAATAATAATAATAATCGTTGGTATTTTGCTTCTTCGGGGGTTTCGCCATTCACTCTACATGTAAACATTCCGATCGACCACGAAGAGCTCAAGGACGTCGCTGCGTGTCGGGTATACGCACCGCAGAAGAACGCCGATAAATCAACTCATAAGGTCGACCACTTCCAGCAGCAAGCACTACGCGTGAATAAGATTGTCAAGCGCACGTACACGCACGTATTGAAAATCAATGCATAAAAACACAGAGAATTTCAGCTACAGCGAGCTAGCTGTGTGGAGCTGTACTGACTGTACATTGCTGTACGAATAGACTACATTGTACTACTAGCGATGCGCGAGCGATCGCGAGCGAGCGAGCGTATTTTGGCTTCACCCTGCACAGCAACAATGGCCTCGTCGTCTAGAAGCACGGCTTTCTCGATGGCCAAGAAAGGCCCTCGATTTCCATCTTTGTCCGACGATGAGCTTTCCAGAAATGTTAGTTATAGAGGAAAACATTCGAAAAACACCCAGGATCTCATCAAGCATTCGGTCAACATTCTCGCGCTCTACGCGAAGGAAAGAGACACTACGTTGGCCGAGATAGAGCAGAAGGACCCAGCCGAACTGTGCGAATTCCTGCGTCGTTTCTACGCGGAAGCTCGGCGGGCGAACGGGGATGCTTATGCCGTGAGTAGCATGATCTCGCTCCGATATGGTTTGACGCGCCATTTTCAAAATGTGAAATCAATCAACATCGCAAAAGATAAACGTTTTCAACCAGCCAACGACATGCTCCGGGCTGTGATGCGAAGGCTAAGGGCCGAAGGCAAAGGATTAATGAGACGCAAGGACCCGATACATAAAGAGGACATGATCAAAATTCGGAAGTCGTCTGCTCTGGACGTTTCCACTCCCAGGGGCCTTCAGAATAAAGTCTTTATCGATATTTTGCTCTATAATTTCTGCGATTGTGGGCGAGACAATTTACGCGAAATGAAAAAGAGTGACTTCCATCTCGCTGTTGACTCATCAAGTCGACGGTACATATATTTCAAAAAGTGTAAAAAAGGGAAATATGAACATGATCGTGATGATGGTGGTGAGATTAGTGAACTTGCTGCAGTGCAAAGCTCAAGTGCTAGGATGACCAGGATGTACGAGAACGAGTATGCAGTCGGTGGCTGCCCCGTGAAGTCTTTCTGCACTTACCTGTCGCGTCTTGATCCTGCGTGCCTGTACTTCTGGCAGCGGCCAAAGACAACCTTTCACCCCGACCTTGTTCACTGGTATGAGGGTGTTCCTCTTGGCAAGAACAACCTGGGAATGATGATGGTCAGAATCTCAACTGAGGCAAAATGTTCGCACAAATACACGAACCACTGTCTGCGAGCGACCAGCGTTGCTTCACTGAATGCCGCCGACTTCGATGGGCGGAGGTACGCCATGACTTCGTCGGCCTGCCATCGTCGGCCCAAGTCTCTCCCGCGGAGTTCTGGGGTCGCTGGAGAACAAAAGCGGCAAATGAGCCTGTTGATCTCAGCTCTGGAACAGACCAATAATAGGCCTACCAGCTGCATCAGAAATGCACCAAGTGTGAGTGCACCCGTGGTGACAGTTGACACTTTGCTGTGTTCAACATCAGCAGCAACATCACAACATCAACAGGTGAGCAAAAAGTATTCGGTGTTCTGGATCCCTTTTTGAGTCACCAGACTAAAAACCCTCTGAAGCTTTGTGTAGTATATTTACATGTACACGTACATAGAACTGAAACAGATCAATATTGAACTTGTGGGTTCTCAGTTGCTTTTAATGAAGAAAAAACAATATTGAGAGCCTGCAGAAACAAATGGAAATAAAAAGCAAATGGATCTAGACGTTCTAGAGCCTACAATGTAGTATAAAACAATATAAAAAGGCTGACAACAAGTAGGGTGCACACCTCTTCATTCACATCTTGGTTCATGGCATAGAATAGTTCTATTAAAGGTGGGTAGAAATCTACTTCATCTGATTGCAATGTAGCCTGACCAGACGCTGTGCAAAGCATGGCATCCCCGTTGTGTACAGCGACAGGGCTGTGTATAGTTAATTATAGTGATGCATAGGCCTATGATATAATGCCTAAATCGGCGCGTGATTGATGTGATGTGACTGAATGACATTTGATGTGTGTGTGTGTGAAAAGAAAGTCAAAGAACAACAGCAGCAGCAGCAGCAACAACAACCACCACCACCACCACCATCACCAACATAATTCAGGGAATGAATTTAAAGAAGGAAGGGGGGGGGGGAGGCGGCTAGAATAGACTACCTGAAACTATGTATTTTTTTGTTTCAAGTTTTTCTCTTGACTCTTGCTTTTTATTTTTTTAAAGATGGTAAATGGCCTACACATTCTTGACAAAATGCAGCATTTAATGTCATTGTTTCAGTAAAGGAAATGTGTGTTCATTCTCTGCAATACCACTTCTAAACCACACAAACTGTGATCATGAATACATTGTACAAACCTGGTGACATTGTAGTAATCAATCTAGAAGAAATCAGTTTTAACTTAAAGGACAAGTTCACCTTCATTAACATAAGGATTGAGAGAATGCAGCAATATTAGTAACACACATCAGTGAAAGTTTGAGGAAAATTGGACAATCGATGCAAAAGTTATGAATTTTTAAAACTTTTGTGTTGTAACCACTGGATGAGGAGACTACTAAGGCTCATGATGTCATATGAGTACAACAGTATAAAGAAAATGTAAAGAAAATTCAAAATATTTTCACTTTGTTTGCATAATAAAAGAGCACTTGACTTGCCTCTTTCTAAAGGCAATGGGAATGATATTACCCATAACATATGTCAGTAACGAGTCAAGGGAATGTGTACTTTTTTCAAAAGATGAAATTTTGTGAAATTCTCTTTATATTTTCCTTATATTGTTGTATGCATGTGACATCATACACTGCAGTAGTCTTCTCATCCAGCGGTGACTGCACAAAAACTTCAAAAATTCATAACTTTTGAACGGATTGTCCGATTTTCCTCAAACTTTCAATGATGTGTTCTACTAATATTGCTACATTCCCCCAATCCTTATGTTAATGAAGGTGAACTTGTCCTTTAAAGACTGAAACTGAAAGGATAAGGGTAATGAACAGTGACAGCACTAGGCCCTACAATGTACTATTTTGCAATATTTGGCAGCTCATATAAAAAAAAAGAAGAAGGAAAAAACAACGAAATGCAGCAACAAAGTATGGTACTGAAACTACCAGTACAAATGCATAACGTTTGAAACTTTTCTTTTTCCATGATTAAACAGTTCTCATCCCATGAGATTCGTTTGAATTTACCTGCACAACACAAAAATTATGTATTAAAAGTATTGTTTACATTAGTACTTGTAAATCGTGTGGTTTACATAATGATTCAAATGAATTCCACCAGTTTTCTTAATGTCCATTTCCATCCAATTTTAAAATTATTTCTAATTTGCCAAGTAAATGATGACATTTGTCCATAAAAATAATACGTGTAAATGATTTCACCTGGATCTGTAACTGTTTTTTTTTTTTTTTTTTAACCCATTGAGGACGGACTGATTTTGCTACAATACGCATTTCCCATAGACACCTACCCATGTATACTCGGGACTCATCCTCAATGTCTTACATACATTTGTACTGTAAGAAATCCACAGGGAGATAATTCACATAGCTGTCACAGACATCCTTTACTAGAGAGAAGTATGAATGCCACCCTTTGATGTGGATTTTCACAGGAAGCATCTGGTCCTGTCCTGGGTGCATCGGGAATCAAACAGGAGTTTGATGGAGCAGAGGAGAGCAGCGGTCGTGCAGATTTTCTTGACGGACAAGATGACGTGCAGCTTTATTCAGTGAAAATGGAAGACTCGGAAGATGAAATGCCGCAAGGTATTCATTGAATGATTCCTTGACTCTTTTTTTTTTGCCCTTGATTGATTGATTTTTTTTTTTTTTTTTTTTAATATGCAGACTGTATTGTTACTGGAATGAAATTTTGTGTTTGATGCATTTAGCTAAAAAAAAAAAGAAAAAAAAAAGAAAAAAACTTATTCATTATAGTGATCAGTGACGGTACCGTACCGTTTCTCAAAGCTTTGCATGTTGTAGGAGGTTAGTGTGCAATATCTCACATTATTACCTATACGAGGGAGTTTTGCGAGGCAATTCCAGTTGATATTTTGCAGGGTTAAAGGTCAGCAGTTGATATTTTGCAGGGTTAAAAGGTCAGCGGGCAATATGCTTTTCGCCACGTCGCTGCGGAACAGCAGGGAGGTGAGAGGAATCTCACCTCCCTGGGAACAGTAACATTGTGCAAACAGCGCAATCTTCCGGTTTGGGGAGGTGGGAAGAGAAAGAGTGGAATCTCTCTCCCCACCTCCCTGCTCTAAACGTAAACATTCCGATCGACCACGAAAAGAAAACATTCCAGGACGTCCAGGGTGTCAGTTACACGCACCGCAGAAGAACGCTGATAAATCAACTCATACAAGGTCGACCACTTACAGCAGCACTAGGCAATGTGACTAGTCCATTTGTGATCAGTAATTGCACAGTGACCATCAGTTTTACAACTCTCAAACTTTTAAAAGAGAAGTAAAAATAAAGTGTAAGAACGTTCAGAAGTTTGAAGTTTGCCTGTTACAACTACATGTATCTTTGAAGTTGGAGTTGAATGATATACACTGATGAACAATTTTGCAACTATTCAACATGTTCATGGTCTACAGGTAGTCAAATGTGGCTTGATCTGTATCATATATACTGTAGTGTATTGCTGTATTTACATATTTTCTTAATTTACCTAGGGGGATAGGTAATAATTATGATATTGACTGGCCTTTCTTTCGGGAGGTACCAGATAAATATTGCCCGCACTGAAAACATATTGCCCTCGTCTTCGACTCGGGCAATAGGAATGCTTTCAGTTTGGGCAATATTTTCTGGTACCTCCCTCAGGGCCAGTCAATATTATATAAAGGTTTTCACAGTGCATACTATATCACTTGGTAATTCACATCACATGAAACGACCAATGCCGGAAAAACAAATGAGCAGAGTTTAATTTGCAGTACGGATTATAATGCGCTAAAAGTCAGTGGGTTTTGACACAGTGAATGAGATATTATGAACAAACAAATTTGATCAAGCAAACACTTCGGGACCGTGTGGAAAAAAAAAAGAGTTACATGCTAAAAACAAAACTATTTTAAAGATGAAATTGAGTGTTACCTGCTGAAAGAAATGCTATGATCAAAAGATATTATATATTGCATGGTTTTGTAGAGCATGTAGTAAAATGTACCAAGTATAAGATGCTCCTGTTACAATGTATGGTTGTAACAATATTTCATTCCAGTTAAAGATTCGGATCCAAAAATTATTATCAAACATGTATGTTATTAAAAGTTTGCACTGCAAAATTCTCTTCAGGATGAAACTTCGATATATGACGAACGATTATTGCTGGTGGTGATGGCTTCATTATAAAGAGAGTCACCTAGCTGTAGCACTAATCGGCTGGAATCAGATATAAACAAGATGGTGATACCTACAGCTGTTTCTATGAGACCTTGTACATTTATACTGTATTTATTTAAATCCGTTGAAGACGGACTGATTTTGCTACAACACGCATTTCCCATAGACACCTGCCTGAATATGTAACTCAAAACTCGTCCTCCACAGATTAGGTTTCTTGATCTCAGAATGACCAAACCTTGCTCCAACTTTCTTGAGGAAGTTAACACTTCTTCTATACCTTCGTACCCTCAGTCACCAGCACCACTGCACATAAATAAAGCAAGACTCTTGTGACATCCTTTTTAGCTCACCTGAGCCAAAGGCTCAAGTGAGCTATTGCGATCGCCCTTCGTCCGGCGTGCGTCGTGCATCGTGCGTCGTGCGTAAACTTTTTACATTTTCATCTTCTTCTTGAAAACCCCAGACCGATTTTCATCAAACTTGGCAGGTAGCATCCCTAGGGGGTTAGGAACTCAATTTGCTAAAATGGGCACCATGCCCCACCCAGGGGGCCCAAACCCCCCAAACTTAAGGAATCTGTAAAAATCTTCTTCTCTAGAACCAGAAGTGATAGAGCTAAGTTAATACTATGAGTTAGTACATTGATGACTGTAGTTTCAAATTTGTTCATGGCAGAATCAGGGGTGCCCCCCTTGGGACCCAGGGGAGGGGGGTGGGGAGGGGTCCTAATGGGGCCTAAATTGTACATTTTCATCTTCTTCTTGAGAACCCCTTGACCCATTTTCACCAAACTTGGCAGGTAGCATCCCTAGGGGGTTAAGATCTCAATTTGTTAAAATGGGCACCATGCCCCACCCAGGGGGCCCTCAGGGGGGCCCAAACCCCCCAAAATGAAGGAATCTTTAAAAATCTTCTCTAGAATCAGAAGTTATAGAGCTAAGATAATACTATGAGTGAGTACATTAATGACTGTAGTTTCAAGTTTGTTCATAGCAGATCCAGGGGTGCCCCTCTTGGGGGTGGGGGGGGGGGGGTTGGGAAGGTCCAAATGGGGGCCTGAATTGTACATTTTCATCTTCTTCCTGAAAACCTCATGATGGATTTTCGTCAAACTTGACAGGTAGCATCCCTAGGGGGTCAGGATCTCAATTTATCAAAATGGGCACCATGCCACACCCAGAGGGCCCCAGCGGGCCCCAATTCCCCCAAATTAAGGAATCTTAAAAAATTTGGGCCCTTATTGTACATTTTCATCTTCTACTTGAAATGCCTGGTCAAATTTTAGTAGAGCTGTGAATAATTTAGATTAGTGACTATGTGAAAGGTGAACTTGCGATACTCAGGTGAGTGCTAGACCCCGGGTCTCTTGTTTTGAAGTCTTACCAGGTAGTGAAGACAGCAAGGATGACACCGCCGCTGATACCAGGGAGAATAGACTCTCATCTATGAATGGCACTCTCTCCCAGCCTGGAGGTGATGAGACGAGTTTGCCTCCAGCCAGTGGCGACGAGCTACAGGGAACGACAACCGCAGTCCTGGGGCAGACAAAGTCTCCAGTTGGGGAGGTACCGCAACAGTAAGTGGGGTGAATGATGAGGATGAAAGTACATACTGTATAAACAGGGCGCAACATAAGCGGAAGCCCAGTGGCCTGGGGCTAAAGTGCACTCCCCTTGCCCACTACAAGTATATGAACATGGTTATAAAGAAATTCCGGTTACTATGAAATAGAAATTAAGGCTGCAACATTATCGGCTCTATGTTTTTTATTGTTTATTTGTTCGGTTATAACGAAATTCCCATTATATAACGAAAGAAAACTGCCGGTCCCAAGGACTTCGTTATAACGGGAGTCCACTTTACTAGTAATTGATGGTGAGCCACCAAACTTCCAGAGGTTGTCTTTTTGTGGCTGGATTGGGCAACTACGTTTCCAAATTAATTGTTATGTTTGATTTTATTTTGTTCCATTAAAATGTGTAATTCAAAGATTGAATAAAAATAAAAGTTAGTGTCGAGCCCTGCTATGTTTTGTGAGTTACTGTTACTGGTAGAGTAGATGCACTGGCTGCTGTTTATCATGTGTATACTTATAATAGGAAGCAATGTCCTATAAGTGCGTTCACTTTTGATTTTTTTTTAATTTCATCATCTCAGACTGTTATTTTCATTCACTGTGGAGTGGTGACTGATTTGATTTTCTTATGAACCCATATAGTAAAAGTCCCAATTACTACTTTCTTGTTTTCTTTTGAATTCTTGTTAAAAAAAATACCATTCTGTACGCCAATCCTATTCAATACTAGTGCAGTTAGCTGTGATATTTTTTTATTATTTTCACAGAGGCCAGGGTATTTTTTTTTTTCTAATTCAATGAATGCAGGAGAGTTCTTATAGTGAGATGCTTGGTGAAAGTTTGATGAAAATCTGTCACAATGTTTAAAGATAATAAAAAGTTTTGGTACCTCAAAAGTGTCCTTGAATTTCCTTGTCTTAGTTTGTGTTTCAGGTTAAAGTACCTTTCATATAACTAACACTGTGAGACTTACTCGCCCCAAAGTGCTCTCATGTCTTAGTAATCACGCAATTAACTGCGACCAGCAGCCCCATACGCATAGCGACCAGCAGTCCCATACGCATAGCGTAATCGGGCTTCGCATTGTAGCATTCAGGATCATGACAGATTTAGTATTGCAGGGTAAATGTCAACTTAAAATCCCATAAATTCCTCAATTTGAAGACTTACCAATTAAGTTGAAGTATTGAAAACAGGCTTCGGGCAACGTTTGGTTCTGCCTATAGTCCCTTTCTGTTCGAATTGATGACTGAATGTGACTCGGTAGACAGGACCTCAGGAGAGCTACATACAGTACACTGAATACTACAGCCAGTGCATGCGAACACATCACATGCACACAAATTTCAAATCCATGAACGGATAAGATGTTTGTGTGCGCATGCGCTGGCCATGGTATCCAGTGTATGTAGCTCTCCCAAGGTCCTCTTGACCGAGTCACATTCAGTCATCAATTCGAACAGAAAGGGATTATTGGCAGAACCAAACGTTGTTCGAAGCCTGTTTTCAATACTTCAACTTAATTGGTAAGTCTTCAAATCGAAGAAATTTTTGGATTTTAAGTTGACATTTACCCGCGATACTAATTCTGTCACGATCCTGAATGCTACAATGTGAAGCCCCATTACGCTATGCGTATGGGGCTGCTGGTCGCAGTTAGCTATGCGTACAATGGGCTGCACGCTGCTGGTCGCAGTCAGTGGTTTCGTACAATATTTATCGACGCTGTACAGCGTCGGCTCTGGTACGAAACCATTATTGCATGATTACTATGAGAGCACTTTGGGGCGAGTAATTCTCACAGACAACGTACTTTAACCTGAAACACAAACCAAGACAAGGAAATTCAGGGAAGCTTTTGAGGTACCAAAACTTTTTATTATCTTTAAAGGTTATAAGTTTAAAAAGTTTGGATAATTCCATGTGCCACCTTTTCTATTTACGGAACTCTACACCAATTTGTGATGTCACAATATTGAAAAAGAGTACTAAAAGTTGGAAAGCAATTTAGGGTGAATATATTTTTTTTGAAGACATCACAAGAACAATTAACGTGTCTCTTCAAGAAGGTATGAAATAGGCTATTATATCTGGATGTATCTGAGATATATATCGAGAATGTGGTCTTTTAAATATGAAGATTTGAGTACTCGAGTATCTTTCTTTCTTCCGACAGAATACTCTACACTGGTCAAGAATTCAATGACTACGAAGATTTTCGGACTGCTGTTGAGCTCTATGAAAGCCAAGAGTTATGTAAGCTGTCCACGGACAACTGCAGAACTGTGGAGTCAGCTAATAAGCTCCTGCAGGAGAACTCTGTGCCCTTTGCAGAAAAATTCAAGTACAGCTACATCCAGCTCAGGTGCAAGCAACATGGGTCTTCCAAGGGATGCCCCACTAAAGAGGGCTCCATTCAAAGGTTAGTCCTGCACCATGTTTGGCTGGGAAGGGCAAATTATATTACAGTATGTCAACCAATTACAGACAAGCTGATTTTCCTTTAACATGCATTTCCCTGAGACACCTGCTTAAGTTATACTCGAGACTAGTCTTTTTGACGGGTTACATGTAAGTGTCTGATATGAAAATGGGGTGTATGAAAAACGTCTTTCATGCTGAAATTAAGATTCCATCAGATGTTGTACCAAGAAAAAAATATGTGTTAGGAAAACTCAGTGATGGAATTTATGTGATGCCTGGACTGAGTGAAGATGAAAGGAAATGATATCTTGCATACGTAGGTTGTGTCATACAGTTGGTACTTTGCTCCATCATTTTGGACAATGTAGGACAAACATTTTAAAGTGGACTGAATCATTCATCAGGGATCTTGTTTTGCAAAATAAGATACGCTATAATAACTTGCCTGAAATCATTAGGACAAAATAAAGAGAAAAAGAACAAAGAACAAAGAGAGATCAAAGACTTGTCACTTTCCATGAGGCCAGCAATGCCATGATTAATTGATCAACTGTTTTGTAACAGAGATTACAGTTGTTGACTAAATTCAAAGGAAAGTTGCTAGTTAAGTGTGCAAAACCATTAGTTTAAGTTTTGTCCATTAAAAGGGTAATGTGGTGTGTCACTTTTGGTTTCAGCACGAGAAGTAACAGGTGCCCCATGAATGTCAGAGCCAGTGTGGATAGATGCAAGGACAAACTTGTGATAATGCATGGTTGCTTTTATCATCACCGTGACATCACTTGTGAGGACTTCACGTCTCATCCCAAGAACAGAGAGGACAATGGCAAAGAAAACCAGAAGTCAGAGAGCTGTGGCTTTGCAGCCCCCAATCACCAGACACCAGGGAAAGTAATCCAGCATGATGTCCACAGCTTAAAGTCCTCACTTTCCAGTGACCACAGGGGACCCATACTGGATGCCATCAACAAGATCATCAACGACGACCCAACCAGCACTATAAATTTGGTGTTGGGGGCCGACAGTGAGGTTTCGGTGCTGTATCTGCAGACGGTCCAGATGCTCAGATCTCTCCACAAATTTCCGGAGGTCATCATGTGCGACGTCACGTGCAATGTGAACCAGAATAAGATGCCGCTGTACACCTTCTTTGTGGTCGATGGCAACGGGAAGAGCATTCCGTGTGCCCATGTTCTGGTTGCGGATCAAAAAGACGAAACCCTCAGACATGTCTTCAGACTCCTGAAGGAGAGTGGAGGAGACACCCTTCAAGGTGCCGGGCTCTTCCTTGTAAATGCCAACTTTGCAGAGGTAACCGCAGTGAAGAAGATATTCCCTCAGGCCAAGGTCCAGTTATGCATGTCTCAAGTGCTGCAGACCTTCAAGAAGGCAACGCAGGCCTTGCCAACCTCAAGCATTGACAGTGTGAGAAAGATCCTCCAGGAGATGGTGTACACAAAAAGTAAAGGCGAGTACGAAGAACTTCATGAGGAGCTGGAGAGGCATACTACAGTTGACTTCAAGAGCTACTTCAACGGTCAGTGGCATGCCTGCAGATGTATGTGGGTTCCAGCCTTCTATGGTGGATCGCAGCACTTTGGAAACAGAACTGTGAAACGACTGGAAGGATTGTACCAGTCATTGAAAACTGTGATTACCCCAAGCACCACTATCACAGAATGTCTCAAGGGACTGATCTCCTTGCATGGTCAACTCCTCAAAGATGCATCGCAGCAAAGAGCACCAACCGGTACTGCCTCCAGGCTTGTTCAAGAGAGCAAACATCCTGAAGTTGCAAAAGCAATCCTCACAGAATGCACATCGTATGCCGCAGAGAAAATGCTGAAGGAGCTCTGTCGTTCATGCGAATGCAAGGTGATCAGTGCGCCCCAGCTTCGTACATCACAGGCCATCAGGGAGAGCGACATAGTTGCAACTGTAGTAGAGGATGGAGCATCCTACATGGTGTCAGGTGGCAGTGATGGGACAGAGAGCTGTTCATGCCATTTCTCATCCTCCATGGGATTACCTTGCAGGCACATATTCTGCTCCAGGGATCATCTTAACATGCCACTGTATGGGAAAAGCATGGTTCCAGACCGCTGGAAGCAAAACTACCAGTTGGACAAGGCAGTGGAGGAGAATGGCAGCAATGCACCAACTGATGCTGATATTAGCAAGGAAGAGAAGGTGAACGCTGCCCTCGCAGTTGCCAAAGAGCTTGCCACCGCCCTGAGTGAGACAAACCATCGGAAGTTCTACACCAGACTTGACCAGCTCAAGGAGCTGGCTGCATTCTGGGAAGCAGACAAGGAAGTGACAATCAAGGAAGGGGTTGAGGATGAGTCCTCAAAGGGAATCGATGCTTATTTCTCTCTTGGCAGAGAGCGGGAGCCCCCCGACGGGCAAGAGTCCATGGATACCACAACTCAGACTCAAAGCACAAATCCCGCAGTGTCACAACAGGAGGAATCAACAGAGATGCCTGATGCAACAGCAGCTACCTCTTCTGGCACTGTGAACTGTCACAAGCGAAAAGCCAAGTCGGACACACCTTGTTCAAGCAAAGCAGTGAAAGTGACAGAGCAAGTAGACGATGACAATTCATCTGTTGAGATGCTCCTTAAGACAATGTTCACACGCCTCCATTGAGGTGCTATGTGTCGTGTTTAGATGATGAACTCTTTACACTTTCTTGCCATGCATTATGTAACTGAGATGTTCCAGTGGCAGAAGCCTGTACAGTTTTACTTTGCTCCAAAGTTATAAGTACTCTTTGGGAAGAACGAGAGAGAAATTTACAATCAGGCAAATAACCAAAGATTCTGAAACTAGTAAAACTGAAACTAGCTCCCCTTATTCATGATAAGAAAATTAGAGAAACGGGAACATCAACAGCAGCACATAATGGGGAAGGGGGGGAGAGTTGGAGGCAACCATGTCTGACCAACACATACAGTGTTGGACAAGCTGCAGCAAATGCTATCAAACAAGTCGAAGTGGATTTGAGTCAATAAAGAAGCTCTACAATGTACATGTAGTTGACTGATACAAGTTTTTGTCAAGGTAGCAACATGGCAAAATAATTAGATTTTTGTTTCACAGATGCATTACACATCATCTCCAAAATGAGAGTTCATAAAGTTTGTTCCTTTAAAAGTGATGATACAATGTATCTATTTCTCTTTCCACTGCTGTGCTTTTAGATCGATGATCCTACAGTTGTCTTGCAAATTTGCAAGTACATTCAGTATGCATGCAAAATGGCATATTCAGTACTCCAGCAATTGTTTTGCTAGTCTTTCAGAGGAGCCTTTGCAGAATAATTGCAGTCACACCCATGTGATAGCTTTATGAGTGGGGTGGAGAAGGGGGGCTGTGACATTTGGTGATGTCTATGGAAACCTTCCATGATCGAATTATAGTATCATATGTGTAGTACTCCTTGTCTGTTGTGTGTGCATACATGTTGATGCCGTTTAGAGCATCGGTTTTTGTTCCATTCCACAAGAGGGTCAGCCACATCTCGTACCCTTCCAGCTTGTATTCATGAAGGACAGATGAATGTTGTTACGAGGACTGTATTGCAGCTAGAACTAAGATGACCAGCAATTTTAAATTGTACATTTTGTATCTCTAGTAATCTGCTGTATACGCCAAATATTTAGTGAGTCAAAATTTTTGCGAATCTGAACTTCCTGACAATTTTTGCGAGTGGATAGATTCGCGATCGTGGAGTACTGAACTGAACGGAGAAATGTTTACTTGTATGTCATATTCATATCGGGCTCAGAATAAAAATTTTGGTGTGTCTCTAATTTCATGAATAGCACCCGTCTCGCGAAATTCACACACGTAGAAACCTTGTGAAATATTCGGCATAAACAGTATACAACTATGTGTTTGAACACAAGATTTGGTATCTTGAATGTTCAGCACTTCTCTGGCTTATGGTCATATTGCAAACCCACAACTCAATGTACTTGAAATATTTTGTACTGTATTGTACAGTGTACTACAGTTTTCAGAGTTATTTAAAACATTAAATGTGACATTCTTATTTGACACTGTATATACTAAAGTTATCAAAAAGGTGTTTAGCAATAAACTTTAACTTGTCAAATGATAGTTGTTTGGAAGCTAAATACATGTATATGCATAATTCATTTAACTCAAACTGATATTTTCTGTGATTAGAACATCTAGAGTACAATAGTGGTACAGTGTATTTCTAGTGTTTGTATGTTCCTATTAAACCTGCCCTGAGTGTTGTAGTTCATCAATGATTACTGGTACTGTATTATCATCCAATGTACTTTGGATGATTGTATCCATCAGATTTCTGAAAAGTTGTGTATTCTCTTAGTTATCTAGGGGTCATTTGTTGAGTAGTATCAGTCCAAAATATCATTAGAATCAGAAGTGTTTAGATACTAGTATGCTTTTTGAATACATGTACTGTATTTAAGCATGAGAAATGCACAGTTCAATTTTGCGTGTATACACGTAACTGATGAACAACATTTCATGTTGAAGTTGTACATCGTTTTTATACTTTGCTGCAGTAATATTTGTCGCTACAGCGTATTGATTTTCACTTGTTTTGATTTATTAGCTTTCTCCCATACTTGTTATGCCTCTGCCACGAAGTGGTGCCAGAGGCATTATTGAATGATAACTTAGGCAGTTTGAATGTTACTGCTGTTGCCGCTGAGTTAGTACATGTATAGTACACAAGTTCTAGTTTGGACTCGAAGTAATCTGAACATTCCTCGCAACAATGAGTTTGTATTACAGTATCATTGTTAATTATTAGCTGAGAACCTTGAAAGTGCATTAACCCTCTGTGTGCACTCTAAGTATTCAGCCAGTGTAATGGTGCCAAGCCTTCAACACCAGCTGTATTGGGAAAACATCAAAGTAAAATAACAGCAACTCACTCCAGGAAGAAGAAAAAAACCCAAAACAAATAAAGGGAGATTTATGTAGAGACATAGGAGTGAAAGTTGAATGATGTATGCCAATACAACCAAAACAACAAAAGCAACCATGCTAGGAGATTCCGCAAACATAATTGATTAAAGCCATGGACACCAAACGATTTTACCGAGATCTGCAGTGATTGTGTAGCCAAACTCGAGCCTGTGTTGGACAAAATATGTGTCTTTAGGACACGATGCCTTATACATGTGTACGAGTACGTAAGCGTGAGCATAATGGTTATGAACAATAGACCTACAATACTGATACAAGTGAGGCACATACAGGATTAAAGCTGAACAAAGTCTAGGACATAGCCAGCCTAGTATCCTCCTGGTTTTCAACTGATGTTGTTTTTGCAACAGTGTTAGGTTCACTTTTTGTGAAATGCTTCAGTGTTTATGTTAATTATCTCTCATGGAGGATAATGTACCGAATACACAGAATATGCATTACGGTATGTGTTCTTGCAGGTAACGTTCTATATTGCCTTTCCTTGCCATTTTAGTGTTTGTGTTACAAAAGGGATGGCACAGTATTGGTGGAGATGAGGATTGGGCTTTTCGCGACATATCAAGAACACACTTGTGAAATAGTACAGAGCAATTCAAAGCTTATTTGATGAGAATCGGTTTTGGAATGAATGAGATATCCAAAATCAAAGCAAGTGTAATAAAAGGTGGGCCCTGCCCTTTTGTTAGGATTGCTCTGTATTGGGTATCTCAGCCATTTCAAAACCAATTTCCATCAGATAAACATTGATTTCCTCTTAGAATTACATGCTCTTTCATATCTCATGAGAGGTTTCTCATTGTCTCACCCCAAAATGTTGGAAACCTGAAGTTAGGTCTCAACCAAAGCTATACGATCCCTTTAATGATGTGTACCATCCTCTCCATCTTGCTTTGTATAACCGTACAAACAGACCTGTATAAAGACTTGGTCATGTGGCCGTTTCTCCTCTTTGAAATACACATCTGTACATTGTTATAAAATGTGGTGCAGTTCATTGTCAGTGAGTGGTAATAAAGATACCAGTCTTTGCATTCGAGTTGACTTAAAAAGGCACTGTTGTGCAGTGTGTCTTGTTTAGACAGTGTGCCTCAACTGGAAAATTATGACAGTTTAACACTAGACAGCTGACAGAGAGTGCTCACAGTACAGTACATGTTGCTTACCCAAATCTACATCCCCAGTGAGCCTAATCCCCCCCCCCCAAAGAAAAAGGAAAAGAAAAGGAAATAAGAGAAAAGAAAATGAGAGATGATAATACAATGTACATGTACTGATAAATGAATATACACTCAGCACGAAAAGAAAGTATTTTCGAGTTCATCTTTCTCAAAGACTATTTGGCTGAAAATGGTGTACTATATTCCATGTTAGCTATCAACCTGGTCAGTAAAAAGGGAAACTTTACGCACGAGTGAACACATTCGTTTTTCTCTTCCAAGGCACAAAAGTAAAAATTGCAAAAAAAAAATGGCCAAGTTGTTATTCAAGCGTGTATGCTCTTCCATATAACATTGAGAACAAAAGACAAATTCAACACAATAAAAATGCAAATTAATTTACAAAAATCAACCTATGATCTCTGTAATGTCTCTGTAATCCTCCAAAGATAAAAGAAATAAAAAAAAAAATGATGGTGGAAATTGAAAAATCTTCTGTCAAATCCATAGTCCAAAGACATAAGAGAAAAAGTAATGGTAACAAAGGTTAAAATTTGAAACATTCCAAATTAAGAAAATTTGAAATATTTGGTTCTTGAATTTGTCTCATGCATTCTTTAAAATTAAATTCCTTGTTTAAAAGGTGAAATGAGGAAATTCTGTCAATTTTATCACCTTTGCGGCTTTCTCCCTATGCCATTTAAAGTTTGAATTGATAGAAAATTCTTATTTTCCACCTTCAGTTTCCCCACTATGTTTTTGTTTTAGAATATAAAGAGAAATGAGGGAACAGAAACTTATTTCTCCTATTTCATTCATGTCTCTCATTGCGTGAAATTGGTCTTTTGTTATCATTGCTATCTTGGAGGGCATTTGCACATGAATTTCAATATGTCAATTTTTGCAAATTTCACTTTTCTGTCTTGGAAGACAAAAATTAATGTGTTCACTCATTTCCCTTTGTAAAAACCTACCAGCTTGATAGCCAATTAAATAATCTTTAATATATATATATTTTTTTTTTTTTTTTTTTGCTGAGGGTACAATGTACACTGGTACTGTTTACATGTGTACATGGGGATGGGCTGTAAAGGTCCCATGGGCCTTGTGTAAACTTATACAATAAATGTACATCTCCTCCTCCACAACTGCACAGAACAATACACCAAACACAGTCATACAGATGGTTTTCACTTGATCACACAGAAATAAAGAAGCATGTGAGATTTGCATAATACACTTCATTTATTTGAATGCAATATAATGTGTGAAACGTACAACACACGTCATATATGTTATCATTTTTTTTTTTCTCCTCGTCTCGTAATAATCCTTTTCACAATGTATACATTCACAATACCCTTGCCAGTTGTGGCCAAAAATGAACCAAATAGAATTTTTTGCTAACATTTCTCTCTCTCACTCTCTCTCACATATATCTCAATTAATTTACTATGTTCTTGTAATGAAATCATGCAGTCTGCTCGACAAAATGTACAATATTTACAGAGTGATTTCTGCCCGATAAGAAAAATAATATATGATTTCATTAAATAATTACATGCATAACAGAACAGAAATACACCCAAGCACTAGATTTAGCATCACCACACAGTCAATAAAGTCTGGAATCTGCCCCTTTCACCTGTCCCAGTTATAATTGGCGAAAATTCATTAACATTCTGTTAATCGTGTTCTTTAATCCTCTTCCAAAGATTGCTATCACAAAGTAGAAAGTAATAAATACAGTACAACATAATATGAGATACGCAGCGTAGAAAACAAACAAACAAAAAAGACAGTAAAAAAGAGATAAAAGTGTATTGTGTTTGTTTATGTATCAGTGTGTGTATGGGGGTTGGTGGGAATGGCATCCTGTTCTTGTGTTAGAGTACAATTGTCATTACAGTGCACTCCCGTTATAATGAACACGGTTATAACGGAATTCCGGTTACAACAAAGTAAAAATTCAGGCCGCAACATTTGTTCGGTTATAACGAAATTTCGATATAACAAAAGAAAACTGCTGGTCCCCACGACTTCGTTAGAACGGGAGTCCACTGTATAACAAACTCTCGGATGAAGAAATGCGTGTTGCACAAAAAGTTACCTTGTATCGGGGGTGGCAAATCAATGACATACAATGTACAGTGGTACAAAGAAATTTGGGAGCACTTTGGGGCAGATGAATCCACTCTAATGATAATTTGTTACATCAGTGTTCTTTATAATGAGTAGCCACTGTATTAATTCTCATTATAACACTACCTTTTTATATCAGGGATAAGAAACAGAAGAATATTAAAGGAATCACACCCTGCAAAATTACCTTGTTATTTCACATACGATTATCTCGCTATATTCAACATCGTTAAAACTAGGTTCCATTGTACATCATGTGCATTGTACAAGGAAACCTCATTCTTTTGAGGACCATGGGCAATAGAAGCATTCTTCATTGTACAGAGAAACTAGAGGTTGCTTGGAGCACCGATTTCACCTTGTGATAATCGGTACATCATAGACATTCTAGAAAAGAGACCAGGACTACATGTTGATAGAATAATGCGAAAATCAAGACCACCAAATTCACCGCCTTAAAAGCGGTACCTTGTACAGAAACTCACTACAACTGGGTTTCCTGGTATGTATGAAGGAACTTGTAATACCGGTACTCACAGTTGACTCTCGTTGCTAAGAACACTGATCTAACAAACTGTCTTTACAACATCAGTTTTCTTTCTTTAAACCCTGATATAACATTCGAGTACAAAGTGACTTTACCTGTTCCACGGAGCTTCAAGTTAAGTGCACTATATCAAATATTTGGAGACAGAAGAGACTCTTATTTCAGATATTTCTTTAATATAAATGTGTCAAGTCTCTTTATACTATAATTTTCCACTGTACAATATTTTCAGTGTCAGCACTGTAAATCAGAAACCCAAGTCATCCCAGCAATTTTGCATTAGAGGACACAATAATCGCAACTCCAAAAAGTTTCATTCCGCGAACGATGTAACATGACGTAATTTACCTCTCAGACCTTGGTAATATCACAGATTCACGCAAGTGGAATGGTCGAGAGATGAGACATACATGTATGAATGCAGTTATACTTGTGTTGGTTTCTTTCAGATTTAAAGTACACGTACACATACTTCTTCACTTGTGTGTCATGTGTAAGGCCAAGAGAATATGATGACCACATTTTTATCGGATCATTTGATCCTTTCCAACCACCCTGTGTGTTCATTCGTCAGTCGGGTTTTGAACAGGAAGCTACCTTTAAAGATTGAATACATAAAACGGTATTTGCAAGGTCGTGCATATTTTGATTAGTGCACGTCGCAATGCATACACTTGAGGTCTTCTCAATAAGTTTGGTGATACTCAAGTTTGCCTGTGCACCCTTCATAAAAAAAAAAAAAAAAAATGGCATCTAGTTTTGTGACATCCTTCAACGTCCATCAGTAACAAGTTTTTCTCTTTTTTTTTTTCTTTCACAGTTTGTGCTCCTACGGATTGAAAGCACTAGTTTTTGCACTACACACATTGTACATATTGTAACAAACTTGAACAAAGCTGATAGTTATATATATATTTTTTTTAACCGCACAGTTAGTCCACATGAAGCCCACAACATAACTGCCATCAACCCTCTACCATTTCCAGTCCATATCACTAAATACAACCCGTGAATGATACATGCGTGATGAGATTGTTTGATCACTCTCACCAAACGATACAAATGAGCTAATCTTTGTAGTCTTGTATGACACATCAAGTTTTATACAGCGGCTACTTGGACAGCCCCAGAGTACAGCCAACTCTCCTTGAGTTAAAGTTAATGTTAGTCGCATATCACCCACATTGTGAGCTTATCCTTGCATCAGAATAATATGACCAAAAAAAAAAAAAAATTAATGTGTGGCAATCAAACCACATGGATTGAACATTGCTTAAAGGTACACTGGCCTGGGATTCAAGAGGATACTGTTGATTGCTGCCATCTTCAAAACAAAAATCAATGATGTAAAGCTAGCTACTGTCCATCAAAGCCGATCGCAGATGTACTGTACATGCAAGTTTCTGAAACTAGCTACAGTGGAAACTCGATATAAAAAGATCTGATATAACAAAATACATGATATAACAAACTATTGAAGTTTCTCCGGTCCCAGTGAATCTATTTCCTTTGTTTTGTGTTGTCGATCGATTACTGATATAACAAATATCTGACGTAGAGAACAAAATTGTCTTGGTCCAGGGGATCTCGTTCTACTGAGTTTTCACTGTATTAAGTAAACTTAAGTTGTCTTTGAAGGATCTGATTGCATTAAGTGGAACCAGCCAGGTACAATGGCCAAATCAAGAGATGAACTGAGACCAACATTACTTTGACCACTTTTGACATACGGCACGAATCTGTTTTACCTAGACATTTGAAACAAAACATGGCAGATGTGTACAGCATGGGTCCATGTAACAGTGTCTTCTTGAATCCCCAGTCTTTGTACCTTCATGCCAAACTTACAGTAGTCCCATATGATACACTTAGATCATATTTATCCAGAGTGTTGATGGTACTTGTAAATCTTGACAATCCCATGCCTATTACTTTTGTTCAAAATTTTCAAGCATTTCAGTCAGCAAGGCAAATTCTACACATTGGCAAATTCCACTAAGACGTTTTTGCAACTTTTGCTACTGTGCACAGAAATTTACATACCAGTAAACCAACCATCTTGTAAAAATGCATGATGTGGGGAAAATGTGATAACGTGCTTCTGACAGACCTCTTGCCATCCGGCAGAGTGTATCTCTAGTCTTTCAATCCAGCCCTGACTGGAAGCGTGCTTGGGAGTGCCAAGTGCTATAATCAATGTTGCGTTCATCAACGGTACGTCTGCTGTCAAAATGGTGTATTTCTACATTTGACCAAGAAAATAATACAACTGAACAAGAACTTTCATTTTGTGACTCGTCCGCTTGTGTGCTGGAACCTCTACTGTATCTATATGGTAATATTTGCGTACAAGAGACCATGCTTTACCAACTGAAGAGTGTCACTACCAACAAAAGAGAGTTACAATGACATCAGGTACCAGTAATTTGCTTCATCAGTTGACAAAAAAAGAAAGAAAGAGAAAATACAAAACCAAAACAAAGGATTAATCATGAGACCAAAGAAAAGCCTCTGTCAAACAAGTTGGTTATTCGTTTCATTATTTCCTCAATATTTGTCCATGCTAAATCTGCATGCTACATTCATCTGTGTCGCCAGAGAAAGAACAATTTAAGCTATAAGCAAACACTGCTTCCCAGACAGTAACACAGTTTATGTCTGCAATCTCATTAAACACAACACTGAAAACTTGGTGTACTGAGATCTGAAACAAAATACTTGCTTAATAAGCAGAGTCCCAATACTGTATACGCCATATATTTCGCGAGTGGTTAAATTCGCGATCGTGGAGTCTTGCACTGAATGGAGAAATGTACGCACGTACGTCACATCCACATCGGGATCAGAGTCAGTATTTTCGCGAACAGCACCTGACTCGCGAAATTCACGAAAATAAAAACATCGCGAAATACTCGGCGTATACAGTATCTTCTTTGGCCCTGATTAGATATCTCAACCCCCCCCCCACCCATTTTGTCCACTCATATAATCACATATCAGATATAAAGAACTGCACCATTGCCTTTCCAATGTAATAGTTCTCAGCTAGCCATGTACATGCACTGAACACTGCAACTGGCTATCTATGATGGGGATTAACAATCACACACCTCTTCTTATCATACACTGCCATGAAATAAACTTTACAAATATTGCCTTCATATGGAAATTGAGAACAAGGGTAAAGGAAGTGATATACAGGATAAGTATTAAATGAAGCTGGTATTGGTCCACTGCGGTGCATTCATTAAAGACCTTTTATTACAAATTAATGAAATGTTTTGCGGCAATTCAAATCTTAAACAAAACTTCAGTTACAACTAAGGTATAAAAGGAAATAGAGCAAAAAAAAAAAAAAAAAAAAAAAGAAGAAAAAAAAAAGACCAACACTAGATATGATAAATGACAGAACTGAGGAACCCCCCCCCCAAAAAAAAAATAAAAAAAAATAAAATAAAACAAAAGAAAGACACCAGTACAACATGTGTCTTACTTTGCCACAGCTACAACTTGTAAGTTTGGAATGACAGAAGCTGAAAAGAAAAAAATAGTGCATATTAACTGAAATCTCCAGCAGGTTAAAAAAAGCTACAGGTAAGTTGGCCTCACAATAATATTAGTTCTACATGAGTATGGTTGTAATGGATACATGGTAGTTATCAAAATATTTTCTTTTTCAATGATACTTCAAAAACGGAAATCTGTAGTCAAAAGTGACATGCTTAATTACAGAATACAGCAGAACATGCAGCATACACAATCTGCAAGTTTGTAACCTTGCCTCAGATTTTGACAATAAGCTGGATTTAACCAATGATATTTGCGCTTTCAAAGGAGCCCTTGCCACCGTCGCTTCAGACTACTGTAAATGTGGAAATTGTCACGATGTTGAAATTTGTGCACATTTTGCGCAACCAGAAACTAGTGCGAAAATAAAAGCATGCAAACATTTTTGCTTGCCATATGTTCTAGCAGTTGATAGTCTTCATTCCGCCGAATTAAAAACACGCGAAACCCTTCTTACCCAGCTGAGCGCGAAAACTTACTCGCGCAAAAATATCCACATTTACAGTCACAATATTCTTAAATTTAAATTCTTCTGTTCTTGGATTTTAGAAGTGTACGCATAGGCAAAAGGAGATCTAATCATTTAATATAGTACAATGGATGTCTTGCATATTGCGACAAATGCAGAGCACAGTGTGATGAATCACATCAAAGGTACACAAGCAGTCGCTAGTGATCGGGTCCACATGCTGGTCATACACTACATGCAAATATGAGGTGATCTCATGCACCCAAGTGCAACATGGGGAGTCACACTTTGCGGTTCACTTGTCCACTCCCTGTAATACAAATTTACTGTGCATCAAGCACGAGCAAAGCTTATTATGCAGTAATCATACCTAATTTCCTCCTTTCTATTATGACTTCACAGTAGAAGAGCATTTTCATTTTCCTAGCAGATGCTAAGGTAACCTACAAAACTTGTAATTTCGAGATAGTACTCCCTGTTATACGTGTATGATCAAATAGAGTTCACGCTGTGCATCAGGCATTCTGGACTCATTGTTATGGAAATCAAATAGTGCCCATGCCGTCTGAGTTTTTACAGTTGGATGCGAAAAAGGTAAAAAAAAGTGTGAAAAATAAAGCATATGGACCTTGCTTTCATTAATCAAATAGCTAATTAATCAATATCTTGATAGATTTATCTACATTTATTTATGTGTTCCAGGTATTATTCATTTGTTCATTAATTTATTCAGCATGTTCCTTACCTACATTTGTAAACATTCATGCATGTATTTATGTTGGAATTCATTCATTAATTTGATCTTCCAAGTTTCCACTGTGTAATTCCTACTTTCTCTTCACGAAACAGGTGCTGTATGGACTAAATTCAAAGATAAGAATTAGTGACCTACGAATACAAGTCATTCTGTATGCTTGATACATCACGCTGTTGCTCACAATTCAACTACAATTTCCCCCCACAGAGAAATTTTGCAAGAGAAAGTATCATGGTCTGCGAGGCTTTAGCAATAATGGTCCATATCAGTTCAAGAACACTCAAGGCTTTGATAACAATATGATTGTGACCAATTCTCAGCATCAGATACAGACTTTCAGTGGAAAAGAAAAAAAAAGATTGAAAAAAGAAATTAGAAGTCTCACCAAAGCTGTATTTCATGACAGATTCCTAACCCATTACAAAAGTGCTGATGTAAGTTTCTTCTTTCATCATCTTGGAAATTCCTTGTTGGTGCCATCCAAACAGTACAACTGCACAGGTTTTCTTTTCCTATTTTTTGCATTTGCCATGCTCAAGCAGTGTGATGATATTGGATCACAAAAACATTACATAAGAAATTGTGAACTATGCGGCAGAATTGTTAAAGTTTTTTTGCACAAGAATCAGAGACGATGGCCTTTGCAGCACCAGCCATCCGCAATGTTTCGCTCATCACTTATCGAACAAGGCGTCCACACCGAGCTGCTATTAGCTCTCCGCTTGCACCTCCTCTGTTTGGTCATCCTTCGTTCCTTCCTTCTCTCCCTTGTCCGCTGTGCCGTTCGACGAATCCTCCCCTGTTCCCTTGTCCGTGTTCTCCGTCGCACTATCAGTCTTACTATCTGTCCTGGTGTCCTTGGCACTCTCTGTTTGGTCAGCATTGCCCGTCTCCTTTGAAGATTCCTTCTCCGGCTCCTTTTCATCAATGCACTTGACGATGAGCTGTTTGATCATCTTCGTGGCCTCCGCTGCGTCAGGGATGTAGATGCGGTCGACACCGTAGACGGTGGTCTCGCCGGCGCTGTTGACACGCCCATAGCGGAAGGTGATGAACTCCGAGCAGCGCTTCTTCGACGTGATCCGGACGACGTCGGCGAGCGAGCGGCGCGCCATGATGTAAGAGAAGCCACGCTTGTTGGGCGCCTCCCGCAGGATGTAGAGATGGGTTGGGGTGACAAGGACGTGTCTGGTAGGTGGACAAGACAAGACAAGACATCAAGGAGTTTTCAAAACCCCAACTCTCCTCAACAGCGTTCACTTACATCATCTCTCTTCAACAAATACGCTTCAGCCCAGGGCTGCCAACATTTCCACATCAAAACCGAAGAGGTTCCACAGAATTAACATGGATATACTTGTTTGCTACTGGCATTTCAGTAAAAAAAAATCATTCTAAAATCAGGGAGACTGTTCAATTCTGCTGCCACACACAGAGAAACTTGGAAAATTTTCAGTGAGAATCATACAGGAATTAGAAGACTTGCATACCTCCAGATAATCCTTCTGTGTATTACACCTCACTCACTGTCAATATCCAACCACACTGGGAGTGTGTCCTCACTTTTATGTCCTACACTGTACATGGCTGTGTACTCCAACACCGACACAACCACACTACACTATCTCTGGATGGACTGTGTGTACGTTACTGTTTCCTGACCCTATACCTACACTTACACAAGTCATATCTGGATCCATGTGCAATGAACACTAAATCCCTTACATGCTGTTTACACTTACTCATCATCAAACATATGTGCTTCACTGGCACTTTTTTTTTCTCTACAATACAAAAAACATTGACACTTGGACATCATGATTGAACACCAACCATTAAAAACTGATGCTAATCTAAGGGATCTATACAGACTGTGAATTGACTTTTCTGAATGAGTGCACGAACACCACAACCTTTCATTCTAAAATTCATTCTAATTGTAACTCATGCTTATGTAGTGAAAGCTCACACAACACAAACACTAACACTAACACTAACACTATGACACCAAACACCCACCCTGGGAATGTCTGCCCACTGTCCTTGACTTCCTGACAGTCGAAAGCTTTGAGGACTTCTGGCTTCTTCAGCCATGTGTCGGTGCTAACGAGCTCTCTCCTCTCTTCATCCGACGATCCCGCCCCGCCGAGGCTCTCTGGTAGAACAAGGCAAAAAGACGAATTTAGACATCAGTCACGTTGACTTAAGATGGTGGGTGCTCTCAAACAATGCCAACAATGTGTGCATATTTGAAAATGATACAGACACTTAACAGAGGTGGTTAAACTTTCTTCCAGATATTTTATTTGAATGATGAAATTCTTGCGCCGAGTTGCTTTAATTGCAGCTGATTGACAAATTGCCCTATATCAACGTAAATAAGCACTTAATTGATCAATGACAAAAGAAATCATAGCCATACACACTCGATCAGTATTTGAACCTACAACAAACTACTGATCTCAAGACAGGTGTCTTACCTACTAGTCTGCAGCAACAAGCAAAACATCTGACAAAAAAACAAAAAACAAAACACAAAAAACAAAAACAAATGGAGGGGAAGAGGAATTATTGTCAATATCCCAGGGATGCCAGCCTTGAAAACAGCATTTATTTTGAGGGCTGAAAAGGTATATTTTTGGTGGAAAAACAGCGTTTTCCATAAAACCCACAATATTTTTGGAGAAAAACAAAACAAGACACAAAACACTGCAAAACAGTTGGCGTCTCTGATATCATCTTTCTCAGGATGTCGTGTTTGTCTCACCATTGTCGTCGTCCTCATCGCCAATGCTGAAGACAGACTGGACGTTGTTACTCCTGTATCTTTTCCCTGTATCCATGCTACTCACATGCCTGCAAGAAACAAGACATGATGCATTGCAAAGTAAGTTCATAAGGATGGTTGATGAATATAGATAAAGAGTTCTCTAAACACATCCAATAGTTGTATTCACCTGTGACAGTTTCGACGACCGGCTGTCATCTTTCTTAATGACGGCTAATTGGCAACTGATGATTGGCACCAAATCATCAGTTGCCAATTACAGCCATTGTTTCAGAAAGATGACAGTCCGTTGTTGAAACTGTCACAGGTGAATACAACCATTGGATGTGTTTAGAGAACTCTTTATCAAGATATGATACAATGTGAAAGCTCTAAAATCACATCTTTTTCCCCTTTGCTCATAGACGCCACTGTTTGATTTTTCAGTTATATGTGATACAGAAAATGTGGTTTATTCATCCATCTCATCAGATGGAGAACGAAAACAAACAATTCACTCACTTCTCGTCGTTTGCGCCCTCGTTCTTGATGAACTCGATGACCTTGTCCTTGACCGAGGCCGACTTGGACTTGAACATGGTGGTCAGTCGTCCCATGACCGCCGCCCCCCTCTCCGTCAGCTTCTGAGGAGAATCGCCAATCTAGAATGGGAGGGGCCAAGAGTTGGAGGGGGAGGAGGAGAAGGCGAGGTCCAAGCAACATCGAATCGGAAGAGAGGAGGAATGACGAAGTAGATACGGAGAATGATGGATATGAAGATATGAAAAAGAAATACAAGATGACAAGGTTATACAGAGAATGTTGGGAAAAAAGGGAACTTAGATGGAAGTTGAAGAAGGATGAAGTGAATGGGAGGGGCCGAAAGATGGAGGGAGGAGGAGGAGGGTTCCGAGCAACGTCGAATCGGAAGATAGGATGAAGAACAATGAAGTAGATGCGGAGGGCAATGGATTTGACCAAGAAATACAAGATGACAAGATTACACAGAGAATGTTAGAAGAAAAGGGAATTAGATGGCAGTAAAGTTGAAGGATGGAATGAAGGAAAGGAAAGAGGGAAGAAAGATGAATATGAGAAAGAGGAGGGGGTAGAGAAGGAGGACATGGGGATAAGCAAAAATTGACAAAGAACAAAGTGACGACGACAAGAAAGCATTGGGGATTTGGAAGAAGGAGCAGAAATATGCAACGTGTAGATGCACAAGAAATTGGTGCAACAGGAATTACAGTTACAGAAAAGTGTTTGTGCAAGTGTGTGGGTAAGAGCGGAGTGAAAGAAATAGAAAAAATATGAAGGACAAATAAAAGAGGAGACAAGCAAATTAGAGACACAAAAGACATGAATGGATGACAGAAAGGAAATGTGGGAAAGTGGGCAGAGAACAGATGTAGACTCATTATGCTCAGTGTAAAAGTTTACAATGTCATGAACTCACAAAATTTGTGTCTGCAAAGTCTTCGCAGTTTGCTCTGACAACTGCACATTGCATCATTGGCAGAATGAACTAAAAAGACACTTTAACTAGCACTCTAGCTTCATGTTGGGTATGAAAGATTTTTTTTTACAGGGAAATTCTTTTCCGACATTTTGTTGCTTTGTATGAAAATACACAAATCAGAGCAGATCATTGAAAATATGGAAGCCACATCATAAACACAAGGAAAGTTAAGAACTTTTGAATTTTAGAGAGTAAAAACAAATTGGTATATCTACGGATGTAGGTAATGTAGTTGTTAGACAGTTCTTCATTCAGTTTGTACATTTTCTCACATATTTGGGCACAGAAAGAACTTATCTGCTGATGAGGAGATGCAAAAATATTTTTGCTCTTATTTAATACATGCCAAGAAAAAAAAAAAAAATCTAAGGAAAAATTTTCCCACAAGAAAAATGAAAATTGGTGAATTCTGGTGCATATACTGAATTGAGAGCTGCTCAACTACTACATCACTTCAAATTGCCAATTTGTGCACAGAATTTCCAATTCTCAAAGAAGTTTCTATAAATATCACAGTTATGGTTGATGAATATAGATAAAGAGTTAGCTAGCAGCTTTTGTAAAATCATGCGGGGGGGGGGGGGGGGGGGGAGAAAACCAGACAAGACCTACCCCGCTGTCGTCCGATCCTGCACTCTCTGGCTGCGAGATGATGACCGACTTGAGTATGACGGGGTCAATCATTCCCGACGTCGACTCCTTCTCGACCAGCTTCAGCAATGCTGTAAGGGAGGGAAGTGAAATTGTTTCAGGACTGCCTGCATGTATGCTGACCACAGAAAGTGTACTGAAGCACACTCACTATAAAACCACTGTTGTGTTGATACCATTGGGAGCAGTAATCTAAAGAATGTTCAAATTATCACATTTGATGCATACATGTGTAGGTCAGTTGTATCACAAATCATCCCACCATATAACAATTTTGCATTAAAGCCTATTAGATAGATCTCATGACTTTCTAAATATGCCATATTTGTAGACTGTTTTTAATATTCTAGAAACAATTTCTATGAAACTATTATTCACATTTTGTATATTTGTGACCCGCTACAACAAAAAGATCCTAAAGTCGCTGACGGGTGAGCCGAGAAAATCCAGTTTGAAGTCAGATTACCAAAATCTGTCAAAACGTTCGGATATCTGTTTGAACAATTTTGTAGTCTAATGTATCTTCTATCATCTGCCGAAATTTCGAAGCTAAATGATCAAAGGAAAGGCCTGAAAGTAGCATTTTTCTGAGCCATGCTTGGCTCGCCCGTCAGCGACTTTAGGATCCTTTTGTTGTAGCGGGTCACATTTAGCAATACTAAACATTGATGAGATTGATTAACATTACTTTGAAGGCAAGAAATAAAACAAAACACACAATACATAGCAACACATCTTTAGTAAAATATAAAGAGGGATAGTTAAACCGTGGCATATTGATTGACAATGCACAGAGATCATTCTTCTCAGTTCACACATAAATTTTCTTTCTTTTTTTTTTAGGATGCAGGAAAAAAGTATACATATCAAATATGGCAAATTGTACTGGACAGTAGCTTTGTCTCCATAACCATACATTGCTTACAAAGTGACTAAAAAAATTTCAAACTAGCTCGCACTGAGCACAGTTTTATTCAATGACAACCCCCACATTCCAAAGCATACAAAAACTAAACATTATTTTCCCCAACGATCATGATGGTGCATCACAAAACCAACAAAAAGTTGCATGTCCTGATTTTACGTAAAAATTCAATATAGGTGAGATAGGTCAACCTAGTCAATCCTGAGTTTTTTTTTTTGGTATTTTCGGATAATGCAATTCTCATTATATATCATTCTGAAGTCTGGGATCACAGAGCGAATACAACATTTGTATTTTTAGCAGTTTTTTCTGGAACCCTTTTTTGTAGAATGCAGTGATAGAGTGTGTCTGAGAGACTTCTTTTCATTTCTTAAAAACCCTTTGCACACTCTTCACTTTCAACTCGTCGATTTTGAAAGAAAGGAGCTACTGCTTTAAAGGGAAGGTAAACCCAAAGAGCAATGTGGATTGAGTGAAAGCAGCAACATTAGTAGAACACATCAGTGAAAGTTTGAGGAAAATCGGACAATCGATGCGAAATTTATGAATTTTTAAAGTTTTGGTGTTGGAACCGCTGGATGAGGAGACTACTAGAGGATATGACGTATGAGTGGACAACAATACAAAGAAAATATAAAGGAAATTCAACAAAAATTCACTTTTCTAGAATCATGAAAGAGCAATGGACCAACCTCTTTCAGAAAGCAGGGGGAATAATTGTTACCCTTAACATATGTCAATATCAAGTTGATGGAATTTGTAATTTTCATGAATAATTGATTTTTGTAGAATTTTCTTTATAATTTCTTGGTATTGTTGTCCACTCATACGTCATAACCTCTAGTAGTCTCCTCATCCAGCGGTTCCAACACCAAAACTTTAAAAATTCATAACTTTTGCATCGATTGTCCGATTTTCTTCAAACTTTCACTGATGTGTTCTACTAATGTTGCTGTTTTCACTCAATCCACATTGCTCTTGGGGTTTATCTTCCCTTTAAAAGTTGGCAGTAGTCATATTCAAAATAAGCTTATAAAGCATGCTGAACTTCAGCTTTATCTAGTAATCCCTTCATTGTTCTTGCCCTGGAGTTCACATCCTATTTATTGTCCAATTCACTGCACACAGCACAGCTTGGTGAGCTTGAATAGATCCTGTACTTAAGAGCCTCCTTTCTCAGTACACACGACTCCAAAGTGTAGACATTCTTCGCATTATATAGATGGGTTAGATATGTCCATTTGTATAGAGTTATACATCATTTTAAAGCTTAGAGTCTGCTCTTTCAGAGTCTGCTCTTAACTAAAAATCCATGTCCGGTGACTTTTTGTTGGCTCTGTGGATTTAGGGTCACATATGGTCTTAAGAGCTTGCAAGTATTTCTTTACTGGCAATCAAAGACAGGTCATTGTCAAAAAAAAACACTCCATTGACTCCTCTTCCCGAAGGTTACTTCAGATTTGTATTGAGAACAAACGAAAGAAACACAAAAAACCAACAATGTTTAAGAAGCTCTTAAAAATTTAAAACTTGCAAGTAAACAGCAGAAGTAAAATGAGGGGGAAAAGTGGTTAACTCACCTGAGTAGCCTCCAGATGCCATGCTCACTGATTGGATTTTTCTCTGTGATTTGATCAAAAGTTGGAAAAACATATACATGATGAATTTCACACATATAATGGTATTAAATGTAAAATAAAAATACGCAACAAGAGAAGTATTGAGTGACTCTTTAAGGGCTGTTTAGTCAATGCTCTTCGCCCCATCTCATAAAAAAAGTTGCTATGAAAGCAACAAGTGTCATTGTATCGTCACAAGAATCCTGCTTCCTGATTGGCTGTTGTTGTGAAAAGTTGTCATTTTATGTCATTGCATATCACGCAGTAAAAATTTCATCTCATATATTTTCTCCAATCAAAGGATCTCACAGAAGTGTCCTCTAGAAGGCTCTGGACATTGACAGGCAAGAAAATTTTCGCGATGTGGAAATTTATTGCACATTTCGCACAACCAGAAGTTAGCGCGAAAATATAAGCACGCTAACATTTTTGCATGCCGTATGTTCCACTATTTCATTTCCTGATTATGTTTAATAGAAGCAAATGAAATTTATTCTACCCGGCAAAGTGCAAAAAATTACTAGCGAGAAAATATCCACTTTTATAGTATCATATTTCTGGTGTAAGTATTGTAAACACAAACAAGGCAACTGTACATACTTTCCTTTTCATTTTGATTTCTCTATGGTAACATGAGTCTAGAGAAGATTATTCACTATTTCAGAAACTAAATGGAGGCCCTCTTACTCAACTAAAGCACAAATGAGGCAATTGTACTAATTTAGTTGTAATTTTTATCTGTCTAGAGTAACACGAGTATGGAGGAACTAAATGCGGGCCAAATCAAGGCATTGCTTCAATATACAGCATTTTCATCTTTATAGGTCTTGGCTATTAAATGACATAAGAGATCAGAAATTCTGTCTGCCAATGGAGATCGCCCTGTACCAATGACAACTGCAGCTACTCTGGCGCCCTCTATCACCCTCACCTGGAGAAAGTTGGCAATGACCATATGGAGGTACTGGTCCTCCTCTTCCCGCCCCGTCCCCATGAAGCACAGGTGTTCCCCGGCGGCCTGGGAGCCCGCTGTGAGGGCCTGCTGCTGGGCCGCCAGCAGGGCCTTGACGGCACTGGCAAACTCGGCTGGCTGCTGAAGCATCTGTGAGCACATGAGCAGAGGTCAAAGGTGAGACAGGGGAAAGTCTGAAGTGAGGTTTCACATGGGGCTTATCGCATATCAACATGGTGCTCATTGCATATTCACATGGGGCTCATCACAAATTCATATGCATGCAAAAGAGTGTGGCCAATGCAGCCAGTTCCCACTTAACCAAGTCCTTGGAACTGGCAGTTATCAAAATTTTATTATAAAAAAACAATAAAGTATATACAAATTATAAAGGTACACTGGTAGGGACATGCATTACTTCGCTGTAAAGAGAATTTTGTTATAACTGTCTTCATTATAACAGGAGTGCACGGTAATGAAGATCTGCTTCATTTTGGTATCTTCTATACGTAGCTTGTTGGAAGATTATTTCTCGTAAACTTACCAAGTTGGCGTCCAGGTGGAAAGCGGTGGCAAGGTGACTCCTGTTGTACTGGTCAGCTGGGCGGCAGTCCACCACAAAGTAGCTGATGCCGTCCCCCTACGGCCAGCGAGATGGACAGACCGACAAGGGAGAAGATGAAGAACTTACAAGGATTACTTTTGTATTTCATTTGTAAAATCCTTGGTTAATGTGAACTAAAACTTTGACACTGCTTATGTTGGCATTACGTAATATTCATAAATAACACTGAGTGAAATTGGGTGAAATTTTTTAATAAGGCAGGTACCAGTTCGGGAAAAATAAACCAACAACAGATTTCCCTCATTAAACAAACAACAACATAAAACAAAACGACAAACACAGAAATTTACCAATTAGTGAAATTCAAATGTTAATCTATATCAAAACAATTAAAAAATCAAATAAATACACAAAGAAACATAAACACATAAACCAGGGCTCGACAGTACACCTTCTTTTCCGAAAAAGAAGTGACGTGGCCCGAAATATAATCAAACGTAGCGATCCAATTTAAATCTTAGTTGCCTAATAAAGCCCCCCCCCCCCCAAAAAAAAAAAGAAAAAAAAAAGAAAAAGAAAAAAAAAAGGCTAGTTTTGGTGGCCTATTACGTGGAACTGAGCCACTGGGCCACCACTAATGCTGAGCCTTGCATATACAAAAACTAATTTGATCATTGGTAACGTAATTGAGGTGGCAGATCTCACCGGTCCTTGAGTTACAGCCTGAAGTAGCTCTGAAGGATTGACGAGGAGACACAGTGAGCTGGGCGCTGCATCCCCCTCAGCATTCCCAGCAAAGGTTCCACCAAAGAGAGATTGGTACTCCTGTGGGGGGAAAGTGCAAAATGAAGGGGGAAAATCAACCCCGTCATTTTCACAGGAACGTCGTACTGCTGTGACGTATGAATTGAATTTCTAAAAGGTGATCTTAAAGGTAGGGGATACCTTTTACAGACCTCCCAAAATGCAGCAAAACATTAAATATGAACCTCAGGGGACTTGTTTAGGCCACTGCTGAGAAATTTGGAAGTCAACAGTTATATACAATTTGAATAATGCACAAAACTCAACTACTCAGTAGTTCTGTGTGTCAGCCACACTTAAGCCTTTTTGTTGCAGTCTTCTGTATTTTTATCTATAAACACAAATCTAAAAGTATAAGAGCTGATGTAATAACATATAGAGTGTGTGGCAAGAATGTATATAGAAATGTTTGTAAGTTTTGATGAACTTTCTTCACAAAATATACATGATGGACACACATGCAGTGCATGGGTCTGCAAAGGTAGCCTAGTAATGTACTGGAATTTAAGGTGAGCCTCGAAAAAAATTCAATTCAAAATCTAACGGTCAATAAAAATGTACTAAATGTTACCTTCCACTTTCAATACTTTATGGGAGTTTCTAAAATGATACTCTCTTCAACATACCACTGTATTTATACAACTCTTCATTTGAGGCATGCAAATGGATTCCCTACCTTTAAGGGGGGTCAGCCGTGGGAATGATTCCCAGACAATTTCAACACACAACAACTATTCCCAGAATTACTACTGACAGGACAATTCTCCCAGGACAAATTTTCGCAAATCAAGACTTCCTGAAAATTTCGTGAGCAGTCAAATTCATGATCATGAAGTACTGAACAGAGAAATGCATACATGAACGTGTGCGTCAAATTCATATCGGGATCACAGTCGATATTTTCGCGTGTCTTTAACCCGTTGAGGACGAGTCCCGAGTATACTCGGGCAGGTGTCTATGGGAAATGTGTGTTGTAGCAAAATCAAACCGTCCTCAATGGGTTAATTTCGCGGGTAGCGGCTGACACGCGAAATTCGCAAAAATGAATACATTGGAAATATTCAGCATATACTGTACAGTATATGCTTGAACGTTTAGAGGCAACTCGCGAAAAAATCCCCGTGGCGAAAAAGGCCGTTGGCTCAAATTCGCGAAAATTTCATGCGGCGGAAATATCATGTAGATCACCAACCCGTCTGAATGACTGCGGCGTCTTGGATGCATAGTACTCTGCCAGGCCAAAGAAATCCTCCACGTCATCCTCCTCCAGCTGGCTGGGGAACTCAGCCAGACACTTGACCAACTCTTCTCGACCTGCCTCAGTCATGCCCATGATGTGTTCCCTGTAAAGAAAAACAAAACAAGATAAAAACAAAAACATACTCCAAAACACATTAAGAAAGCTAACAAACTAACAAACAAAACACACAATGTGGTTCAATCAAATACATTAATTTTACTACTTCATTCAAATTTTGTGCACACCTTTACAGCAAAGACTGAATACCTACAATGTAGCAGCCAGATAAGCTTGTCTACGGTTTGGCCGACAAACAACGTGTAGCAACAACTAGTAGGCAAAGTACATACTAAGTTTTGATAAAATGTACTAAGTACAATGTACATTGTATTCAGGAGGATTGAGTACTTTTTACTGGGTCCTTATAAGAGGAAAGCTGGCCATAAATTTGATCCATAATCATTAAAAAGAAAATGCGCTGTAGATCCATGAATACACTAGTAATGAGGTGAGATGTACTCCACTCCTGATTTTCTAGAATATCAGATTACTAACTCTCCTTCTCGTGCACATAAGATTAAAATCACCAACAGAAATACATAACACCGCAAAAGATGAACGGATACCAGATTTTGGTGTGTACTTATTTATGGGTTCGTGAGCATGTGCATTCTGTAAACATGAAAATGACTCAATGAAATACTTTATGTTCACTTACATATATTTTTCTATTAACCCATTGAGGACGATAATGAAAATAAAGTTGAACTTGAACTTGACGAGTCCCGAGTGTACTCGGGCAGGTGTCTATGGGAAATGCATGTTGTAGCATAATCAGTCGGTCCTCAACGGATTATTAAAGTTTCATTGGTTAACTGGGCACATTGAAGAAGGACAAGTTCCATGACAGTTCCAATCGTAAGTGTCGTAAAGCCATTATCTTACAAGAATATGATAAAATTTAGACTCTCTTTCCAAATTAACAGACTTGGTATAAAGATATCATGGATTTCAGAATTTACAGAGAGTAAAGAATGGATAAAACATGAATGAAGAGAAAATATCATACTGAAAATGTTTTGATAAGTCAATGAAAACAAACGTGCTTAAAGAGGCATTTGCATCTTTAGCACATGAAAAATGAGTCTGCATATTTTATGTCACTCCTTAGACATATTTCACATTGATAGAATACAAAATGCCCCTTTCATGCACTGTCATCCTTGTCTTTTTATTCCGCCCCACTTCCTCAATACTCTATGCAAACTGCTACACTTAGCTGTTGCATGCACAAGTATAAACTTGAAACTCTAAACACATCAATTTCTGGAAAGCGTTTCATTTAGTTTTGTTCACCGATCAATTCAATACATTGTCCCAGGTAAATGCAATATCCCTGTCCTTCTTATTGTACTGTATCCAATTCCAGCGTCTGTCTAAATCCAAACATATTATACACGACATCTGCTCACCGGCTCAACAGCTGATTACTTTGTTAGCCGATCTTCTAGTTCTCCCTGAAGAGCTAAACTGCGGCTTTGCGCTGTTCCAATGAATTACTGTATACGGCAAATATTTCGCGACATTTTTATTTTTGCGAATTTCGCGAGTCAGGTGCTATTCGCAAATATAAAGACATGTGAAAATATTAACTCTGATCCCAACATGAATGTGACATGCACGTATATATTTCTCCCTTCAGCACTGTACTTTGCGATAGTGAATTCAACCACCTGTGAAATCGTCGGGAAGTCCCGATTCGCACAAATTTTAACTTGCCAAATATATGGCGTACACAGTAGACTCTTGACGTTCGTTACACAAACCCATGACCCATGGATGCTTGAATTGTACTGTACTATCATGGAAACTGGGTGAAAAATAAGGGACCGGAAAAGGATTTGAACCTGTGTGTCACAGTACTACTGCTTACTGGGCAGCGACACTACCACTAAGCTATTAAAAGCAACTTTGTGCCAGTAACAAGATGATGTTAGACCAAACACCCAATGCTTCACCACCTCTTTAACCCCTGTAATAAGGATGGGCTGATTTTGCTACAACACGAATTTCCCATAGACATCTGCCGGAGTATACTTGGGACTCATCCTCAATGGGTTAATTCTATCTTGGTCTTCTTGTAATTCATCAGCCTCCACAATGGCATGCTACGTAATTGAATGACATTTTTTTGGTTTCTGTTTTGTTGGTCTGTTATTGGTGTTATTTTTATGAGAGAGAAAGAGAGTGTTTGTGTAGTTATAGAGGTTTTATCTTTTCCTGCTGTTTGTCACAAAGCACAGCTCTAATGTATACATCTGTGTGCAGCACGAAAAACTTGTTCGCTGCTCCCCAACTCACTTTGCATTGACCAGGATGACGAGGCCGAGGAAGAACTGCAGGAAGGGATCAGCCTGCAGGAAGTAGAGGCTCCACATGGATTGCACAATCTCCAGGCCACAGCTGCCTGCAAACACCGTGATGAACTGGGCATGGCACGACAGGAGAGAAAATCACTTACACGTCAGAAAAAACTTTATTGGTTACGGAAGTATATATCACACACACACACAAAAAAAATGATAATGATGATAATAATAATAATAACAACAACAACAATAATAATAATAATAATAATGATAATAATAATAATAATAATAATAATAATGATAATAATGATAATAATAATAATAATAATAAGAACAATAATAATAATAATAATGATGATAATAATAATAATAAAAATAATAATAATAATAATAATAACAAGAACAATAATAATAATAATAATAATAATAATGATAATAATAATAATAATAATAATAATAATGATATAAAAAATTATAGTAATAATAATAATCACCATCATTATCATCATCATAATGATAACAACAATTATAATAATGATTGCTTGTTTTTATAGTTCATTTCAGACTTGTTAAGAATTTCAAAGAGAGATTCAACCAACTGACTAAGAATCCCACTTTTGGCTGTGGAAAGTAAAGAACTGACACAAAGAAGAAAGACCAATCCGACTCTGATAGGGGAATCTGGATATATAATGCATTGTCCCATATCTATGCTCCATTGATCTCAACGCATCACCACACAGGCAGCGAAGGTGTGACAAGTATCATTTGGCTTGAGAAACTCAACAGTCCTTGATAAAAGCCAGCCAGTCAAAGGAAAAAAAAAATGTTGGTCAAAGCTCTCATTTTGTAATCGTTCTTTAAAATGCAACAATGCAAACATAATCAAGCAAGACAGACATTCATTTAGAACTAATGACAGAAATCAGAACTGATACTCAGCCTACTTCAAACAGCAGACAGGAAGGAATACTTCATACAAGAACCATCCGACTGAGAAACTGACGAGAAGAGACTGTGTGGGATTCCCCCGAACTCACCCATTGTTTGGTGTAGGAGTCCGGAAAGATCTTCCGCGTTTCCAGAAAGTTGCACAGCTCCGGCTCGTGGTACATCAGCAGTAGTCTGAACAAGTGATAAGTCCTACTCAGCTCGTTTATTTCTCTGTAATGTCATTAAAAAAAGGAAGGAAGAAGGACAACACTGAAAAAAAAAACCCCAGTATTTTCGCTGTCATATTTTCTTGATTATCTCCACACTCACCATGTCTTCTGCTCATTGGGAATTGCACAGAAATACAAAAATGATATACATTATAATCAGAATTACTCACAAGCAAAAAGCGGTGTTCAATAAACAGAAAAATACATCTCATTGTTTCTGTTATTTTTACAATTTTTTTTTAGTTGTAATCACTATTACTATGATTATCATCATATATTACTATTACTATTTTCATTACATCGTTATTGCATTATCACCATCATCATCATCATCATCACCGTAATCATTAATCTGACTAAAACAGGATTGAAATTATCCTTGTTTTATCTATCACCATTACCATTACAACATACCTGCCAACATTTCAAGATGAAACATCTTACTCGTGGATTGCAAAAATCTTATTTTATATGCAAACTGAAGTTAAAAATCTTATTTTTGGTCAAAACTTCAGAAAATACACATGAAAGGTATATCTAAATATTTTTTTAAAAATCTGATTTCTCTGACAGAAAATCTGATTTTGCTATTTTTAACGTAAAAAATCTTACGGAATCTGATAAAATCTTACTAGTTGGCAAGTATGTTACAACTGAAGCCACATTTTCTCAGTCTTGTACATGTATACACATGTCCTACTCAAAGCACTGGATGTAAGAAATCATTTCAGTGCTGAATACGAAGCTCATGGCAACGAACCTTACTTTATGATTTTTGCACGTAGCTAAAATTTTGCACTGCCTTTGCTGCTGCCAGAAGTTTTGTACCTGATATGGTTTAGCCTTTTTTGAGCATACAGTTGTATTCCTCCATTTCGTGTCTGTTTACATGGCATACTGGTAGGTCTTGGGTGGAGAATCAAATGTGTAGCGGTGTATCTCACACATGGAAAACCTTGGGTTGTGGAAATGTTAGTGTGAAGATTTGCAGTACAGTTCGACCTCGATTATCCGGCCTCCTTTTATCCGGAAATCTCTATTATCCGGACGCGTTCACGCAGTGAAGGACTTTTTTTTTTTCATCCAAAAATTGAGAAAAAACAGTGACTTTCATGGATCTATTTCACTAATTTCATAAGATGTGCATGATAGGTTTCTCAATATCTAATGAGGTAAAACATGTATGATTTTCACATAAAGATATACTTTATTTTTGTGAAGAAGGGACTACAGTTTTGTGCAGGCTAGCATACATTACACCACCGTTGCGGGGTACGCTACCTGCCTAGCTGCCAGTGCACTGGGACGGCAGCTTGGACGGCAGCTATATACGTTAACATTGTGTCTCCCATATCCGGCAAATTCGCTTATCCGGATGAGCGCCGGTCCCGACATGGCCGGATAATCGAGGTCAAACTGTATTCAATTTGTGTGTGTGTGTGTGTGGCTTAATTCTCTCTCTCTCTTTTTAACATGGAAAGTGAGGAGTGAGGTTGAGACACAAATTTTAAATGAATGACCCAGTAATGTGGGAGCCCATGCAAAGAGAAGCTGGTCTATTCAACTCAGATATATCTGAAATGCTTGTGACAAGCTGTGTACAATATTATGTTGCAGCACACACGCAGGCAGAGAATCTCAACTGGAATGGAAGGTCAAGAAGAAGTGTACGCTTCGGTGCACATATTCTATTGTACCGGGCCAGCACCAGTCATGGTTTTTTATGAATGTACCCCGGTGCACAGTGAATTATCACGAAGATAGATTCAATGAGGTCAACCTTGTCTCCCCACATTACTGGGTCTTTTTTAACCCTTTAGTAGCTGAAATACCCGAAACCGTCCGCCTTATTACTCCCTAAATGGCCCGAAACCGCCCCTCTGTTTCAAAAAAAAAAATAATTTTATGCTTTATCACTTTTTTGTTTTCATATAGAATATTTAATCATGTAATCTGAAAGAGGTCAAAGTTGAACAAAAGTATGTCAGAATTATTTCTGTGACACACCATTCTCTTGACAAAGTCTTAATTAGGCTTTTAAATAAACATAACTTATAACAGACAAAAAAATAAACATGCATTGAGCTTTTTTACATCATTTAGAAAATTCTCAAAATGAGAGCAATGTATTCTTATTGCTGTACCTTCAAGTGAACCATAGGAAATAAGTACAGAATCATCAATTGCTATTAAAGGACAAGTTCACCTTCATTAACATAAGGATTGAGAGAATGTAGCAATATTAGTAGAACACATCAGTGAAAGTTTGAGGAAAATCTGACAATCCGTTCAAAAGTTATGAATTTTTGAAGTTTTTGTGCAGTCACCGCTGGATGAGAAGACTACTGCAGTGTATGATGTCACATGCGTACAACAATATAAGGAAAATATAAAGAGAATTTCACAAAATTTCATCTTTTGAAAAAAGTACACATTCCCTTGACTCGTTACTGACATATGTTATGGGTAATAATATTCCCATTGCCTTTAGAAAGAGGCAAGTCAAGTGCTCTTTTATCATGTGAAAAAAGTGAAAACATGTTGAATTTTCTTTACATTTTCTTTATACTGTTGTACTCATATGACATCACAAGCCTTAGTAGTCTCCTCATCCAGCGGTTCCAACACAAAAGTTTTAAAAATTCATAACTTTTGCATCGATTGTCCAAGTTTCCTCAAACTTTTACTGATGTGTTCTACTAGTATTGCTGCATTCTCTCAATCCTTATGTTAATGAAGGTGTACTTGTCCTTTAAAGGGTTAAAAAGAGCTTTCACCTATCCATGACACTTTACCTGGGGACGTATTTTGTCATGAGAGCATAGAAGCAATTGTATAGGAGAGCCTTGTCCATGTGCAGCGCCACCAGGGGGCCAAGGATGTCCAGCCAGCCATTGCCCGAGACGTATTTCAAACTTTTGGACTTGCAGTAGAAGGTTACGACAGACTCAAGGTCGCTCACTAACGACAGTTTTTCCTCGTCTGAATTGTCTAGTTTATCTGTAGGTTGGGGGAGAGAGAAGGAGGGTACCGTGTATGAGAGAGAGAGAGAGAGAGAGAGCGAGAACATATCACACAGTGTGGTGATGCAACTCACAATTTGTGTGTGGCAATCTTGTAGCTACAGCATAGCTGAAATGTGTGCAGTTATCAAGTACTGAGCTGCAAGTTAAGAGCACTTCCCTTTTCTGTATGAGAAAAACACATAACTACAATACACACTCTCACAAATTCTTGGTGGCCCAATCAGGCAACCATAATACAGGCATATTATATTTTTTTAAATACAGAGTGTTGGGCTGACATCTATTTCTGATGGCCCTGGGTCACCTCTAATGTTCCTTCTTGTATGCAGAACAAGAAATTGAATGAAAATAAATAGCATTACATTTTGAAGCATCACACATCTATAAACAGTCTCTCATTCTAATTCTATTCACAACCTGTATCTGATGTTCCTCGCAGGAAAATGGTGGGTAGAATAATTGTGTGACGTTACAGGTATTGTTTACCATAGGGAGCAGTAATTAAAAAAATGTTCCGAGTTTTTACATTTGATACATACCGTGGGTCATTTGTATCACGAAACATCCTACCATATAAACATTTTGCAATAAAGCCTAAAATATAAGGAGATATCACTATTTTTCTTAAGAAACCATATCCGCAGACGGTTTTGTCTAGAAACAATCGTATCATACATTGTAATTACTGTTCACATTTTGCATGATATTTAACAATACTTAACATTCATTACAATGATTAATTCTTTTCCACTGATTGTTTCTATTAAATCCCTAACTCACATGTATGAACTATTTTGAAGCACTCTTAAAAGCTGGGCTATGTTTCATCTACACCGTGTACAAATGGTAAATAATGCCAGTCACTGGATTGCTCACCGACAAAATTCCTGCAATCAATCCTGAGGGTTTCTTGCTCTGGGAGGTCAAAGATGCCGTCAAACGAGGTCAGGGCGTTGGCCTTCCCAGCTACATTGAGACAGATCTGAGGTGGGGGTAGTGCATGGGCAGTGAAGAAAAAATAATTATTTCAAAGGTGTGTGATGATACCACAGAATAGGAAACTCATGTTTTTATAACCCATTGAGGACGGGCTGATTTAACGACAACACGCATTTCCCATAGACACTTGCCCGAGTATACTTGGGACTTGTCCTCAACAGGTTAAAACAGGCTCGCTTACAAGAAGGTATCTTTGAACAAGGTGAATTTATAATGGGTCCCAATTTTTCTTTACTGTGCTTAGCTGGTGTCTTTTTTTTTAATAGTAAAATATGAAGTACCGCGGGGGGGGGGGGGGGGGGGAATGTTCATAACGCTGTTCGTAAAGTAACGATCAACTTATGCGCGGCTGGTGATCAGTTCTGATTGTTTTCGTGTGTGTACATATGTGACCCGCTACAACAAAATGATCCTAAAGTCGGGCGAGGTCGATTATTTGAAAATTGCACGATATAATCCCCTAATCTTTCTGCTTTAGATTGATATATAACACATTTTATAAAAATAATCGGCTGCGGAGATATCGATGTTTAAAAGAGAGCATGTCGAGACGTCTGGAAAATCACTGTTTTGAGAAAAGCGCCCTAAAAGTCTTCCTTTCGACGCAATCGCGAGCAACGGACACGCAAGTCAATTTTCACCTCTGGACAATAGAAGGTAAGCCCTGGCAACCAACGAAGAGTTCATTCAAGCACATCAGCGTCGGCGGTCTCCTCACCAACCAATCAGTGACCAGGATGTGAGAAGCGGCTGAGCATAGCGCACCCCGCCCGCACGCACCAGTCGACTGGGCAGTGTGCGAGCTTCACGCTTCGGTTAGCAGCAAGCAGCAATCTGACCAATGAGATCACTCTGGTCGTTGTTAGGGGCGGAACCTATCTGTGGCGCTCAATCCAAATTTTCGAACCAGTTTCTGCTTCGTTGAAACGCCAAAAAACATGGCTCAGAAAAACGCTATTTTTTGGTCTTTCCTTTGATCATTTTGCTTCAAAATTTCGACAGATGATAGAAGACATGTTAGACTCACATAATTTATCAAAATCAGAAAATCGTAAGTTTTGACCAATTTTAATGCTCTGACTTCAAACTCGATTTTCACGGCTTCGACCGTGCGCGACTTTAGGACCTTTTTGTTGTAGCGGGTCACATATAATACTTTGATATGCTTGATTACTTGCATCTGTTGGTTGTCTCTCATTTTCATTATGCTGCCTCCTCTTGGAACACATTATTAGGGCTCACTGTTTGCTCATTCCCCCCTTCGCTTGCTCTTGCTATTTCACTCTTTTCCTTTCTTTATCCCTGTTGTTCCTTATCGTGTTTGATGTTGCCTCCCTATTCATCCTTCCCTTCAATGGTTGCCCCCATGGTCCTCATGATCATTACTGACCCTCCTCTGTCTTTTGTCTGTCCACCCTCCTGCTCTAATCCCCCTCCCTTTACCTGTTGGGCTCATTGCCCATGACCTCCTACCCTCTCCTTTTGTTTTCTTTGTTCTGTGTCCCTAGCCTGTCCCTGACTGTTTTTGTTGTGTGAAGTCCTTATATGTGATTGCTTTCCCTGCCTGTTTGTCATTTCGCCTCTGATGAAGATTCTGCTAGGATTGAAAGCTCAGGCCCCTTGTGACTCCAGAATTTCTATAATTAAGCACAAGAACTGATCACCAGTCACTCGTAAGTCATTTGTAATTTTACAAACAACTTTATGAAACACCCCCTGGTTCAAAGTCTGAGGTAAAATCAGCGATCCTGGCGACCTCCTAAGAATGGGGTTTCCCTATAAGATAACATACCAAAACAAAAGGATGGATAGGGGGCTGTTTCTATTAAAACGCGATGCACAACTGTGTAGAGTAGTCCAGCTTCCAGGCTGTGAGATGAGTTCTCATTCATCAATAAGTATGTTGTATGTCCTGAGAGGTTATCCCCCTTTATGGAATGTGCTGTGTGATACCCCTTTTGTGCTAGTCAATGGGGGGGGGGGGGGGGGGGGTCACCAGTGAGATTCACGGGGGAATCAAACGTTGAACAATCCTAAAATATTTCTTTCAAACTAGCAAATGAGCTCCCAGTTTAATTTCTCTTGTCTGCTTTTCTGCAGTGGAAATATGGTGCACGTAAGTATGAAACGGCCCAAATAACATTGTTAATATGCTGACCTTCGCTTTTCACCTGGGAGTTCCTGGGGACACTTGGGAGTTTACCAGTTTACCAGAAGTTGAGAATGATTCGAGGGTAAAATTTCTGAAAAGTCAGCAGGCACTTAGCCTGCTAGACCTTTCATTCTATATGATCTCCTGGGTATACCACAGGTGAACTCAGGTGAAATTTGCTGAGGGTGAAAGGGGTACGAATGACAAAAATATGAATGTAATGGCTAGGAGTATGACTGCACTTTATGGTCACAGTTTTAACATCCAAAATGACTACCTAAACTACTGGTAGCATTAAAGGGATGTACAGTATTGGTGGAGATGAGAATTGGGCTTCTAACTTTTTGCGAGCTACCAAGAAAACACTTGTGGAATAGTACAGAGCATACCATTTTAAGAGGAATTCAGAGTTTATTTGATGAAAATTGGGTTTGGAATGACTGAAACATCCAAAAACAAAGTAAAACAAAGCAATCGTAATAAAGTGTGGGTCCCACACTTACTAGAATTGCTCTGTTTTGGATATCTCAGCCATTTCAAAACCAATTTTCATCAAATAAACATTAAATTCCTCATGGAATTACATTCTCTTTCATATTTCACAAGAGGTTTCTCATTATCTCACCAAAAATGTTAGAAACCTGAAATTAGGTCTGAACCAAAACTATACAATCCCTTTTAATGTCTAAAATTGTATGAATTAGAAATCAGATAAAACATGTACATGTAAAACAATTTCTCTATGAACATCTCCGTTTCAAATGCACTGAACTATTCTTTTTTTCCATTCTCCTTCCATCCAGTTTCTTCACAAACAAAAAGCAATAAAAAAATAATAAGATACCCCTAAATCTATTTGTTGCATCACCTACAGTAGCTGTACGACAAAAGGGTACAAAAGGGTTACAAGTACACACCTTCCATGCAGATGCTCTGTAAATATTGGGAATCTGGCGTCCTTTGCAGATATTCCTGAGCGTTCCAAAGTCACATGTTTCCACGAGCGCCTCCTCTAGCTCAGAGTGCCTTGAATCACAATGAGGGAGAAAAGGAGAAATAAATCTCAGTAAATTGATACATTGAAAAGTAAACAGGCACATACAATGTAAAAAAAAAAAGAATCTATAGAGCAATCATCAGTGCAGGTCTGCCAACATTCCCACATCCAAATCAGGGAGATTCCACACAGAGATCAGGGAGATACATTGTATCTGTGTGTTACATGCATTTCAATGGGCAAAAATAATTCCCAAATCAGGGAGATTTTAACATTCTATTAAATTCAGACATGAACAGATTTTGACATTTTCAGGGAGATTCATCACTGCAGAATCAGAGAGATTTGGCAGCTCTGCCAGTGTTTTCGACAGGGTGCCTATTTTTCATTTCATTTGTGTTTTTATTTTTTGATAATTTCATTCGTTGATGAAAGGGCCCTTACTTCCTATAACACTTGCAAGATGTAAAGTCCTCTTTTGTTCTTAAGGGATAAGCACACTTGACATTCTTTAGCTGTCTTATGAATGAATGAAACTGCCCTACCACAAATAGGTACCTTGATGAAAACAGGTTTCATTACTCTAACTACATGAACAGCCTTGTACAATGTAGATATGGATGTAGTGTTAGTGGTTGTAAATTGTATGACATACATGTACACCTGTGTAGATAGACGGATCACAAGATACATGTACAGTGGCGGATCCAGAGAGGGGCGTACCAGGTGTTCGCCCCCTCTATATTTTTTTGTTAAAACAAAAGAAAAAAAAAATAAATGGGGGGGGGGTGCATGTGCGCCCCTTTAATTTCTATGGAATTCCTGGATCTGCCCCTGAGAGAGAAGATAATGAGTACCACAGTGGACTATACATAGGAAGAAATATGAGAAGAGAAGTTCAATGGATCTACAAAATGTATGTCCTGCTAAATTTGTGTGTGTATGCACGTGCATGAGGGGGAGATCATAACAGTACAGCAGATCCAGGCGGGGGCGCACCGGGTGTGCGCTTCCCTTTAATTTAAGGTGCCCCTCTCTCTACGTATTACAGAATTCCTGAATCCGCCCCTGCAGAATTCAGAAGGAGCAAGGGAAAGAATATAGGCAGAGCTATTAGTGAATACGAAAGACGCTTGAACTGAAGTGAAAAGACAGGAAAGTGCACGCTAATCCTGTACAAAACAAATGGACAGCCCGTGGTCCTCAAGCGTATTACGCACATCACCCGAGACACGCTGTCTTTAGAAGTTGTTGTTTATCAAGTGGGTTTTTTTTTTTTGTTTTGAGATCATGTTGTTGCCAAATTTTTACCTCCACGAAATAATCCTACTAATTACTTTAAAATCTCATTCTTCAAAATAATCCCCTTAAATAAAAAAAAACCAAACTACAACTATAATTTTTAAATCTTTTTAAAATAATAAAAATACCATTACCTTTGGAAATGAATGATGTTTCTAGGTGTACCGGTACCAAGTGTATACTTGAATAGCTCGCGCTCTCTTTCGTATCTAGATAGACATTGATCTAGCCGGCTAGAGGGAGGGTAGCCATTTGTTTGTTTCCATTATTATCACACGCCTTCCATCTTCCTCTACTCTACTATCGTTGGTGAATACCATGATTTTTCTGAGATGTGGGAGGTGTATGTTGGGTGGTGTCACACAGAGTTTCCGAATCCGAGATGACACTAACGACGCGACATTGTGTAGACTAACTGTTAGTGTGTGTGTGTTTTTATGTGTCATTCACACATTCATATCTGACATTCTCAATATGAAGACATGTCATTGTACTTGCTCGTTCATTGGCTTGACCACGCCTATAAATATCAGAATAAACAGCAAGCCTAGTTAAAAATAGAGTCTCCTTTATATCCTACTTCCCTTGCCGACCACTTCAAGTAATGGCCTATCGGGAAACAGTAGGCCGAATAAATATTCTGAGGCTGCCATTTATCGCATCGCATAATTTACTTCCATCTCGTTCAATATGCCCCTCGACCGATCTCGCATGCACAAAACACCTTCCATTCATTCAACACACAATTTGTTCCACACGCTTCGATGAATATTACCGATACGTTCGGTGACCAAAGCAAGCAAACGAAAGGCCAATTAAATCTGACACAAAGCATGTGAGTAAATTCAAGTCAGAAATACTGATTCATGGTGTTAAATACTTTAGAGATAGAGTATCGATCAAAATATTCGCGTCCTTCTGTCTTACCAGCTAGTATCTTCGCCCTCCGAAGCTGCCATTTTACCCGATGACGTTGCGGCCATATACCGGAAGTGTAGCACTGGATGGGGGCGTACTGCCAAACTAGCGCAAATCTGTTTGATGCAGTGTGAATACTTCGTGTGTGTTCTGTATGTATCCTCACGGACGGGCGCATCTAATAGGGAACGGAAGAAACCAGTGCAAAAGGCAATGATCAACACACGGGAACGAATGATCGTTTATTCAGGAAATATTTCTATGGATGTAATGGCATCACGAGGAACTGACCGTAATCTCAAACAACCAGTGAGAACCTACGTGTGCCTTGCAATACGCCCGACGTAGCCGTTGAAAGAGCAGTCTATTTTGTCAGTCTTTCGGTTGCGGGTTTGGTTGAAATGACTGTCTCTCTTCACGCGAAGATTGTGGACGGAGATTGGAAAGCGCGTGAAACCCTACCGGTGTAGAATCGCTGGCGAGTGCTGAGCCCTAGCCCTGCTGACCGTACGTGGAGTTTAGTGAGAGGCACAGCAGAGATGGCAGCGGGCAAAAGAGGCTTCATGCAGTGGGCGAAGGAGACCATGGAAGGGCTGATGGTTCCTCCTCGCCCGGCCATGAGAGTGGAGAAAAGGACTTTAGAAAGGACATGGAAACTCATGGAGAAGGTCATGCGACTTTGTCAGTACGACCGGATGAAACTAAAGAACAGCCCACCTTTTATTTTGGACATATTGCCCGAGACTTATCACCACCTCCGCCTCATCTGGTCGAAGTATGAAGGTGATGATAAACTATCGGAGCTGGTCGAAAATGAGTACTTCAGAATATTTGTCGACAACATCAACAAAAAGGCAAAGCAGACGATACAACTTTTCAAAGACAATAAGGAGAAGATGTACGATGAGAGTTCACCATGTAGAAGACAACTCAACCGTTTATCCCTGATTTTTAGCCATAATTTAGCGGAGTTGAAAGCTCTGTTCCCGAATGGTGTCTTTGCGGGCGACACCTACCGCATCACAAAGGCGGATGCGGCCCAGTTTTGGAGAAATAATTTCGATACGAGGTAAGTCTTAATTAGAAAAAATGTAATGCTGATGATGAAGTAGATGTGTACAGATACTTTATTCTTGTCAATTCGAGTGGGAAATTTTGTTCTGATGTTGTGCATCTGACATTTAAAAGGGTTTGTACATGACCATGGCTGGATAACTGCACGCGAGAAAGCGGAACCAACATCAAGCAGTACATTATCAGTGCGGACGCATCGCATGCAGTACACGGGGTGCGCATTGGCTGCATTGGCAGTGCAGAGCTGAGCGCTATGTTTACACTGTACGACGGGTGCTTATAGCGGGCGCGTACGTACTGTACACATAATGGAATGGATAGCTCTTTCATTTTTGGTTCGATAAACTGTGTTGGTAACATGGAGTGGTTATAGTACAGCACCGTATATTCTGCTGGGACTGCCTCTCGATGAACCCGGAAATGCATGCAAGCAAATATATCGCGTTTTCTTGTACAGTGTAGGGAAAACATTTTTAGTGTGATCACTGCTAGACACACAGTTGTATCAATGATTCAATAGTAGGGTCTGTCCATTATCAATGACAAGGCTAAAATGTTCAATAAAGAAATGTCTAATTTGTCAGTAATGTCAATATCATTTTCTGATGCTTTGCCATTGGCATTGATGTTGTCTTGTCCCTTCACTTCAGATAGGGCCAAGTAAAAAAAGAAAGTAGTTTCTCGTCTGGGTTTTTTGAGCAAGGCGATGAGGGAGGTCCTTACTATTTGATATCTTACTATTTTTTCAAAGATCGTCAAAATGAAAGTAATATGTGTTTCTCGTCCGGTAATTCTGAGAAAGGTAACGAGAGAGGGCTTTACAATTTTCTATATTCAATTTATAAAATGAAATATCACTCTGGTAGCTATGTTATGAGAGACCAGGTCCCAAGTGTACGTCTTGCCTGCACTCTGTGCATTTTCAAACAAATAGAATATATGTGCCATACTTGAAATGAAACTTCATGCATGCAGAAATACATTTGCTTTTTCTTTCAACTACAGATGTCAAGGGAACATGACCATCTTAATACTGGTATTTAGTGTTGTAATGGCTTTTCTGATACCAGTGTACTTGCAATTCTGATGTATTGTGCTATTAATTGAAACAGGTATAAAACATGTCATTCAACAAATGTACGACTGAAATAAATTCCGTGATATTCAAAACACTGCTTTATTTATTGGTGATTGTGACTTTTTGTGTGACCACACAGCTGGTATGTATATCTGCAGTTCTTCACAGTACAATTGTAGCACATTCAACTGGAAACTGGCTTGTACAATTGCAGATGGATGTCAAAATGATACTGATATGGCATTCTAGCATTAAACATTTAAAGATGTTTCTTCGTGTTCTAAAAAGACATTTGATAATCACTCATTATTTGGATGATGAATGATTGTAAAACAGTACACTATACAGATGATACCACTCACGGCTGTGTCCGTGAATTTACATCGTGAAGAAAAGTATCCCGCAGAAATACGAGACAAACCAGAATCCGTGGAAAAGTTATTTATTTTGTAGATACACCCATTTAATAATTCTACATTTGCTGGAAAAGCGCATTCATTTTCTCTTCAAAATAGAATGTGGGTCAATCCACGTCAAATCATCCAGTGCTTGTCACCCGTCCCCCTCCGATTTTCTTAAAAATCGCACCAAATGTTCCCCAAAGTGTCTGACGGAAAATCCCAAAATATTTTGCCCCAAGGTCAATTGGTTGCTAAGATACAGCCTCACATAGCAACCGGTTCGCATTCCAAAATATTAGTTAAAAGAAAATTAGACATTTTTGACTGACTGTTTTAGCATGGATATTTACGCAAAAATGTTCATTATCTGGAAATTGAGAGAACTTTATAGTCTTTGCAAAAAAAACTTACTGTGACGTGAAATTGACTTTTCGTTAACGTGCACGAGGTCACCGAAAATGGTGTTAAATGTTAATTTTGAAAATTTTAATGCATATTTAGAGGCTAATATCTTCCACAATTCATCACCTTATGTTCTAACATATTATGCTGTTGAAGGCTTTGACTTGCTCAGTAATTTTGAAAAAAATCAGCGCATTCATCCGCTGAGGGGGTTCAGCGCCATTTTGAAAATAGTAAATAGTAAAAAAATTGATGCGGCGGCCAAAATCGATGCCCGCGAGGACGAGAAACTGGTTTCTTTTTTTACTTGGCCTAATACTGTTAAAACTAAAAAGCATGGCATAAAATGTTTGCGGTGTGAAATTTTTCATGAATTGGAGCTGACGGCCTTTTTCGTGGCATGAAATTTTCACAAATTGCCAGTAGCATTCAATGCATGTGACATACATGTAATATAGACAAGAAGTTTCGCATGCAATCTATTTCACAATTCTTGGTACTTGTGAAATCTGCAAAATCAAAATGCACATAATATGAACATTACTGGTTGTCACATGGGCGGACTCAAATAATGCTCAATCACACTCGTGCCATTCACTTCAATGTACAATTTAATATAAGCATTTGTGGAATATTTACAGGACTGAAATCAAGGAGTTGTGACCAACATAAAATGCAAAATCAAAATTCTTAGTGAGATAAATTTAATTACAATACTCTTATATTCGACAACCATGTGAACGGGACCCTGTCTTGGTCCGGTTCCACCTGTAATTTTGGCTTGACACTTGTTCAGAATAATTATACCAGCTTCACTATCAATTCGTTATCCCTGACAATACACTATCTGCTATCAAGCGCAACACTATTTGGTTCACACCACCGTAGTGCTGATCCGGAGATGACCAGCCTGCACGCACGACGGTTTACCGCGGTTAAAACACTTGTCTTCAATTACACTGCTTCCGTTTACATCCGGGTTCTGTGCTAACCCGCAATTATCATGAAGTATATAAATACCAATCTTCGAATTATGTGCACATTATTTTCATCTTTTTACCAATTTAACATGACCTTCATCTCTCTACTTCAGCGACACTTCCACGTCATACCCAATCATATCTACAGGGTGTCATGCACCCGCCAGGTTCATCGCTCACCTGCGTTGTCCCCAGAGTCACATTAATTGTCAAACTGTTCGCTTCCAGAACATGAACTGATTCGTGGGTGGAGCGTCCTTATATGCGAGGTTGCTGTTCCAGCTCCAAAGTGTCGCGAGGGACCCGCGTTCCGTATTCGCTGGCGTCCAAAGTTCTCCCTAGCGAGGGGCGGGCACAGTCGCTCTGCTGCGAATGCGTCGGCCTGGGAGTAGATTCGACCTCGGCCTCGGCGCCATCAATGACCGGTGTAATATAACCAAAATGCCTCTTCTTCTTGGCTACTGGAAGGCTGCAAAGGCTGTTGGAATACGCCTTCTGGCAGCAAACAAAATCTGAACTCTAATCAGCCAGTACACAGGCTGACGGTAAGGTGGACGGACGGCTCCTGGCCGCAAACGAAATTGGGCTTAGACACAAAATTATCTTGCCAATTGGCGCCTGAGTGTGGCAGGTTGGTTTCCTGCCATCACGGAGCTAACTCAATGTTCTCTCGGTGAAATCAAAATGGTGTCTGCCCCGAAAAGATCCAACTCTACTGTTAAATTGCTACTCGACTACGACACTCCTTTTCGAGGCATTTGGAATATTTGATACAACTAAAAGGACTTGAACGAAAACACCTATACAGCACTCTCCCGGAACTGGAGCTATTTCCTGTCTTTTCTTTCTACATTAATTGACATGCAAAAATAAATGAACTCCTCTCGGTCATCGATGGCGCTACTTGTAAAACATTTACACCTGTCTTATCACTTTCTCTCTCTCGCTCTCGCTTTCTCTCTCGCTCCCTCACTCGCACCCTTTGTCTCGTTATCCCTACCCGTAAACATGTTTGTCTAGTTGAATGACCGATAGGTGATGTACATGAAACAACCTGAAAATGCATTTTCAATGTGACATTTCACTCCCCCTTTCGAAAAATGCATTTCATAATTAAAAGAAATTACTTATAACACTATCTTTCTCTCTACAGCCGGCTTAGTAGGTCTGCGCCAACATTCTCGCTGCCGCGGATAGCTTCCACACGGAATCTGTAGGGTTGCAAAGCCAGAATCCAACGCATTAGCCTCCCATTTGCAGGGCTAGCCTTGTTCATGTACACTAGTGGGTGGTGGTCTGTTTCTAGCACAAATTGTCTGCCGTACAAGTATGGTTCGAACTTCTTTACTGCCCAAACTACAGCTAAGCACTCACGTTCTATGGTTGAGTATGCTTGTTCTCGTCGAAGCAGTTTTCGGCTCGCGTAGGAGACTGGAAATCGTTCGTCTTGGTGTGTTTGGAGGAGGACTGCTCCTAGTCCAACGTTGGAGGCGTCTGTCCTGAGGATGAAGTCCTGTGACAAATCTGGCAAATGAAGGATAGGGGGGTTAGAGAGTTTTTCCTTCAGTGTTGTGAAGGCCTGCTCTTGGCTCGTTTCCCATTTTACCTTGTTTGGTTCAGCATTTCTGGTCCTGTCTGTGAGTGGTGCGGCGACGGCGGCGTAGTTCGGAATGAACTTCCGGTAGTAGTTCGCCATACCTAGAAAGGATCTGAGCTCTCGTTTGGTCTGAGGCTGACTTACCTCTTGGATGGCTTTGAGTTTTTCAGGGCGGGGTCTTACCTGTCCGTGATCGATCACGTGTCCTAGGAATTCGACGCTTGTCTGTCCGATGAAGCACTTACTTGGTCTAGCAGTGAGCTTTGCGGCTCGTAGTCGTCTGAAGAGTTCTGTGAGTGTACGTAGGTGTTCTTCCCACGTGGTCGAATAGATGAGGATGTCGTCGATGTAGTTCACCGTTCCTCCGAGTCGGTCTAGCAGTCTCCTCATCAGTCGACTGAAGGAGGCGGGAGCGTTCACTAAGCCGAAGGGCATCATTGTGAACTGAAAGAGACCATCGGGGGTAAGAAAAGCGGTTAGTGGTTTGGATTCGGCTGCCATGGGTACCTGCCAGTATCCTTTGCTGAGATCTATTTTGGTGAAGAACTTTGCATGGGCGACTTTTGTGAAGAGTTCATCTTGATCTGGTATGGGTTCAGCATCAAATACAGTCACTTTATTGAGTTTTCTGAAGTCTACACAAAACCGGTTGCTGCCATCGGGCTTTTTAACCAGTACTATGGGGGAGGCAATGGGGCTTTCTGATGGCTCAATTACTCCGAGCGATAGCATGGTTTTTACCTCTTCTCTGACTGTGTCTCTAAGAGAGTGGGGAATGGGATATGGTTTACTCTTCAGGTGTTCATTTCCTTTGAGTTTGATGTGGTGTTCGCCTAACGTGGTTCGACCGGGAAGATCAGACAGGACGTCTTTGTACTCGTTGAGGAGTTCGTTGACCTGTTCTTTCTGTGGGGAGGAAAGGGCTGAGTTAATTGAGACATCGTCAAGTGACTCTTTCGCCTGAAATGGGAAAGGCTGTAGGAGAGATGTGTTAGTTAGTGGTTGCTGCGTTTCTTCCTCGTCATCATTTTGCTCTTCGCATTCGATCACGGCGGTACAAGCAGCTTCGGCATCTGAAATAGAGGGAATATCATTTCTAGCATGATACTTTTTCAGAAGATTGATGTGGAACACCTTTGGTTTCCCGTTGAGGTCGATCCTGTAGTCCATGGAGCTGATTTTGGAGATCACGTCAAAGGGGCCCTTCCATTGTAGAAGGAGCTTATTCCTGTCAGTTGGTAGGAGTAGGAGTACCTTGTCTCCGACTTGTAGCTCCCTGTGTTTTGCCTTCTGGTTGTAGTATTTTGCATACCTGTTTGCTGATTTCTGAAGTTGAGTGTGGGCGTTGCGGCATGTTTCGTCGATCCTGTTTCGGAGATCAAGTACATAGTGGTAAGTAGACTTGGTCTCACCTGTTTCGGCTTCTCCTGTCCAGAGTTCTCTCAGGATGTCGAGGGGTCCGCGTACCTTCCGGCCGTAAAGAAGCTCGAACGGGGAGAACCCCATGCTCTCTTGTGGTGCTTCTCTCACTGCAAATAGAAGGGGAGTAATGTACCTGTCCCAGTCTTTTGGGTTTTCAGCGCACATACGTTTCAACATTTGTTTTAGAGTGCCATTGAAGCGCTCAACTAGTCCATTCGCGGCAGGGTGATATGGGGATGTAGTGAAGTGTTTGATGGAGAGTAATTTGCTTACCTCTTTCATGAGATCAGATGTGAACTGAGTCCCTTGATCGGTCAGCATTTCCTTGGGGATTCCGACTCTGGTGAAGATGCTCACTAGGGCTTCTGCAACTCTTTCTGTCTCGATGCTTGGGAGTGGGATTGCCTCGGGGTACCTAGTAGCAACATCAATAACGGTAAGTATGTACCTATTTTTCTGGTCAGTCATTGGGTGTATTGGTCCAACTATGTCTACAGCAATGCGTTCGAAGGGGACTTCGATGAGCGGCATCTTTCCGAGGGGGACCTTGGTTACACGACCTTTTGATAGTGTACGTTGGCAGACGTCACACGATCTACAGTACCTGGTAATGTCAGAGTTCATACCGGGCCAAAAGAAATTGGTAAGTATCTTTTCAGTTGTCTTTTTGGTACCTTGATGCCCTCCGAGTATGTTTTCATGGGCTGTTTGCATAACCTGTTTGCGGTATTGTTTTGGTACTACCACTTGTGTGATTGTTGTGTCAGGGTCCATTTGGGGAGAGTGGAATGAGCGATACAGCATTCCGTCTTTGTAAAAGAAGGAAGAGAGACCGTTATTGCGACTTACCTTCTCTGAACGAGTATCGGCGAGTTCTCGCAGGCGGTGTAATGTTTCATCCTTCTGTTGTGCCTCTTTGAGAGCTGTTGGAGTCACGATGTCTTCCATTGGGTGTGGGGTTTTGAGGGGACGAAATGGCTTACCGTCTCGTTGAGCCTGGGCTCTCGTCTGTACGGCGCCGACAGGCATTGGTGTAGCCGTCCAGTCGGGATCTGGGTTGTCTGGTTCTCTTACTCCGGGTAGGTTACCTAAAATCAGGTCATAGAGTGGAGTTTTCATGCACAATGCGTTAACTTTCCCTACGTAGAAGGGAGTGTCAACATCTATTCTAGCGACGGGGAGAGTTTTCACTGTGCCATCAATCAGCACGCAAGTACTTTCTTCACCTGTCATTTGGTTTGGCTGGACAAGATCTTGTTTAATGACAGCTCCGCTGCAGCCGCTGTCCCTGAGAACAGAAATTTGGTTGTTATTGACTAGTCCGTTAGTAACTGGCATTTGTCTGACCACATGTTCTTTGGTGCATGCTGCACTCATCAACGGCAAGGAGTGTCCACACTTGAATTGGATATGATCTGTGGTGGATTCTAGTTTGGGGCCTTTGAGTGGCATTCGAACCATCATACAAGAAGCCTCAATTTTGACCTTTGTGTTAGTGCAAGCTGGACATTGACAGGGAGTATGTGGATTTGGTTCTACCTTATCGGGTTCCGATGAAGCCAGGCTGTGTTCCGAGGTAGGGGGGTTTCCTTGCTCTGGATCCTGGGCGAGGACTAGACCTGCCGATTTCATGGGGGAGAAAGGACAATAGTTAGCAATGTGACCTGGTTTGTGGCATATGAAACACGTTCTGCCTCTGGTTCCCTGTTTTGTACAATCACGGGCAAGGTGACCGTGTTGGTGGCAGTTGTAACATTTGGGTTGAGACGGGGGCCTATTTCCTGAAATGTTATTTGGAGGGATTTTACCTTCAGGTCTGGTGTTGCCCCGTGGCATCTGTCCCACGTGTGTCTGGATGTTCCTTTGTGCCGGTGGGGGTGGTTTGAAGGTGCCTCCTCTGGCGTCTAAGTACTGCTCAGCTAGTTTCACCACGTCCTTCGAAGTCTCGGGCTGCCGTTCTTTTAGGAAGATGGCCAGCTCTCGATGACACCCACTGATGAGCTGCTCCCGGAGGAGTAGATCTGCCAGCTCCTCGAAAGTGTGCTCTATACCAGAGAGGCTTACCCACCTGTTCAAGTAGTTCTCTAGTCGGTTTGCATACTGGGATGCCGTTTCTCCTGTTGTCGGTTTGCCTGAAAAAAACTTGGAGCGAAATCCTTCTGCAGTGAGCTGAAAGGATTTCAAGAGTGCATGTTTCAAAGTGTCATAATCATTGGATTCCGCACTTGACAATCTAGAGTGGACATCAAGAGCCTTACCTGTAAGCAGCGTGCTTAAGTTGAGTGCCCAGTCTGTAGTTGGCCAGTTTTGATTTTTGGCATATCGTTCGAACCGCTGTAGATAGGCATCTATGTTATCTTTGTCTTCGTGAAATAGAGGCAATTTTGGAGATCGAGCTTTGCACCCATTAGAACTTGATTCGCTTTTGGTTTGCTTTTCTCGCGCTATCGCCAATTGTAGCTCGGCTGTTTCTCTTTCCTGTCGCCTTAACTCTAACATGTCCGCTCTTTCCTCTCTGAGTCTCTTTTGCTCGTCTGTAACAAACTGTCTAAGCTCCTCTCCACTGAATCCGAACTTTTCTCCAATTTCAGTTAACTTAGCTAGCTCCATTCCGAATTACCTGAGCACTTATAATACCAGAATGTATTCAGATCAGTTCAGATCATGTACACAATGAATATACAACGGTGCACCTATGGATAGTACATACATACAAATGTAGAGGAAACAAAAAAATCACAAGTTTTCCTCAACCTTTTTCTTTACACTTTTTTCTCCGTTTATATACCCATGTGATTTCGAATGGCACGAGTTATACTCCCGGACAAGCCCCCAGAAAATGTCACATGGGCGGACTCAAATAATGCTCAATCACACTCGTGCCATTCACTTCAATGTACAATTTAATATAAGCATTTGTGGAATATTTACAGGACTGAAATCAAGGAGTTGTGACCAACATAAAATGCAAAATCAAAATTCTTAGTGAGATAAATTTAATTACAATACTCTTATATTCGACAACCATGTGAACGGGACCCTGTCTTGGTCCGGTTCCACCTGTAATTTTGGCTTGACACTTGTTCAGAATAATTATACCAGCTTCACTATCAATTCGTTATCCCTGACAATACACTATCTGCTATCAAGCGCAACACTATTTGGTTCACACCACCGTAGTGCTGATCCGGAGATGACCAGCCTGCACGCACGACGGTTTACCGCGGTTAAAACACTTGTCTTCAATTACACTGCTTCCGTTTACATCCGGGTTCTGTGCTAACCCGCAATTATCATGAAGTATATAAATACCAATCTTCGAATTATGTGCACATTATTTTCATCTTTTTACCAATTTAACATGACCTTCATCTCTCTACTTCAGCGACACTTCCACGTCATACCCAATCATATCTACAGGGTGTCATGCACCCGCCAGGTTCATCGCTCACCTGCGTTGTCCCCAGAGTCACATTAATTGTCAAACTGTTCGCTTCCAGAACATGAACTGATTCGTGGGTGGAGCGTCCTTATATGCGAGGTTGCTGTTCCAGCTCCAAAGTGTCGCGAGGGACCCGCGTTCCGTATTCGCTGGCGTCCAAAGTTCTCCCTAGCGAGGGGCGGGCACAGTCGCTCTGCTGCGAATGCGTCGGCCTGGGAGTAGATTCGACCTCGGCCTCGGCGCCATCAATGACCGGTGTAATATAACCAAAATGCCTCTTCTTCTTGGCTACTGGAAGGCTGCAAAGGCTGTTGGAATACGCCTTCTGGCAGCAAACAAAATCTGAACTCTAATCAGCCAGTACACAGGCTGACGGTAAGGTGGACGGACGGCTCCTGGCCGCAAACGAAATTGGGCTTAGACACAAAATTATCTTGCCAACTGGCGCCTGAGTGTGGCAGGTTGGTTTCCTGCCATCACGGAGCTAACTCAATGTTCTCTCGGTGAAATCAAAATGGTGTCTGCCCCGAAAAGATCCAACTCTACTGTTAAATTGCTACTCGACTACGACACTCCTTTTCGAGGCATTTGGAATATTTGATACAACTAAAAGGACTTGAACGAAAACACCTATACAGCACTCTCCCGGAACTGGAGCTATTTCCTGTCTTTTCTTTCTACATTAATTGACATGCAAAAATAAATGAACTCCTCTCGGTCATCGATGGCGCTACTTGTAAAACATTTACACCTGTCTTATCACTTTCTCTCTCTCGCTCTCGCTTTCTCTCTCGCTCCCTCACTCGCACCCTTTGTCTCGTTATCCCTACCCGTAAACATGTTTGTCTAGTTGAATGACCGATAGGTGATGTACATGAAACAACCTGAAAATGCATTTTCAATGTGACACTGGTTTTACAGTATCTGTGTCTGCAATGCCCTTAAAATTATTCAAATTAATGAAATTATTTCTGTTGAGATGTTTTGCATTGCAACTGATTGACAAATTGCCCGGCATCTAGGTAAAAATCTAGAACCAGCACTTGCTGTTGGGCGAAAGCAGAGTGGTCTAGTGGAGCTTGAGGTGACGCCTGTCCGGAGATCAGGAGGTCGTACAAGATGTAGGTTCGATCCTGCCCGTGTATGTTCGCCCATGATTTTTTATCATGGCTACTCCCAAAACACTGATCAATTCAGTGCTTATTTGCATCGATGCAGGGCAATTTGTCAATCCTTAACTTAATAGAAAGTAGGAGAATCTTGGGCTAGTTAATATCTCAATACATTGTAATCGACAGATTTACCACCCCCACACCGAAGAAATGTGTTTAAAAAACAAACAAACAGTTAATGACAGACCTGCCTCAGAGAATTAATTTTTTATCATTATCAAAGTGAAGGAAAATGTGAATGATGGCACCACTGTATTACAATGTACTTTGCAATGCAAATGGTCTCTTGTTTGATTCTGTGAAATGTTCAAACTAATTTGATATGAAGAGTTTGTTCACAAAAACCGATAAGTCCATATTTGCCAAATGGAGATATTTGCAATTAAAGGTGCAGAAAAATAAAGAGAATAATAAGAAGATTTTTGCTTCTTTTGACCATAACTTCAAAAATGTACCTTTATATGTAGTGACCAATACATCATTTAAAAGGTATTATTTTGTACTTTATGACAGAGACCGTACTTCAAAATCTTTAAAAATGGACTTATCGGTTTTTGCAAACAAACTCTTCATATAAATACTGTACAGTCCAGTGGAAAATTTGTTTGACGTCAGTTATCATAAATAGATACTGTATACTGGTAAACTACCCATGATTTTGTTCTGGTTTATTCTGTAATATGAAAGCAAATCACACTTGTCTTGTGCCATTAAAATTTGAAGAATTTTGACTTTAGGTCTTATTGTAATTCCCTCTTTCAGCATCTTATCCATCAAACAGAACTTGTTTCCTTAGTTTGGTTTGCGGTGATCTGGCTCAGTCAGTAGCCTGTCTGCCTTCAGATCCAAAAGACGCGGATTTGATTCCTGAGTCTATTAAACTGAGCACTGTTGTGTCTAATCATTACTTCTCCTAGTGTAAGCGGCAAAAACACCCTGTCCCTCAGATACGTGTAGGACATAAAATTGAGGTCCCATGTGAGAAAGTCACAACTTATGCACAAGATCCTGCTTCATTCATAGCAAAGAGTAGGGTGCTAGCAAAAAAACAACAACAAAAACCATTGTGTTTATCTTCAGGCACAACGATTGTCTATGTTTGTGCAATGTCAGGAGAGATGCTGGGTGGGTGTTTAGCAGGGACTTTGACATGTTGCAGTGATTGTGTGTTAAAATGTGGTGCAGGTGCTCTTTGAAATATACATCTGAGAAGTAACATTGTTTGAAGATGGTTAAATGAAGAGTAGTTTAAAGAGTACAGTATGAGTGTATTCACAAACTTCTTGAAATTCTTGCCAAAGACGACTTGTCCTTGGATTACAGCTCATTCATTATGGCCAAATATTGTATTAAAGATGAGGCTAGTACAGTTGTAACATAAGAACAACTTGAATCCACTTCAATGATTTTTCACTATCAAGGGACTTTTACGTACATGTACGTATGTCAAATGCGTAAAACTGAGTATCACACATCATACACTTGTACATCTATGCATGCAAGAACGAGAAACTACATTTTCTTTTCTATTTTACTTGGCCTATCAAAAAGATAAGAGGTTTTTTTTTTTTTTTTTATTCTGCCATATGATGAAATACTTGTAATGAACAATAATAATGATAAAAAAACACTACATGTATGTTAACAAAAAACCCAACCCCAAAGCATTTTCTTTTCCATTTTACTTGGCCTATCAAAAAGATAGGAGGTTTTTTTTTTATTCTGCCATATGATGAAATTTATACTGGTAATGAACAATAATAATAAAAAAACACTACATGTACAAAAAATGTATGCAGTAACAAAAAAATCCAACTCCTAAACCATATTACTTGTGGATATGGCTTCCTTGACCTATTGAGTTAATGGAGAGTCTTGAAAAACACTTTGTGGCATGCGTACATTGTAATTCTCTGTGGTACATGGATCATTCTGTTACAACCTTGTACATATGTAGGGACCTACATTGTTCAAGGCCAGTTAAAATCTATTATGAGTACACTATACCTTTATAGTCACCATGGGATTGAATGACCGCAGAAAGATGCATGGAAATTGCATTGAAAAAAAAAAAAAAACACCAAAAAACAAACTGTGCATTATAGACAATTGATGTAAAACAAACATGCATTGGAACAAGTACAACATGACTACATTCATACCATTATCATTCTATTTTTACAAGTACATGTATACGAAAGGAACTGCAAAAAAGTGACAGAGGTACAGTACAATGTAAATTGCAATCTCATATTTAAAGAAAAAAAAAGTTAGGATGAAAAAAAAAACTCCCCATCCCAAGAAGGTAAAACACACCTTTCCAAATCTCGTATGATAAGATATTTTCTGGTACATGTAGAGCTGTTTCATTTCAGGACGTGCTATCTTCCCTGTCATAAACTCATATCACTCAGTATGAATTGAGCCACAAGTTATGTCATTGCTATCATGTTACCTTTTGTTTAAAATTGCATTTTGAAAATGTCATAATTAATATGTTGCTCCTGATGAAGCAGTGAATTCCTGTATGCTACTGACCACGGGACTGACACCTGGAGTAGAACTCCCTGAAGGATACAAGACAGTGAGGGTTATAATACACATACTGTATGTGTGTGCCCTATGGAGCACAACTGTTGTGGCAAAAGGACTTGAACCTCAGGTCTCAAATTGACAGTCTGTGGTCAGATTGTACAGTGGACTCCTGTTATAACGAAATCCTCGGGACTGGCAATTTTCTTTAAATATTATCTCGAAATTTTGTTTTTAACCGAACAAATGAACAGTAATACATAGAGTGGATAATGTTGCGGCCTGAATTTTTACTTTGTTGTACAGTGTAACCAGAGTTTCGTTATACACTTGTAACCGTGTTCGTTATAACGGGAGGGCACTGTATACACTGAGCCATAGAGAGCATACAATTACCTACATTGTACGTGTAAAGCTGTGGAGCTCCGTTTTCATTGATCGCATTTTAGCAAGAAGTGTATGTAGCTCAGAGCCAAGCAAGGAAAAGCTATGGATGGGAACTTAGTGTTTATACAAGACTTGCCCCAAGGAATAACATTTCTTGGTTGAACAAAGAAACACAAGCATCAGCTCCGGTAACAATCTAAACAGAGTTAGTCAGTTAACATTAAATTAAGAATGTTATGATTCAGATACAGGCTATAACGTATTGAGAAAGGTTGGTGTGAGAATGGCAGAGGTAAAAATACCTAGATGTAGTAATGTCAAAAGTGAAAGTCCTGGAGATGTAAATCTGTCAGGAGTTAAAATCTAGAAGAGATTCCAGAAGTAGGATGAAATCTCATCTGATGTTCAAGGCTTTAACAATAACTTGGGTATTAAAAGATACAATGTAACAAAACATTGTTTTATGTACAGATGTAGATGATATTCGTGATATGTTTCTTCTTCTTCTGTGTCCTTCAGAATCTGAAGATCGATCACACTGCATACATTAAAATGTAGTGATACTCGCACAATTTTTGGTTGAGGTGGTGATTCAGGTTTTGACTGTTTCATTGCATTTGCGAGATAGTTTAAGTTAGAAACTTTGATATGAAATATTAGCAAGCATCCATTTCTTAAGAGGAATTCAAAGTTCATTTTGATGAAAATTGTTTCTGACATGGCTGAGATATCAAAAACAAAGGAAGACAAAGTACATGTAGTCCTTATTAGCTCACCTGAGCCAAAGGCTCAAGTGAGCTAATGCGATCGCCCTTCGTCCGGCGTCCGGCGTCCGTCGTCCGTCGTCCGTCATCCGTCGTGCGTCGTGCGTCGTGCGTAAACTTTTTACATTTTCATCTTCTTCTTGAAAACCCCAAGACCGATTTTCATCAAACTTGGCAGGTAGCATCCCTAGGGGGTTAGGAACTCAATTTGTTAAAATGGGCACCGTGCCCCACCCAGGGGGCCCCCAGGGGGCCCAAACCCCCCCCCCCCAAATTAAGGAATCTGTAAAAATCTTCTCTAGAACCAGAAGTGATAGAGCTAAGTTAATACTATGAGTTAGTACATTGATGACTGTAGTTTCAAGTTTGTTCATGGCAGAATCAGGGGTGCCCCCCTTGGGACCCAGGGGAGGGGGTGGGGAGGGGTCCTAATGGGGCCTGAATTGTACATTTTCATCTTCTTCTTGAGAACCCCTTGACCCATTTTCGCCAAACTTGGCAGGTAGCATCCCTAGGGGGTTAGGATCTCAATTTGTTAAAATGGGCACCATGCCCCACCCAGGGGGCCCTCAGGGGGGCCCAAACCCCCCAAAATGAAGGAATCTTTAAAAATCTTCTCTAGAATCAGAAGTTTGTATAGAGCTAAGATAATACTATGAGTGAGTACATTAAAGGGTGTGTACAGTTCTGGTCGAGGTGAAGATTTAGCTTTTAACGTTTTGTGAGATACATCTTGTATTCAGAAACCACTCTATGAGATGTCAAGGAGCATGCACTTCTAAGGGGTATCAAAAGTTTATTCGATGAAAATCGGTTTTGAAATGGCTGAGATATCCTAAAACAAGGTGAAACAAAGATATACTAATAAAGTTGGGGCATGTCGCCTTTTATTATGAAAGCACTGTTTTGGATATCTCAGCTGTTTGAAAACCAATTTTCATCAAATAAACGTTGAATCCTTCTTAGAATTGCATTCTCTTTCATATTTCATAAGAGGCTTTTCATTATCTCACCTAGGAATGTTCAAAACATGATTCCCCACCTCAACCAGTACTGTACAGTCCCTTTAATGGCTGTAGTTTCAAGTTTGTTCATGGCAGATCCAGGGGTGCCCCTCTTGGGGGCGGGGGAGGGGGGGGGGTGGGAAGGTCCAAATGGGGGCCTGAATTGTACATTTTCATCTTCTTCCTGAAAACCTCATGATGGATTTTCGTCAAACTTGGCAGGTAGCATCCCTAGGGGGTCAGGATCTCAATAATTTATCAAAATGGGCACCATGCCACACCCAGAGGGCCCCAGGGGGCCCCAATCCCCCCAAATTAAGGAATCTTAAAAAATTTGGGCCCTCACTGTACATTTTCATCTTCTACTTGAGAATGCCTGGTCAAATTTTAGTAGAGCTGTAAATAGTTTAGATTAGTGACTGCGTGAAAGGTGAACTTGCGATACTCAGGTGAGCGCTAGACCCGCGAGTCTTTTGTATTAATGTAGGACCCATCTTTTATTAGGACCTCTATGTTGTTGGATTGCAGCCATGTCGAAAGTGGTTGTCATGAAATACAATTTGAATTCCTAGACTGGATGCTCTTAAATATTTCAAGTGTATAAAGTGGTTTCTAATTTTCTCACAAAAAATTCAAACCTGAATCCCTGTCTCAACCAAAACTATACCATCCCTCCAAAGGACAGTTTCACTGACTGTATTTCACTGACTTTTGAATAAAATACATTTATTTTTGGCATTTTCACTTTGACATTTTTTAACCTTTGACTTTCATACAGAGGATGGTATTTTCAGCTCTGTATGCATTGGTCCATGACACAATGGAGTACAATTTTTGTACACTGTACATTATACATGGTACATCTGTATGTTAATAGCACATCCTGTGTAAGGTTTGGGTGTCACTGGATGGTTTGTAAATGTGATCATGTGACTGTGAATAGTGTGATGTCATAGTCCACGTTGATCTGTTTGTTTTGATAGCTATCAATCATCACTGTTATACAGGTAATGCTACACAGACATGTTTTTGTGAAAGAAAGCGAACAAAGCAATAAATTGTTTTGTATGGTACATACATTTGTAAACATATAAATGTCACACACGGCTTGGTCAGGTGCACTTCTTCACACTCTCACAGACAGGTATAAGATGGCACTATTTTGAATTCAACAAGCAAAGTTCAGTAATATAATTATACAGAATTTTATTTAAGAAAATTAGTTGTAGAAAACAAAACAAAACTGCAACCTTAGACATGCTGTGTGCATTTTCTGGAAGAGCAGAGCTGCCAAGTCTCCCTGCTTCTGCAGAAGTCTCCCTGAAAATGTCAAAATCTGTTCATGTCTGAATAAGAGAATATTAAAATCTCCCTGATTTGGGAATTATGTTCGCCCCTTGGAATGCATGCAACATGCAGGATATTTCTCCCTGATTCTTGTGTGGAATCTCCCTGATTTGGATACCTATTGTGTGGGAATGTTGGGAGACCTGGAAGAGGGGACCTATAAAAACTGTGGAACACACTACACTGTATTTAATACAGTGTTAGTATTCTCCTGATGTTTACAAAAGTAGGGCTAAAATTTGTATAAGAAAATTTGTTGGTTAAATTGTGATAAAGTACATGTAGTCATATTTCTTGTACATTTGTAGTTTGTACAGTTTGTAGAGATGTACAGTATCTGTTATGTAAATGTACAATAATATTGCAGAATATTGCATTATGGATATTTTGCATCCAATTTGTGGTCAGATGCTTGATTTATACCTTGTACTATTAAGTGTACTGCATCATGTTTTGTTTGTTTGTTTGTTTGCTTTTATTACAATTCCATGATACTTTAAATGCCATTGAAAATGATTGTTTGACAGTGATTTGTTGTGCCAATCTTTCTAACAATGATGATTTGAACATTGGCACAAAACTGGCACAGGATTTTTTATTGTTTTTTTTTATTGCATGCTGAGAAAAAAAATATATACATTGTAATATGGTATGGATATGGGATTGGGGAGAGAAAAAAGACAGGTTGAGCATTCCCTTCTGGAATGAGGAAAACACTGTTAAGTCCATACTATACTTTGTATACAATTTACAAAAAATTACTCTTTGTTAAAATTGTCACAGGTGATTTAAAATAAGCTGTATAGTGTGCAGTACCGGGTATGCAGTATGTTGTGGAGGCAGTGTTGATACACTCTCTCCTCAAACATTCTTTATTGCACATGGCATGTGAAAAGCTGAAAATTTGACTGTTTCGAAGTTCACAATCTAGCTTGGATGGAACCAGCATGTTTAATATAAAACAGTACACTGTCTGTTATCACTGGAAGCATCCTGCTCTGTTGATACATTGTTTCATTGTCTAAAATCTCTGTAAATAAACCCATGATACAATGTACATTGTACACGTTGTAGTGTACTGCACAGGTACTGTATAGTGAACAAAGTGTACCCGGTACATCAAATCCTCAGTATACCCTGGTACATACAGTACTTGTCAGAATTGTATTTGTGTGACCAGCATCAGTGTACGTGTACAGTGTACATACGGTACCTACACATGTAGGTCATTTATTCGGCTGAATATAATCTAGATCATGGAAACTGATCATAGTTTGAACTACATGTATACTGGATTGCACTTTATTAAAGTAGTTTACATTGTACCAATAATATTTCATTATGATCGGCAAAAACATTTTGTCTCCTGTGCATAATAAATATTCTTGTCTAAAGCTTACAAATTGTGTGTGCCAGGGCTGTGTTCGTGTGCCTGCCATGCCGCATCAATGTACATCATGTAGCCTTTCATTTGACTGCTCAAGGAAAAAAATTATGTTGAAACATTATAAAGACGAAAAAAGGAAAAAAAGAATATTTCATTTCATCGTTTTCAATAATATAAGCTTCTCCATGTCAACCTCCATGATTGCTTACTTCTTTTTTCCTGCCTCCCCTCCCCCAGCCATATTTGTATAAAGATTCAGTGATAATCATTTTTGCATTTTTCAATTTCAATATCGCATTGTTGCAAGCAGAAGTATGGATAGGAGCACAGTGCAGTACACTTATACAATTGTATGCAACATACAACATGTTTCTTAGTGTCATATTTGTTCTCAAAACTTTTGAAGACCATGGGAAGGAGTAAGGAGGAATTGAAAAATGATGTCAAACATGTGTGTACCCTATCTAGATACTCATCCCCCATTTCAAATTTAATTTTGTCGCTCAACCTGCCAGTATTACGTTTTCCCTGTTTGATGCATTTGATAGCACTAGAACAGACTCAAGTGAGCACACTTGCTAAGGTATTCTTTACCATTGGGAGCAGTGATTTAAAAATAATAAAAAAAAAAAAATGTTTGAGATTTTACATTTGAAGCATGTAGGTCAGCTGCATCACACAACATCCTACTATGTACAGCGGTACGTGTACGAAGTGTGTACATGTACCACATGGCATTTTGCATAAAAAGCCTAAAATATTAAAGGAGATACTATCACTATTTTTCTCTGTGTCATACTGTAGACGGTATATTCAAGAAATAATTTTATTATAAATATTATTCACATTTTGTATATTCTAAACAGTGCTTTAATAGCATTGATTATATCAAATACTGATTAACATTCACTGGTTGTTTCTAGCCCTAACTCACTTTTTAAAATTATTTTGAAGCGCTAAAACTGGGTTTTTGTTTCATCTGCTAATTGTGATGCCAACCGGATGATGTGTGTTCGCACAAAAGCATATTTGAAAGAAATACACAACATACGTGTATACACTCTGTATTGTACTGGATACGGTTTGTGTGGAAACACATATAATAGACTTGATACTATACGAATATGTAATTCTATGCAAAGTTTCGGTAGACAGGCATCATTTTACGTGCAGGTTTGCTCCGTGACATGAGGGACATACATTGTAGTGATGCAGCTCAATCAAACGAACAGAAATATGAAACCATCTAGAGATTCCTTTCAAGCTACACATTGTTTCAGTTTCTTAGGTGCTAAAAATTGAACATTTCACACTCGATAGGTCCATACCTGAAATTTATAATCTAGAAGACAAAAGAAGAAGGAAAAGAAGAAAGAAATGAAGATAAAGAAGAAGAGATACAAGATGGAGAAGAAGAGAAAAAAGAAGGAATCAATGGAAGAGAAAGAAAAAAGAAGAAGAAAGATGAGAGGAAGAAGACAAAGATATTCATCGAACAAAGAACAAAGAAATGATTTCCTTCAAAGATTGCAAACCACTATACCTGCATTTGTAAATTGTATAAAGGGATGGTGTAGTATTTGTGGAAATGAGTATTGGGCTTCTAACTTCTTGCAAGATACCAAGAAACCACTCATGAAAATAGTACAAAACATACCATTCTATGAGGAATTCAAAGTTTATTTGATGAAAATCGATCTTAGAATGGCTGAGACATCCGATAACAAGGTAAAACAAAGCAATTGTGTATGGGACCCACCTTTCATTAGGATCACTCATTTTTGGATGTAATGTATCTCAGCTACAGTCTGTATTTCAAAACTAATTTTCATCAATTTAATACACATTGGCTTCATCTTGGAAAAACCTTCTCTTTCCTATTTCTGAAAGTGGTTTCTCATTATCTCACCAAAAATGTTTTTAACCTATCGTAAAGTTGGGTCTACACCAAAACTATACGACCCCTGTATTAACAATTCATTTCATCAACACACAAGCATGCAAGTGCAAGTTGCACACACACACACACACACACACACACACACACACAATGTGCAATCGGATCGTGTAGCATAAAAATTTGTACATTCATACTATAGTATCTGTATACAACTACAATCGAGTCATATGACTCTATAATGAGTCACATGGCATTAAGTGGCTATGAAATTCATACATGTACATGTACATTGTACATGGTGTAATTTGCTCTCTGGTCTAAAGACGTGCAATCAGTTTGATTGTCTTCTAATTAAAAAAAAAACAGCAAAAGAACAACAACAACAAGAACAACAAAAATACTGGTTTGAACTAAAAAGCATTCTGTACGTACTGTGTATTGTTTGAAATGAAGTGGAATGCAGTGAAATGAATTGAAATGAAATTTATTAACCAAACAGTATTAGTCAAAATAGTCAAGAGTTAAAGAATACTGTTGATAAAAAAAAAAAAAAGTTACTGGCAATAGCTTACAGGCTTGCGAGACCAGTCCTTTCAACAGTACAAATAAAAAAAAAAAAAATAAAAAATGAATGTATAATATAATGTTGTTTGCATAGTATTGCATTATTACAGAAGCATATTTTTGTACAGGTTCCATTGGGGATCATTTTAAAAACATATTTTTGTAATGCATAGTGTACCACCATGTGCATGAAAACTGCTTTCTTATCTTTCTATTACATTTTGTATTATTATTATTTTTTTTTAAATCATATTCCACACTAATTGTACATGTACAATGGAGTGGAAGTCCAACCATGTACTGTAAGGATCAGATAAGACTGTGCCAATGTTTCTAGGACGGTTGCCTGAACTTTGATGGCAGTTGCCCAAGAAGTTTATCGTGTAAAGTATGTTTTCATGAAATTTGTTGTATTTTTATCTTTTCTCTGTATACAAGAAAATATTGTTTGCATTTAATGCATTTAATCTTGCACACATAAAAGAGGGCACCTTTAATGTGCTTTTGAAAAGTTGCAAGATTATCTTACATGTACACATTGTACAGTGTACATTGTCTTATCTGAGCTCCAATAGATCTCAATATAAGACCAAGAACAGCTCATGCATGACAAATATACACGTGTAGAATGGGCCTGGGCTGCCTTCATCATAATTATCCAAGACTTTCTTTACCAGGGTGTTAAATGTTATGTTCTTGAAACCTGTATAGGGCATCATAATATCCATTATTTTTCTCTCCCATTCGCCTGGGTGGGCATCTGGACAATGGCTCTAGGTACACTTGTACAGATACAGTCAAAGTGCAAATTTTTCTATTGGCTTATTAAATAGCATGTTTTGTACTTCTCATAAAAAGTGACCTTTTTTCCAATTCTGAAAATGCTGCAATGTACCTTGTATCGTCATTTTCATGTTTATCCTCAGTTTGATCATGGAGCTACACATTGTACAAGCTGTGTTTACCCAAAACGTACACAGGCAGTTCTACGGCGTGAAAATTGATAATAGTTTTTTGTAAGTATTATTGAATTTGTTATAGCTGTATCATATAATCATATTATTATACCTATAAGAATTGTATTCTAATTAATTTTACATCTTTGACCTCGAGGAGCTAAGAGTTAGATTCTTTAATAGTCATTTGCTTGAAGCTCTTTTGAAATTCTTAACCAGTCTGAAATGAGATACTATGAACCTTGTCTGAGTCTAAAATGTACAATAAAAAACAACCATTATTATTATAATTATTGTAATGGTGATGACAATGATGAAATGATGATGATTATAATCTTTTTATTAACATTATTATTATTAATTACATAATTTTAATTTTAATTATTACTATTATTGCTAACAATTATTTTGGTTTGTAAACTGTTGATTGATGGTCATGAATTTTATGTCCTCATTGATGCAAGTGCATGTACATTGAAGTAGCAGTGTTTTTTTTTTTTTAAGCTGTATTGGTTACTATCGTTTTTAATCAGTTTTATTTGGAAGTCTTTTTTTTTGCAACAGTCTGTAGAAGAAACTAATTTATTTGTTTGATATGTGCACATTGTATGGATCATGATTTTTTCCAGCAGTTTCCTTGAGCCAAGGATATAGCATTCATAATGGATGATACAATTACAATTAGTGCAGGTGTAGAGTACATTTATTATGTTACACTTATTTTGCTTATTATCTTATATTTAATTGCTTTGTCATTGAATCCATGTGATAAGTAAATTATTCAATTTAATTAATTTGCTCATCTACCATATTGAATTTTGTATTACCACGTACTTGTACACAACCTTCTATGTCCATTATAAGTGAAGTGTTGTCGATGATACACTCTGTAAATATTTGTCTGTGCTTTTGTTTTTGTTTTTTGAAGTGAATATTAAAGGAAAGATATAGACCTCTGATCAGTAAAAATGCTGCTGAAATTCATGAATGCAAATAGCATGAAAGTTTTTGACGGGACTTGCGAAAATACACCCCCTACTGTGCTTGTCTTGAACACACTGAGCAGGCCACCATCAGTGCATGGAGCTACTAACAGTAGCTCCATGATCAGTGTAACAATAAGACGCGTAAATATACCACTGGGTAGAAAGTTTGCCATGTACATTGTATAATACACACACAGGGCATTATAAAGAACATTCCATGAGCACTCGTGAAGTGCTCTATACTGTCTACATGCACAGACCAAATTGCTTTATGAAGCGCTGACGGTTTGATTTTGCTACAACACGCATTTCCCCTAGACTCCTGCCCAAGTATACTTGCGACTCATCTTCAGTGGGTTTAATAGAATGTTCCTTGTGAGACCAGGTTCAGGAATGGTCTGGAAATGCTCCAAATTCTGTATTGTATTTAATCCATTCTATACTGAATTCTGACATCCCCATAGACTTAATACACAGGCCACCAGGTTACCGTATGGAACGGGTTAACAGTCACCAACGTTTAGAGCGCTCCGGAAGTGGGGTAGAGCATGCACTGTGCATACTGTTTAGATGTTAGAAGTTCCTGATCAATGTGCATTCAAATATTGCAGTGACAGATATTCTCCTGTTAATGCTACTTCTAGAATACATAGGCCTACAATGTACAGTATATGATGTGTATATTTCATACAGTACTGGAAAATTCAGTGATATAAAACTATTTTCCCTTCGGAGATGATATCAATCGCATAAAGTGCAACAAGAGGCAATGTAACGGCTTGTAAATTAATCTTGTGAATATCGGCCGACTCAATACAATTTGCCTTGCCCGAGTAAAACAACTGCAACATTGACAGTTTATTGATTTAATACCAGACCTACTTGTAGTGTGCATTCGCCACAATTTAGTACCATCTTTTAGTACCAGGTGCAGTGACTGTCAGTGTACACATCCAAGTATACAGTGTACGTGGGCAGGGGTATGCAGTGACCTCTATCAAATGAAGTTCACCATGAAATCACAAAGAGTCCTACGTGTACTTAGCCCGCAGTTTACTTTGATTCCTTTCTTTTTTCTTTTTCTTTTTTTTTTGGTTGTAATTTTCTTCCTTTGTTTGCAATGGTTGGATGGCCACTGAGTGTATCTCAGATGTACATTGCACCGTAATTCCAACTTGTCTTCAAAAACTGAGGCCCCTCAGTTGAGTCAAGCTGTATTATTCTCATTAACATAGAAAAAAGTGTGTGGGAAGACCTGTTTCTTTTATGCGCCAGTCTCTAAACTACAGGTACGTAGTGCAGAGGTTGTCTCATCTCGAGTGTGTTCTCATATGATACACGAACATTGCATGGCTGGAAGCTGCCACTGTTTACGTTTAGAACAAACTAAACCTCTTTTTAGATGTCTACGCAATACATACACACAGCTGCCAATGAATGGGTGTGTTTTTACCATAAAAATACAATATTGTAAAACTTCTTTTAACCACAGTATTAAAAGAAGAATATCAATTTGGTGTAGACATTTACAGTCCATAATTTGTTCTTATAATTACTGTATAAAGCCTAAATTTACAGTATGCCTTGTACTCAAATATTTGTATTCTAGAGTCAAAGTAATGTACCATACTCTAAACAATGTAAATTTTTACGTACGTATTCCTTTTTTCAGAATATGATACTGCATATCAGTTTACTTTAGGTTGATTTTTTTTTATGTTATAGAATAGAATCACATAAGCAGGAGATACATTACATACACTGTATTTTCACTCTAAAATCCTGACATAGAATGAGCTTTGGAGTGGTACAATTTTCTTTAAAAAACCCCAACAAAGACAAACAGTGATAACACTGTTTGCAGTCAATGGGATGCTGCCATTGTAATGAACGTTGCCAGAAGTCTTGCATTCACTTGCATAATAATATTTGCTGATTTTTTATGTATTCATTTTTTTCGAAAGCTGGGTTTTTGTTTCACCTGCAAATGGTAAATAATGCCTTAACTATAGCAGTCCTTGAAGGCATTGAAAAGAAAGTAGTACACACATAGAATCTGTGTACGTAGAATCTTTGCTGTGTACAAGCTGTACATGTACCAAAAATCTGGAATGCACCAACATATTCTGCAATATGTACAGGAGGCGAGGTTACACTATAGCTCCACCCATCACGGTGATCTTTTTCTCTTGACAAAACCATTCAGCTGCAACAAAATTGCTATTCACAGCATTGATTTTTTTTTCTCCCCCCTCCCTTCTTTTACTGTCTGTGCATTGCTGTGTGAACAGCGACAATCTCTGTTCTATTCCGACAGAACACTGTTTGTTTGCACTATCCAGAAAGCTGGAACGAGTGCACTCTGTTTTGGGTACAAGTCATTCACATGGGACATGGTACAAATGTACTCATTAGTACTTGAACTTCCCAAAAGGTTTATAGCTCTCTGTACTTTGTGATCACTGTGTATATTTGAATATTGTCATGATTCCCCCCCCCCCCCATCATGTATAGTTTTTGTGCATGGGATCACTGGCGTAGCCAGGGGGGGGGGGGGGGGGGGGGGGCGATGGGGGCGGTCGCCCCCCCTAAGATTTGGACCGGGGATTTGGGAGGCGAAAAAAAAAATGCATGTATACTGTATGCATTCACATGAAGCGGGTCTCCTTTGCAACCTTTCATCAAATAAGATATTTTTTTGAATATTTCACTCAAAGTGTGCACCAGATCGTTGAATTTCAATTCAAAATATGCAAAATCTCTCGTGCTTGGGAGGGGGTATCCCCCTCCCAAACCCTCCCCCTCTGTGCCTCTTTCCCTAGCTTAGTACACTTTTTAGATTTACAAAAAAAATATATATATATATATATATATATATGAATAATTCTGAGTGCACAAGACTTATCACTTATATTCCGAAAACTCAAGGTTCCCTCATGTATAAGGGGAATTTCCCCTTTTAATCGACCCTTTCCTCCCTCAGCCCCCCCCCCCATCAGTTTTGTTTTTGTTTTTGTTTTGTTTTTTGTGATTTCCCAAATGTTGATTCCATCAAATATGCGTATACGAGATATCTCAATTTCAGGCAAAAGCTCCATCGGAAGGGAAGGGTGGAGATAACACTCGCCCACGCCTTCTCCCTGCTCGCCCGCCCCCCCCCCCTTCCGCCATGCATAGAAGTAGACTGTGGCTATACACAGATCGCTTTATTTCAATTCTAAAAATGCAAAAGCTCCGCGAGCGGGAGGGGGAATCCCCCTTCCCCTAAGCTCTACCTCACTAGACTTTATACATACACACAGATGGTGCATATTCGGAATAAGAGCTAAATTCCGTGATTTTAACACTTCGATGAAAAAGTATTGCACCAAAAATTTGCACCAGATCGCTGAATTTCAGGTCTGAAAACGCAAAATCACCTTCGTGTGGGAGGGGAAATGCCCCTATCTACACCCTCGTGTGCATGCTTTTTCTGTTTGATTGCTGAACTGCAGACAGCGTTCATGATATTCAGTGTAAGAATTAACACAAGAAGATTATTTAAATGATATATCATTATTTTTATGGGCAAATTGTTCAATAATAATTTACACTAAAATATACTGCAACCTTAAACAAGTGGGACTGTTTCAACTCGTTAAAACACGCAAAAACATGCATCAAATTGCACCAATCAAAATGCAAAAAGTTCTCACGGTGGGAGGGGGACACCCTCCCACACCCTCCCCTCCCCCTTCGCTCGCTCAGCTCGCTCGGGTTCAGTCGCGTTCATGATATTCAGTGAAAAGAATTAACACAAGAAGTGTATTTAATTTGTACCATTTTATAGGCAAATTGTTCAATAATAATCTACACTAAAATATACTGCTACCTTAAACAAGTGGGACTGTTTCACGTCGATAAAACGAGCAAAAACATGCATCAAATTGCACCATTTACAACATCAAAATGCAAAAATTTCTTACCGTGGGAGGGGGGACACCCCCCTCCCACACCCTCCCCTCCCCCCTCTCTCGCTCAGCTCGCTCGGGTTCAGTCGCGTTCATGATATTCAGTGATAAGAATTAACACAAGAAGTGTATTCAATTTGTACCATTTTATAGGCAAATTGTTCAATAATAATCTACATCAAAATATACTGCTACCTTAAACACGTGGGACTGTTTCTCGTCAATAAAACGCGCAAAAACGTGCATCAAACTGCACCATTTGCAACATCAAAATGCAAAAAGTTCTTACCGTGGGAGGGGGGACACCCCTCTCCCACACCCTCCCCTCCCCCCTCTCTCGCTCTGCTCGCTCGGGTTCAGTCGCGTTCATGATATTCAGTGAAAAGAATTAACACAAGAAGTGTATTTAATTTGTACCATTTTATAGGCAAATTGTTCAATGATAATCTACACTAAAATATACTGCTACCTTAACCCTATCTCTGTCACGGGCCGATTAAATCGGCCCAAAAACTGCAATAGAAATGCTTCGGCCGATATTATCGGCCCTATTTTGATTGACAGATTACTTCAAAGGCTATGACACTACCACTCTATAAACTCATTTGTGATTGGCTGACAGTGTAAGGAAATGATTTCCAGCGTGAAAAAAAGCTTCCCCACCTTTAACCAATCAGGAAAGCTTTCTCAAAGTCCAAGAAATTGTGGTGGCCCCGCCCATGTTCATTTGCATTCAGACTGCAATGTATTGTGTACAGTTTTGCCATGTGTGGAGAACTTACACGAATCTGTATATGTGGGACTGTAATAGAGATCGCCGCGAGCGATGAAAAGATCATACACGTGGGTCAATTTTCATCTATTTTATCTAAGTCAAAATAGTAAAACATGAAGTGAAAACATTCAGGTTAGGGAATTCAACATCTCTGAATTCTGTGAAGGAGTATAGTTTCAGTAATATCGGCCTCATAAATGATCTGAAGAATAGATGAACACTGCACATTCGGTGCAGGAGTTGCAACTGTTTACTCAGCACTAACAGCAGTGCAATGGGTCTCTAGTTAGCCGGGGCCAGCGGGGCAGGTGTAAGGAGCAATAGGGTTACAGTAGCTTCCTGCTGGCGGCCTGAAGCTGTACAGTCTTGATGTTGGGGTATGTTTGACTGTTTATTATAATAACATGATGAAACCGTCACTATGCGAAACTTCAGTTCAATGCAGTTTTATCATAAAGAAAATGACTGCTGTGATAGTTAATTCTGTTTCAATAAGGAAAGTGCAGAAAGTCGTAGACTAGCATGTGATGATCAACTGGAATGCATGGACACTCCAACGTCTGAATATTTTCAATAACATTTTTTATCCTTAGATTATCTTATCATTATGGCATTATCATAGGACAAGATTAATATAAATTTGAAAGGAAAAAGAACAATTCAATTTATATTTTCAGCTTGACAAGATACAAACACGCTTTGTCTACTTTCAGGCCAACATCACTCACAAAATCAGAAATTACACAAAATGTGTGAAATCTACGTTGTAATTGCCACAGACTTTTGTTCATAAAATGAAAAGTACTAATGCTATTGATGAAAAAATCATACCATCTGAAAGCTGAATAAATTCTCTACAACATTTATGAGACCTTTTTGTGATGCAAGCTCATGTCGTGTGAAAAAATGAGGTGGTAACATGTAGAAATAAGTCTACATTGATAATTATGTGACATAAGAGGGCGTCCTACTTGAAATTGAAGTGCGCCCTCACTCAGATTATTATGGAAAATGAAAGTTTAGACCATAAGCTTTCAAATGATGTATAACATGACACATTAATGTCAATAATAATAATCAGAAATGGCCATCAACAATCTTGTGTCTGTGCACTGCAAAATGCCTGAGCACTCTGGCTACGGCGTATGTGACAGATATAGGGTTAAACAAGTGGGACTGTTTCACGTCGATAAAACGAGCAAAAACATGCATCAAATTGCACCATTTACAACATCAAAATGCAAAAATTTCTTACTGTGGGAGGGGGGACACCCCTCTCCCACACCCTCCCCTCCCCCCTCTCTCGCTCCGCTCGCTCGGGTTCAGTCGCGTTCATGATATTCAGTGAAAAGAATTAACACAAGTAGTGTATTTAATTTGTACCATTTTATAGGCAAATTGTTCAATAATAATCTACACTAAAATATACTGCTACCTTAAACAAGTGGGACTGTTTCACGTCGATAAAACGAGCAAAAACATGCATCAAATTGCACCATTTACAACATCAAAATGCAAAAATTTCTTACCGTGGGAGGGGGGACACCCCCCTCCCACACCCTCCCCTCCCCCCTCTCTCGCTCCGCTCGCTCGGGTTCAGTCGCGTTCATGATATTCAGTGAAAAGAATTCACACAAGAAGTGTATTTAATTTGTACCATTTTATAGGCAAATTGTTCAATAATAATCTACATCAAAATATACTGCTACCTTAAAGGGTGTGTACAGTTCTGGTCGAGGTGAAGATTTAGCTTTTAACGTTTTGTGAGATATTCAGAAACCACTCTATGAGATGTCAAAGAGCATGCAGTTCTAAGGGGTATCAAAAGTTTATTCGATGAAAATCGGTTTTGAAATGGCTGAGATATCAAAAAACAAGGTGAAACAAAGAGATACTAATAAAGTTGGGGCATGTCGTCTTTAATTATTAGCACTTTTTTGGCTTTCTCAGCCGTTTGAAAACCAATTTTCATCAAATAAACGTTGAATCCTTCTTGAAATTACATGCTCTTTCATTTTTCATAAGAGACTTTTCATTATCTCACTTAGGAATGTTCAAAACATGAATCCCTACCTCAACCAGTACTGTACAGTCTCTTTAAACAAGTGGGACTGTTTCTCGTCGATAAAACGAGCAAAAACATGCATCAAATTGCACCATTTACAACATCAAAAGGCAAAAATTTCTTACCGTGGGAGGGGGGACACCCCCCTCCCACACCCTCCCCTCCCCCCTCTCTCGCTCCGCTCGCTCGGGTTCAGTCACGTTCATGATATTCAGTGAAAAGAATTAACACAAGGAGTGTATTTAATTTGTACCATTTTATAGGCAAATTGTTCAATAATAATCTACATCAAAATATACTGCTACCTTAAACAAGTGGGACTGTTTCTCGTCGATAAAACGCGCAAAAACATGCATCAAATTGCACCATTTACAACATCAAAATGCAAAAAGTTTTTACCGTGGGAGGGGGACACCCCCTCCCACACCCTCCCCTCGCCCCTCGCTCGCTCCGCTCGCTCGGGTTCAGTCGCGTTCATGATATTCAGTGAAAAGAATTAATATTGAGAAGTGTGTTTAAATTATACCATTTTATAGGCAAATTGTTCAATAATAATCTACATCAAAATATACTGCTACCTTAAACAAGTGGGACTGTTTCACGTCGATAAAACGAGCAAAGACATGCATCAAATTGCACCATTTACAACATCAAAATGCAAAAAGTTCTTACCGTGGGAGGGGGGACACCCCCCTCCCACACCCTCCCCCCCTCGCTCGCTCCGCTCGCTCGGGCTCGGTCGCTTCGCTCCCTCGCAGACTAACCGCCCCCCCTAAGATCAAATCCTGGCTACGCCATTGCATGGGATTGTTTGGAAGCATTGTATGCATACATGTATGATGTACAATTTGTTAAACTTGCAGGATATATTTTTTGCTATTGCTTGATGAGTATAAACCCCCATTTCAAACATGACCCACAAAAGCAGGCAATTTCTGAAGTTTTTTTTTTTTTCATCTTTAACTTCTTCTCTTTGGTGGGAAGGAGGACATTTCATGTCAGTATTGGACAGAGTAGTTTATTGCCCATTTTATGATTAAGACAAACGCACACTCTGCATGTGACACACAGACGTACAAGATGTACACACACACAAATCAAAGCAGTTATTTTCACAAGGGTTTAATTTCCACAAATTTTGCGAATCATAGTTGGATCGTGAATGTAACAACACGCGAAAATATCGCCATGCACTAGGGTAACAATGCATGTAAGATAGCGTTGGTGTCAGTTTGTGAAAACGGCATCTCGCGAAAATGTCTGTGACCTCCTACAATCATAATTCGTGAAAATATCTGCATGCGAAAATACTGCTTTTTTTACAGAGTACTTTGATAGATCATTTTTGTAATGCACTAAAATCCAGGGTGTTTTTTTCTTTTTCCTGTAGCCTGGTATAAATGGACCATTTGCTTCACCTGCGCCCTCCAATTAATTTTCTTTCTTGACTGGAATTCCTCTTTTGATACCATTCATGAGTTGTTGCTAAGTCGGGTATGCCTACAGGCTAGCTTTGTGGTTGTTCAGGCAATCTTCTGTGTAGAGCAAAATATGCATACACTGTAGCTTGGACTTTGAGTGCATTACAGAAATTGTCTCACTAGGCGTTTTTTCATCAGCCCGATGTTTCGAAATAGCGCGCTATTTTCTGACTTGGGAAATAAACCTGATCACGAAATAGCGTGCTATTAGATAATGTGAATACAAATTAGCGCACTAATTCTATCGCTCTGATCGATAAAATTTCTTGAGTCCAACTTGGGAAATTTCCGAAATAGCGGGATAATTTACGAACTAGTGCGCTATTTGATAATGTGAAATTGCCTCAAGAAATTAGCGCGATGCATTCCATCATGCCTAGCGTGTTTTTTTGAAAGCGCACGCTCTACTGATATACCCGACACTGTTTATGCATGCTCAGCTGTCAAATTAGCTCGAAAAAATTTCGGGCTAATTCTTTTCGGGCTGATGTGAATAGGAAATGAAATAGCGCGCTAATTTGCGATCGCGAAAAATATCTTGAGCTTGGATTTTTATCGGGCTGATGTGAAAACGCCTACTGTAATGATGGCAGTGGGAATTTCAGTGATCTACCTTTTCAGGGACAGCTGTGGCCACAGCAGGTGCAAATTTACCTAAGTTGTACATGAAGATCATACTTCGAACATTCTTCGAACATGTAATACTAAAAATAACAAATTATTTAAAAAAAGAACATTGTGAAAATACCCAGAAGATTCAATGTCTTTCTCATGTTTGATATCTGCTGCACTTGCACCAACCAGGCTTTACCAGTGCAACCAGAATACTGTATATATACCAATGCCAATACACTTGGATCCAAAAATTGCTCTTCCGCAGTGGAGTCAGTTCCTCGTGATGTTTGTAGGCCACACATATTTTCTTGGAATTATATTTTTTGATGAAGGATACTTAGTACAAAAAGGACTGTATTGTTGCCAAAAGGGAGAGCAGCGAGAAGGCTGTTTGTTGGCAGATATCTGCTCTACAGTCCTTGCAGTCATGTGGGTTTGAAGTACAGCCGAGACCAGCCAAGCTATTAAACATCCTACATTGCCATTTTTAGTCCATTCTGTTAATGAGGCAAAACACCTTTATCACACGGATAATTAATGTCAGAGGGACAATTAGTGTCAGAGGGATGTTTAAGTGGAAAATTGTGTGCATGATTGACTGTGAGAGAGAGGAGGGAGTGATGGTGAGATAGAGAGAGACTTGTAAAATTGATTCCAGTTGAAAAATCTCAAACTTTCCTCTTTCGAGGAGGAGGGTAACCTTCCAGGAATAAAGTCTGCGTCACGCAACAACAAAGTTCTTCCAGGAAATGGGCGAACAACTCCGACCTCCTTGTGGTTCCCAAGATATAATATGTCACATTCAGTAAACCCTACTCTCCTCCGTGTACATTGTATGTTATGAAAGGAATGGACTGGTTTGCTATTACTGTATTGACACATTCCAATTCTATTCATATCTTCTTTACACTATTAAAGGTTCTTCCTGACAACCAGAAATATATTTATGTGAGACGTGCCTGACATAGCAACAACTAATAAATGCATGACAGATTCCAAGTATTAAAGTTATATCAGAACAGGTTAATAGCAAAGCTTGGACCCCAGTGAAGGACCCCAGTGAAAAAGAAACACTCATAAATTTGACAATTGTACGTGATTAGTAAATCAGTCCATTGTTAAGAATGCTGTGAGCTGTAGATGGTATTGATGTTAAAAGGGCCTATCTTACTGGAGGAGATGTGGCCGCAACTCCTGTGACTCAAAAGACAAAAAAAAAGAAGAAGAAGAAGAAGAAAGAATGGCTTTAAATGCTCTCACTGTGGAGGTGACTCCACAGCGACTTCAGAAATGTCTCCAAGTTACACATTGTATGCTGGTTATGACTTATTAGTCTGAAAGTAGCAGAGACGTCGCGGCAACGTCTCCAGGATGTCTTCTAAGTTGCGAAGATACAATGTACAACGTATCTCTCTGATGTTTCTGGTCGGTCATCAACAGGTCTCCACAAAGTCACAGAGACAGTGCGGAGACCTTGCAAATTTAAATTACACAGTCTGTGTGACTTGGTCGTGGCTTTAGGAAATGTGCAGACTGGAAACATGTTCAATTCTCTCGCGATTCCCCAGAGACTCAGCTACTTGTACGTACATTCTGCGAGACATCGTTGACACATTTCAGAGAAGTCTCCTTCACTAGGGAGACTCGAGTCACCGCCAGGTCGCCAACTATTCTTCAGACCAATGAGATACATGATGTGTTCACTTTCTCGTTGCCAAACCAAGAAGCGACTTCTAAACATTCTGTTTTTTATTCCCATCTTCTCGCATCACAGGACGATCGTGAGCTGGAAGAGCTTCCGGTCAGCGCTGACGGAGGTCCACCAGGTGCGCTCCTCCATGGAAACCTTCGCCCTGAAGACCACCATCGACCTGACGCGCAACGACTACATCTCCAACTTCGAGTTCGACGTCTTCACCCGCCTCTTCCAGCCGTGGTCCACGCTGCTGCGGAACTGGAACTGCCTGGCGGTCAACCACCGGGGCTACATGTCCTTCATGACCTATGACGAGGTCAAGAACCGACTGGAACAGTACATCAATAAGCCTGGCAGGTAAGATTTCAAGTCTTCATTTTAGTTACTTAACGCTGGTTTTATTACTACCTGTAGTACCGTTAATAATAATTCACCTGAATATTTAATCAATGATAATGATAATGATAAAAGATTTGAAGTCTTCATTTCAGTTACTTAAGGCTGGTTTTATCATTACTGTTGATAATAATTCACCTGAATATTAGTGATGATTAAATCAATGATAATGATAGTAATAACAGTGCTATAATGATAATGATACTGCAGATAAAAATGATGAAGATGATAATCGTAATGATACATGATAGTAAAGAGAATGTTACCATCATCAACATTTTAATATAAGTGACATTAATATTTTTTTTTTTTTGGGGGGGGGGAAGGGGAGGAGGGGTACGACATTATTTGCATCTGTGTGTTAAACAGGAATAGAAGTTAACATCATATTCAGTGCTCAGATATATTCTTTGATATTTTGGCTGCATATTTGTATAATGGTCACAGAGAATCGTTGTAATGCATGTCATGGGTCTGATTCTTCCAAGTTTAATAGGCACTTCGATGTTCTTGGAACTGCTTAAATTCATGTGTGAACACATTGGACAGAACTTGGAGGAAGGGATTGCTGACATGCTAGCTCAAAACTCCTCATTTCTCTTTGACCACTGAAGCAAATCAGATGGGGTAATTCTGTAAGATGTGGATAATAAGTTATAGTTTCATACACTGAAATTGTATTTGGATTGATACACTATTTTTAAAGCTATCATTAGTTTTCACATTGGCCCGATATTACGAAATAGGGGGCTATTTGATAATGTGAACACAAATTAGCGCGCTAATTTTATCGCTCTGATCGAGAACATTTCTCGAGTCCAACTCGGGAAATTTCCGAAATAGCAGGATAATTTGCGAACTAGCGCGGCAATTTGATAATGTGAAATCGCCTCAAGAAATTAGCACGATGCATCCTGTCAGGCCTAGTTCACTACTGGTATACCCAACACTGTGCATGCTCAGCTGTCGAATTAGCTTGAAAAGATTTCGGGCTAATTCTCTTCGGGCTGATGTGAATAGGAAATGAAAAAGTGCGCTAATTTGCGATCACGAAAAATATCTCCAGCTTGGATTTTTATCGGACTGATGTGAAAACGCCTATTGTGGAGGGTCCCATTGTAATTTTTGAGGGAGGCATACGGTACTGTGGTTGATGACTTGGGATTCAATGTCTTCTCACTGTGACTGACAAGACAGTGGTAGGTAGGCATGTGTGGAAGTAATCAAAAATACGGAGAGGCAATTCAAGAAAACACTTCCCTTTGCATTGTCAGATTTGCAGGTAGCTTTGACCGCAGATTGCACTTGGGCTAAATGTGGTATTATACCAGTACCCTGATTTGCACATGAATATAATACTGTGCAGATATTAAATGGTAGAGGTTAAAAAGTAGGGGGAGGGGGTCACTCTTGATTTGAGTCGGCCATTGCTTCACCTGCAGAACATTGTTCTTTAATAACCCATTGAGGACCGCCTGATTTTCCTATGACATGCATTTTCCATGGGCACCTGCCTGAGTGTACTCAGGACTAGTCTTCAGTTGGTTGATAGCAGTCTTTATCAAGCTTAATATCATTTATGGATAATAATGTGTCCATAATACAGGTACATAGAGAGCAGGCCTTGAAATAGGATTTTGGAGGGGCAAGGCCATTTAGAAAAGGGCACTTTTTCCAAGAGGCCAGCCATGAAAGGGCACTTAGGTCAGTCAGAGGGGCACCAAGGCCACATTGAAAAGGGCATGTTGGGTTTTTTTTTTTAAAGGGTGATTTTTGCGACGTTGCAAGAATTTTATGTTTTTTTTTCATATTCTAACAACACCCCCCCCCCCTCCCCAAATACATACTAGAAATGTCGCTACAGCGACTGGTTATACCCCCGCCAAACAACATTTCATAAGCTTTGGTCAAAACAACATTTCATAAGCTTTGGTCAAAAAACTGAGGAAGTAGTTAAATCCGCAAGATCTTTCCTTGATCTTCTGCCATTAATATGCCGTTACCATGGCAACGTACTTTCGGGTACTGTCGAAAAATGCGTCTTGCACATCTACAACCAAAGGCACACATCTGTACCAAGTTTCATGGAAATTGGGCAAAAACTGAGGAAGTAGTTTGCAACACGAAATTTTCCATCATTTTGGCTCATAATATGTGAGCTGTTACCATGGCAACATACTTTTTGTCACTGTCAAGAAATGTGTCATGCTGACCTATATCCTAAGACAAACATTCAATATGAATTCCATGAGAATTGGAAGAACACTGATGAAGCAGTTTTGCCATGAAGCATTTTGCCCTATATTTTACCAATAACATGCCGTTACCATGGCAACGCACTTTTTGCCACTGCGGAAATATGTGTCTTGCACATTAACATATTCAGATGAACATCTGTACCTAATTTCATAAAAATTGATCAAAAACTGTGGGAGGAGTTCGCGACGCAAGATTTGTACCCATTTTTGCCCATAATATGCCGTTACCATGGCAACATACTTTTGGGTACTGTCAAAAAATACGTCTTGCACATCTACAACCCAAGGCACACATCTGTGCCAAGTTTTATGGGAATCGGTTGAAAACTGAGGAAGTAGTTCGCGACGCAAGATTTGCAACGGACCGACCGCCCGACCGACCGCCCGACCGCCCGACCGTCCGCTGATTCCTATATACCCCCTTCAAACTTCGTTTGGCGGGGGTATAAATATATATACAGTCAACCTCGCGTAAGTCGACATAATCGGGACTGAGCAAAACACGTCGACTTAGCGTAAGTCGACATTTTGTCGACTTATAAATGAAAATTAATTTCCTCTGTACAGAGTAAGATTTGGATCACGATGCGGATCGCTACCCATATATCTTACTCCTTTTGCCGCCAAAACATGCCTACTGACATGAGCAACAATAATGTTTTAGTTCATGCATAAATCTTGCGCGGGTTAGTAACGACAACGCACAATTCCCAAATCTCTAGAGAGATTTTGAGAGAGCGGGATCGGAAACCTAGGACCGTTTCTAGACACTTAACGTTTTAAACTTGATTTGAAATATCAAAGGCAAATTCCCCAAAATTGAATTTAAACTTTGCGCTTTAAATTCAAGTGCGTTGCTGGGAAGATATGCGTGTGATTTCGAATGATTCTGTCGAGATTATTTTTCAGTGCCGACTGAGTTGAAATATGTGTGATTTTCCTTCCCTAAGTCGCCATATATTCTGCTTAAATTTGTATTGCCATGCTCTGAAAATGAATTGTTCTCGCGCTCCGATTCGCAACATTATAACTACCGCTCTGTACGGCGTGGGCCTGTCTGAAATAAGAAGAAAAGTTTGTTCATCCGAAAACGACATCTTTCGGACTACTATAACCTTCGTAAAAACAAACCTCTTACCATTGTCGGACTAATTTAACTTTGGACTGAGATTTAAAACTTCGGCATAGCGAACTTTAACAATAATTTAAATAAATTCTGTAAGAATTTTAACAATAATTTTTTTCATTGATATTTTGAAGCAGCATGCGTTTCGGTAGTTTGAAACGTGTAAATGTTGCGATGTCTTTCCTCTGCAAGTGCAGACTAAGTTCGGTCACGGCGAAAGTTCCGTTACGAAATAAAAAAATTAATACGAGCCTTTTCAACAATGATGCACTTCCGTACATTTTTATGCGTTTAAACGCAGTTTCTAGTTTCGGACAAGGACCGCAAGTCTTTTCTGCAATGCTCTTGCGTTTTAAAAACAGATTTACATTTGATTTTTAGAGTTGCGTTTAAACGGAACTGAGTTTAAATTTCATACAATTTTCTAGTTTTGTGTTATTATCAAACGCAAGTCTTTTCAGCGTTCCGTGTGATTTGATGGACTTGTATTTGATTTTCAGAATTGCGTTTAATTTTTAATTTTGCTTACGATAAGTCTTTTAAACAATAACACACTTCCGTAGATGTTTAGAGATGCGTTTAAACGCAATTTCTTATGGTTTCGTACAAAAACCGCAAGTCTTCTCTGCAACGCTCTTACGTTTGAATACAGCGTTACGTGATTTGATGGACTTGCATTTGATTTTTAGAGTTGCGTTTAAACGCAATTGAGTTTAAAAAAAAAAGTTCCCTTCAATTTTCTAGTATCGTGTGATTATCAAACGCAAGTCTTTCAGCGTTCCGTGTGATTTGATGGACTTCCATTTGATTTTTAGTGTTGCGTTTAAACGCAATTGAGTTTAAGTTTCCTACAATTTTCTAGTTTCGTGTGATTATCAAACGCAAGTCTTTTCAGCGTGCCATGTGTTTTGATGGACTTGCATTTGATTTTCAGAGTTGCGTTTAAACGCGAGTTAAAAAAAAAAGTTCCCTACAATTTGCATACAGTTGCATTTAATTTGTAATTTTGTTTACGAAATAAAAAAATGATACAAGTCTTTTAAACAATAACACACTTCCGTAGATGTTTAGAGATGCGTTTAAACACAGTTTCTTATAGTTTCGTACAAAAACCGCAAGTCTTCTCTGCAACGCACTTGCGTTTAAATACAGCGTTACGTGTGATATGATGGACTTGCATTTGATTTTTAGAGTTGCGTTTAGACGCAATTGAGTTAAAAAAAGTTCCCTACAATTTTCTAGTTTCGTATGATTATCAAACGCAAGTCTTTCAGAGTTCTGTGCGATTTGATGGACTTGCATTTGATTTTTAGTGTTGCGTTTAAACGCAATTGAGTTTAAGTTTCCTACAATTTTCTTATAGTTTCGTGTGATTATCAAACGCAAGTCTTTTCAGCGTGCCATGTGTTTTGATGGACTTGCATTTGATTTTCAGAGTTGCGTTTAATTTCTAATTTTGCTTACGAAATGAAAAAAAATAATGCAAGTCTTTTCAACAATAACGCACTTCCGTCATTTCCGTAGATGTATAGAGATTTATTTAAACGCAGTTTCTAGTTTCGTACAAAAACCGCAAGTCTTCTCTGCAACGCTCTTGCGTTTAAATACATCGTTGCGTGTGATTTGATGGACTTGCATTTGATTTTTAGAGTTGCGTTTAAACGCAATTGAGTTTCAGGTTCGTAACAATTATTTTCTAGTTTCATATGATTATCAAACGCAAGTCTTTTCAGCAACGCAAATGCGTTTAAATGCAAAAGTTGCGTGTGATTTGATATAACCAGCATTTGATTTTTTGAGTTGCATTATTAGTTGCATTGTAATAATTTTTTTTAGAAAGGGCACTGGTTTTAATACCGCTTCGGAATAATCAACGTCAGAATATTCGGATTTACAAAAACAGGGGCAGGGGGCACATCCCCCCCCCCCTATACTTTTTGGGGCACCATCAAAATGTGCCCCCTTTTCTGGAATATGCCCCTTTTTAGGAGAATGGGACCGATTTTGCACCAGGGCAACTGAAAGTACAAAAAGGGCCTGGAAGGAGCACAGGGGCAGCTCTCCGGGGGGGGGGGGGGGGGGGGGGGGGGGGCAGGGGTACACAGGGCCCCTCCACCTTTTGGAGGATCAACTAAATGTGCCCTTTTTTCTTTGAAGGTGCCCCTTTTTTCCTGTAAAGGGGGGCACACTTTTTCCTAAGGGGCAGTTTTAAGAACAAAAAGGGCACTTTGAGGAACAAAAAGGGCACTTTGAGGAACAAAAAGGGCACTTTGAGGAACAAAAAGGGCACTTTGAGGAACGAAAAGGGCACTTTGAGGAACGAAAAGGGCACTTTGAGGAACGAAAAGGGCACTTTGAGGAACGAAAAGGGCACTTTGAGGAACAAAAAGGGCACTTTGAGGAACAAAAAGGGCACTTTGAGGAACAAAAAGGGCACTTTGAGGAACAAAAAGGGCACTTTGAGGAACAACTAACCAGCCAACCCGCGTTCACATACAGTGTTACGGGGGTGGGGGATCTGCACAATTTTTTTTACATTTTATTTCACTTTTTTTTCGCATGCGTGCCCTCGATCACATTTACTTTGAGCATGCGGGCATGAATGCAGAGCGAGAGAGATGGCAATTCTCGCAGCCGTCCGACATGCCTGGCACATGGCTTGCGACCACTTGCTCCAGACGATTTAATAGCTGCATTCCCCACAGTAACACACGCATGCACATACTGCACCCACCCAACGCGCTCAACCGCTGATTGCGACACTCGACGTACAGACACCATCAACGTACAGTACTTCCGTACGTACGCGCGGGCACACTACGAATACAGTGGACTACTACCTAGCTAGTAACTCTACGGCCGCTGCGCTGCGGACATGGCGGAGGCAGTCGGAACGGTCAAAGCCGGTCGGCCGTACCGCACGTACAGAAGTACAAGTGTACGTACACGTCGTCTCGTTGAGTTTGAATCAGATATATTGGGACGCGAGTGAACTGAACAGAAGGTATGATATTTGAGATGAGGAAATTTGTTCAAGCTTATTGAAGTGTAGACTTTGAGAAAGGGCATATTATACGTCATAAACAAGAACTTTCATTCTAAAAGGGCACCACGGCCACAAGAAAAAGGGCACATTTTTTTTGGCCGTAACTTTGATCACGGAAGAAAGGGCATTGCGGCCAACGAGAGGGGCACCGACGGCCATGGCCGTCGGTGGCCGTCGGTTAATTCGAGGCCTGAGAGAGATAATTTAGATTTAAGTATGTTCTTGCATGTGTGTGTGTGTGTGTGTGTGTGTTTTATCTGTTTCCCAGGCATCAATACTGTATAATTGGAGTAACTTGATGGCCAAATGGAGGGACGTTCAGTAGTTACTCATTAACCTTGACCCTTTCCACAACCAACCAAAATAGCTGGTATGAAGGTGGTAACTGTGATATCTGGAGAAATAAAGAAGAAAATATATATAAGGAGGGGGGGGGGGGGTTAGTCATCAGAACTTTGTATTTATTATGGAACCATATATGTGGGTGTAAACCAGGGTCCCGTTTCATAAAACTTGTTATTAGTTGACAACTACCACATTTCTGTGACAAATTTGATCTTAGCCAATCAGATGCAAGGATTTCAGTAGCTTAAATAACAACTATGACAACTTGTCACTGATAACAAGTTTTTATGAAACGGGGCCCAGGTTAGCTGTCACTTCAAAAATTTGTAATTGTCTGATGCTGAAATATACATTTGATTATAGAATTAAACCATGTTACTGGAACATACATGTACTGATCATTATGTTCATTCCTGAGGCAAACCTGACATCACAGTGTTGCATTTACAGAATCGTGTAACACCGGTGTCTTGCCACGTAAGCATTTAATGCATAAATGGGAAGAATTCTATGTACAGCCATGGCATTGTTTACATTTACAGCTAAAAATAGTGGAAAGAAAACAATGTAACTCATACATCAGAAGATCCTCGAAAACCAATGTTGGGACAGCAAACGATCTGTCTATGATGGCGATGTTACTCGTAAATCAAACTCTCTTTAAGTTTTCTTTTCCACTTGCTACTACATGTAGTCACTATTTGACACTGACTTTAAAGGGTGAGTACAGTTCTGGTCGAGATGAGGATTTAGCTTTTAATGTTTTGCGAGATATTCAGAAACCACTCTATGAGATATCAAAGAGCATGCAATTCTAAGGGGTATCAAAAGTTTATTCGATGAAAATCGGTTTTGAAATGGCTGAGATATCCCAAAACAAGGTGAAACATAGAGATCCTAATAAAGTTGTGGCATGTTGCCTTTTATTTTTAGCACTTTTGTGGATATCTCAGCCATTTGAAAACTAATTTTCATCATATAAACGTTGAATCCTTCTTAAAATTACATGCTCTTTCGTATTTCATAAGAGGCTTTTCATTATCTCACTTAGGAATGTTCAAAACATTAATCCCCACCTCAACCAGTACTGTACAGTCCCTTTGAGATAAGCTGAAATCCATTTTTTTAGGGTTTTCAGACTGCATTCTCTGCAGAATTCTTATCCTGGCAGACTTTCAGGTCATTGTAAAAGTCTGCTGGCATTTTCTTGGAATTACAGACAAAAGATTGATTAATGAATATCAGCCAGCCAGCTCTTGTGAAGGTCTTCAAATACCATGTCTAGTAAAAATACTGAATGTGAATTATTGCCAACATTTCTTGGTTCCCCAACATTTTTTATAACATCCATCTTTTGATTCTTTCCATTTATACAGTCTATGTAATTTATTTGTCTGTCTGTCCGTGTGTCTGACTGTCCCCATAAATCTGTCTTTTTGTCCATCTCTCTTTCTCCATATTTGCAATTATTCCTCATCTGCCAATTTGAATATGTTCAGTCTGTATTCTGATATAAACTTCCTCTTTTTTTTTCAAAAAAAAAAGAGAAAACGTTTTGTTAAATCTTGTCGTTATATTCTTTATTGTCTGTTTTGTTTGTCGTGGCTGGTCTGCCTGTCAGACCCATGCCTTTGTTTCTATTTCAAGAAGTTGTCAATCTGTTTACGCTGTATCTGTGTATAAATGTGTAAACGTATACATGTTGCTTTTTTTAAAAAATAAATATATTGATAGTCCCTGTGTACCTGTGAACCCTCCTCCCCCATGTATGTCATAGAATGTATTTTCTGTCTTATTGTATCCTTGTCTTTGTGTCTGTCTGTTTGTCTGTCTGTCTGTCTGTCTGTCTGTCTGCCTCGCCTCTCCCTCTCCATTCAAAATGTGTCCTTTCTCCTTCTTACCTGGACAGCTACATCTTCCGACTCAGCTGTACAAGGTTGGGCCAGTGGGCCATCGGCTACGTGACACAAGAGAAAACCATTCTTCAGACCATTCCACAGAACAAGTCGCTATGTCAGGCACTCATCGACGGCAACCGGGAGGGATTGTGAGTAACGGAGAACTGGTCCAATTTAGGACTAGTCCAGAACTAGTAGTCCAGGACTAGGACCGGGTCCCCGTTCGTATAGTGCTGCATTCATACACAGAGCTGCCAATTATAGTCTCCATGATTCTACAGGAAGCTGTCTTGGAAACTTTAATATCTCCTCATGCTTTTTGTGATAGGAGAATTTATATCCTATTCATAAAGGACTTTCTGATTTGGGAATAGTTTTTGCCCATAGAGCTATTAAATACAAAAGTGTAAGAAGTATCTCCCCGATTGCTCTTTGGAATCTCCCTGAGAATGATGGGGGAATGTTGGTAGATCTGCATACCGGTACATACAGGATGAGATTCCATCACTGTGAGGTGTATTTTTTAACTCTATGTATGCCTTGAGTGCAAGTTGGCTCCAAGAACCCCTTATCATTCATCATACACACTGTCCAAAGTCGAAAGGGTTACTTGTGAATATAATGCATTTTCTTTCATTTGAAAGAGGAGGCAGGTCAGGATAGGATCATGGACTTTCTGAAGTGCTCCTCTGAAAAAAAAAAACAACAAAAAAAAACACCACCACCAACAACAACAACAACAACAGCAACAAAAAACAACAACAACAACAAACCACCAGCATCGCGTTTTGTACTCACAGATGTGACTACGTGCGAGATACTTGTTGCTCAGTGGTTGAGATCTTGCCAGAGGAGTTTCCTCCTCCACAAACCACAGAGACCACATTATCTACCACACATCTACCACAAGTGATGGCCACTTGCGTCCTGAACTTGCCAGGCAGTAGGCTAAAAAAGGTGGTAAATCCATTTAAAATGTGAGCATAGCTTTCAACGCCGCCCATCTGTTTCATAGCTGATGAGATATGTCCTTGCTCCCTGGGGAACCCCCCTGAGGTGTCAAGTTGCCCAAGGTTAATAGCTTGGGTGTGTCGATGACAACTTTATTGCCTCTTGCTTGTTCAGTAGGGTGTGGAGTCAGCCATTAATAGTTGTTTTTGATATGATTACTGCTCCCTGCAGATTTTACACTTTACCATTTTGTATGTTGTCAAGTCTTAGAGTGAACGTCAAAGACTTTGAATGAAATTCAGTAAAATTAGAAGGAGAAAGTGAAGCCGAAGCAGTGAAAGTGAGAGGAAAAACCTTGATATCAAGTTGTATAGAAACCCATATCTACACTAAATATTATATTTTCTCCATTTCATACCACTCTACTACCTTTGATATCTTGGTGTGTCTTAAATGATTATAGTAGCCTTGAAAAAAGAGATAAGAAAGATAGCCTTAAAAATAAGAAGTCTGATGTATAGATTGACTATAGAACACAAACCTGAAATTGTGATTGGGGTTGAGGAAATGATGAGGTATAATGAATTTTCCCGTTATCCCGACTGAGTTCACACTGGGTGTTCATCCTCCCCATCTCCTTCATCCTCGTCCTCTTGTTGCCATAGCTACCAGTATCCAGACGGGTGCGAGGACAATCCCGACCTGACGTCGGTGCTGACCAAGCCGCCCGAGGAGCTCATCCACGTGACGGCGGACCAGTACGAGCTCTACTGCGAGATCGGCTCCAGCTTCCAGCTCTGCAAGATCTGCACAGAGAACGACAAGGACATCAAGCTAGAACCCTGTGGCCACCTCCTCTGCTCTCAGTGCCTGACGGCCTGGCAGGTGGGTTCCTCTCCCTCTCCCTCCCCCCCCCCCAACCCCCGCATCGCGTTGTCATGGCAACACATGTGCATCACATTTGTATCATCTTCTCCTCCCCCCCTCCTTGTCTATCATCCCCCTACTTTATCTGAACTCTTTTTACGTCATCTCCTCATCCTCATTATCATAATCATCATCATCGTCATCATCATCATCATCTTTACCATCATTTGCATTAATTTATTATTGTTGATTGATGAAGAATATGAATATTGATTACTCACTTGATATTAATGGTAGCCCTGTGAAACAAATATCTTACTTTAATCCAGTCATAAAACACATTATATATATTTTATATAGTTGCATACAATTTCGTCGCCGGTCACACGAACCAACGAATCACTCTATTTTGGGTCAAATTTTCGATTTTGAGATTTTCAATCATTTCGATAGTAGACATTCCATACTATATATTCTGAAATTCTCAGTGTGTAATTCGGTGTCATTTTTACGTAATTATCACTTTTGTAGAAGTATGTAATTCCATTTGTGAAAATTATTTGTTTTCCCCATAGACCCGTGTGTTAAACAATCAGGTGATTCGACGGTTACGCGCGGTCACCGAATCGACGAATCAGTGCGCATTGACATGCGTGTAGTTTTTGAGAATCAACAGTTCATTGACCGCGCGCACAGTGCGCGTACTATGTAATACATGCGTTGACAATGACAACGCTCAATGTACATGTACATATGGACACACATGGAAAATGACAACGTTCTTTGCAGACCGAAAATACATGCATGCAGCTCTTTGACGATTTCCCGCTTATTTGTTAACAATACAATTCAATAAAATCTTCACAAGTTAGAGCAAGAATTGAAGTCTGATGTACTACAAAAATAATTGGAAATTATAGACATGAAAGTGTAGCAACCATAAGTAAAAAATGGGTTAACTTTAAAGGGTGTGTACAGTTCTGGTCGATGTGAGGATTTAGCTTTTAACGTTTTGCGAGATATTCAGAAACCACTCTATGAGATGTCAAAGAGCATGCAGTTCTAAGGGGTATCAAAAGTTTATTCGATGAAAATCGGTTTTGAAATGGCTGAGATATCCAAAAACAAGGTAAAACAAAGAGACCCTAATAAAGTTGTGGCATGTCGCCTTTTATTATTAGCACTTTTTTGGATATCTCAGCCATTTGAAAACCAATTTTCATCAAATAAACATTGAATCCTTCTTAAAATTACATGCTCTTTCATGTTTCATAAGAGGCTTTTCATTATCTCACTTAGGAATGTTCAAAACATGAATCCCCACCTCAACCAGTACTGTACAGTCCCTTTAAACGCGATTTTCTCGAATTGTCATTCTTACGCAAACCTGAGGGATTCATCGGTTCGTGTGACCGGCGACAATTTGTTTGATTTATCTTCTTCTTTTTTTCTTTCATTTGCAACACATGCCTTTTATATAGGGTAGTACTTGACAAGTATTAGACCTCAAATTTGTGGTGAAACTGATTAGTAAAGTCAAATGGCTGGTCATATGACCAATCACATGGTTACATTTAATATCTACTCCATGAAAAGATGGGAAGTTTCACATTTACACACTGCCGAAGTAACCAGGAAAAGGTCATTCTTCAGGTTTTGACTTTTTATACAACCACAAATGATAGCCCTTCTCTTTTTGAATACCACAATGTGTGGTCAATTTGTGTATATTTTGCCTTTGGGATGAACAGTTAAAGGAAATTTAACTTTAAAGGTCCTGTTTACCTTTGGGAGCAGTGATTTAAAAATGTTCAAGATATAACATTTGATGCATATCTGCATAGGTTTGTTGTACCACAAAACATCCTGAAATGTTTGTACCATTTAAGATTTTTGCAATAAAGCCTAAAATATAAGGAGATACAGTTGTAACAGTACTTTTCTCAATAGACTGTATCTGTAGATGGTTTAGTCTCAAACATTTATATTTCAATTATTGTTCACATTTTGTATATGTAACAATACTTTTAACACTGATTTTACTGATTCAGATTTTTACAGTGGTTGTTTCCATCCATAACCACTTATTTTAGAACTATTTTAAAGCACTAATGCTGGGTTTTTGCTTCATCTGCAAATGGTAAATTATGCCTTTAATATAGAAATCGGAATGTGAGGACTGGAGTAAACTCTGAATATGTTTGTGTAATGTGAATATATATGCAGTGATATCATTGTTCCTCAAAGTTCTCAGGTTACCAGGTATAATTGAATTTTCATAAAAAGGCTTTGTTTATCACAATTTTGATGAAACCTTAGTGCCGTGTGGCTTTGCCATTAGCATTTTAGGAAAAAGAAAGAGGAAGAGAAATGTGAACATATCCTGCACATCAAAGAACGTAGAGATTAAAGAACATAACGAAACAAAAACTAGTTATCTATAAATGTTGCTGCAGAGCGAGGATTAGACAGAAATAATCTCAGAAGTTTGATAAAACAAATGAACGTATCAGGATTTTTCTTGAGCAAAGTATGTCATCATATGAGCGCCATCTGCGTCTTTTCCCTTTTGGGACATTTCAGCTGGTGTCAGTTATCTTTGTCAGACATTTGTCAACGAATCTATAAATTCACATTAACAACCAGATCAAAGTGAGAATGCGTATTATACACTGATCACTTCGATGCTGTAAAATAAAATGTGATTTTGCAACTGTGCTTTCAGAGAAAGCTGGCTATTGAGGAACGATTTGGGTTACTCGTGTGCAGTAGGGAAAAAAAAAAAGGATATATAACAGATCAGTATAGTGTTGATTAAAAACTTACACTTTCCAGTTCATTATTATTTTTTAAAAGATTTTACCCGCCCACGAATTTAGAAAACTCTTTTTATGCAGAGGAAATGAGATGTGCGGCAAAACTTTTAGGAAGTAAATCGAGTTTCTGTGAAAGTCTGTTTTCTAACCAAACTTACCCAGAGGTTTACAGACTTCAGTTTGCATCCAGCTGGCAAACATGAAACCAAAACCAAAATAGTGGCACTTGAGTGACAGCAAAGGGAAACTTAAGATGTATTTCTTTCCATTCTAATAGTGCAGAAGAGTCTCTTCTCCGTGTCTGCCTTGTACATGATTTAGTCTTGTTACAGTGCATGCCTGTAGCGAGGGGATTAATTGTCTCACACATGTACCGTTCTGCGTGCAGACTCAATATATGTGTAGCGTTCAAAGCATGTGTTAATGCAGTCACCTGCGAAATGTTTCCCCTTCTTGTGAGGTTGGGGAGGTAAAGTCATTGTGTAGGACAACTTTGGATTTCCCCTTGTAGGAAGTTCGGCTGCAATATAACAAAATAGCAGGCAAACAAACCACTGTGCAATGCTGCTGTCAGTGTATCCCATTGATATTTGTATTCTATTAGTCGTATTATTGTTATCATTTGTATTGTGTTTTGGTGAGCTTTTTGACAGGTGAATAGTTAAGTCACACAGTTCAATTTGAGTTTGATCTAATTCATTTTTTTTTTTCAATTCAAAAATCATAATGGGCTATAGAATTATTCATTATTAATATAAAATCAATTACCAACTATTTTTCCTTAAAAAAAAAATAGAAATATGTACAGGGTAGGCCTGCTGTGTAAAACAACAGTGTGCAATACACAGGCAGTTTAAATGAATTGATGGATTTAATCATCAGTCATTAGTAGGGGTATAAAAGAGACAATCATTTTAATATCAGTTTATTATGTAAGCCAAGTAAGCAACTCATTTCAATTTGAATATACATCTAATTTGCTATTGTAAACACCAAATACACCAAAAACGATAGAGTGTGTGTAAGCTCATTTTGTTTGGCATTTTGTCACTTTAATACACAATTTGGTCATACCTTGGTGGAACAAATTGTGCATAAATGTCATTATTGACTTAAATGTAACCAGTAGAGGGGTTCAATTGTTGTAAAAGTCTGGCCACGATGCCAAGTTGTGTTCAGACTACCAACAGAGTGAATGGAATAGATTGAGATTGAAGGAAACATATAGAGAAATATAGTGGAATATAGAGAGATATAGAGAGATGCAGAGAGATAGAGAGCCTTGGTGAGATAATATAGAAATATGTCTGGTAGCTAGAGATATAAATAATATATTATAGACAGTTTGGATGATATCAAAGATAGATAGAGGGAGAGACAGAGGATGAGATCAATATACATGAGAACAGTAGACAGAGATTGAAGAGAACATATAAAAATAGTGATATAGAGACTGAGAGAAATATTCAAAAGAGAAATGTATCTGGTAGCTAGAGGTGTGTCACGTATGATTATAAATAGATAGAGGGAGAGAGAGAGTGAGATGAGAATGAGATGAATGTATACATGAGATAGACAGGTATATATAGATGGAGACTTAAGAAAACATATAGAGAGATATGTATACATGAGATAGACAAGTATATAGATGGAGACAAAAGAAAACATATATATATATATATAATATATATATATATATATATATATATATAGATATATTATAATATATATAGACAGAGGGAGATAAAGAGAAACATATTTGGTAGCTAGAGATGTGTCATGTATAGAATGATAGGAATAGATACAGGGAGAGAGAGAGAGAGAGAGAGAGAGAGATTGATGAAGAGGATGAGATGAATATATATATACATGAGATAGACTGGTATATAAATAGAGATTTAAGGAAACATATAGAGAGATCTATAGACAGAGGGAGAAAAAGAGAACCAGACAATACTGTGATAGAATAGTAGAGAGTGTGTGTATGTGTGGGTGAGAGAGAGAGAAAGAGAGAATATAAAATAGCTGTTAAAAACGTGATGTGTATTGATCTGTTTGTTATAGAGAGACACTATCTTGTGCTATTCCGTACAGTTGGTTGGCAGTTCAAAGCAGTCTAGCGTAGACCGTTGAGCAGTGAAGTAAATCTGTACAGAAATTTTTTGCGTGGGAACTTGCCATCAATGCATGAGCCAGCAGAGAGAGATGGGGGGGGGGGGGGGGGGAAGGGAGGGAAAAAGGTTGCAGTGGAGTGTGTGTTGCCTTAAAAATACAGAGCCATTTACTTCCTTGTCGCGGTAGGAGCGGAGGGCCGTGGTTTCGTCTGTCTGCATCGAGATCTCTGCAACACTCAAGACAGACAGACAGATAGACAGACACAAAGACAAATTAGGAGACACTTAGAAATCAGAGTCACTCAGAAGTGTTTCTCTTTCAGTGCGAGACCAACTGGAAAATGAACTTTGATACACATTCATTATTATCATTTTTTAAGCTTTTTTGATTTTTGTTTGTGTGTGTGGGGTTGTGATATTGATTATAGTTGATTTGTATAAGAGAAACACAATTCTGTAAGTACATGTTGTCAGTTTGGATTTGTGTGTGTGTGTGTGTGTGTGTGTGTGTGTGTGTGTGTGTGTGTGTGTGTGTTTGTGTGTGTGACATCTTTTGTGTTGTATTGCTTAATGTTTATACAGGATGTATTGTGCATTCTGTCAATATGTACTGAATCATTGTTCATACCTGTTCTGTGTATTGTCTTACCTACTTGAATTTTGACCTGTGTCAGACTGCTGAAATACATGTGTATAAATACCATGTTAAAGTTGATACTTCTGTACCTTTCTATCACAGACTTTAATATGCTAATAATGGCATTTTTCAACATGCTACTACACATTGTGATGATATTCATGCCCATGGAATGTCATCACAAGATATTACTTGAAAGTGTTTTTTTCTTTCTCAAAGCTGCCAAGTGAAGAAACGAGAGATTTTATCGGTGAAAATAAAAGCTGAAAGAGTTCAAATCTCCAGGTATCATTCATTAAAAAGAAAAAAAAAATCTTATACGACAAACTTAAAAGTGCATACAGTATTGTAAGTCAAGATCATAACCTGCAGTTTTCACAATATTATGCACACTTAATCCATTGCATCCTTTGCCCAGCCCATGAATGTCCTAAATAGCAGATGTATGGATCATACAGGTCAAAGGTTATTTTACAGCTATTTGTCAAACTTTATTGCCACACGTCGATGCATTATGGTTTCAGTGCTTACAACATTTGTTTATTGACGCTTTCCATCCTTCTTCTTTTTCTTTTTTTTCTCTGTCACAGATGCGAATGAATTCCAACAGGGTGAGTATGTTTTCATTTGTTGTTCACAGAAATCGTGAGGGCACAAGTTTCTGACTCAATGTTATGAAGAGTTGTATCGCAAAATGATTAATTCCATTCTTGGTATGATCAAGTTGAGCCATTTGCGATAAAACTTGAAAAAAAAAAGAGAGAAAAAAAATTATAAGAAAATATGAGATATTTGTAACCATAAATTCAAATAATATTCCTTTTGTAATATGGAACTTTATAGAGCTACATGCATTTTAACCTCATATCGCTCACAAGAAGACATCACTTGAGCTTACAAATAATGTTTTAGGTCAGAAAAAGGGTGGAATCAAGCTCAAAATCCAGGTAATTTCTTAAACAAATGCAATATGTACATTGTATGCTTTGTTTATAGAAGTACATTGTACTATTAACCCGTTGAGGACGAGTCCCCGAGTATACTCGGGCAAGCGTCCATGGGAAATGTATGTTGTGGCAAAATCAAACCGTCCTCAAAGCACAGCCATAGTTCTGTGTCATACCTCAATGATGTGAGTACTTCATTTCATGTACTCATATGGAGCTTCATTAGCTCAGTGGACAAAACCATAGACACTTTGTCCTAAGGTCCGTGGTTCAAATCCACGGGTAGCAGTAGTTGTGCCCTTAGGCAAGTCGCTTTCTCATTTGCGTTATTTTCGTCATCTTCCTAATTTGCCCAGTCCTTCCGAGGGGACATAGGGCCATCTGTCCTGTGGTACGTAGCATGCTCGTTTAAAGCATTTAATTACTTCCTTCGTGGCCTTAACAAATTAATCCAATATACACACGCAAAGACAAATCCAAACACACGTACATCATCCTCGGGAAGTGTTCGAGCTGTCATCCCAGTTTTTGCTCTTTGCACAGTGTTATAGGGCATATCACAAGGTGGCAGTTTTGAGGCAGAAGCCTGAATTCAGGCCCTGGCAGTTTCAAAGTTCAGGTTTTATTTACAGTTCGACCTCGATTACCTGGCCTCCTTTTATCCGGAAATCTCTATTATCCGGACGCGTTCACGCAGCGAAGGACTTTTTTTTTTTTTTTCATCCAAAAATTGAGAAAAAACAGTGACTTTAACATCTATTCATGGATCTATTTCACTAATTTCATAAGATGTGCATGATAGGTTTCTCAATATCTAATGAGGTAAAACATGTATGATTTTCACATAAAGATATACTTTATTTTTGTGAAGAAGGGACTACAATTTTGCGCAGGCTAGCATAGATTACACCACTGTTGCGGGGTACACTACCTGCCTAGCTGCCAGTGCACTGGGACGGCAGCTTGGACGGCAGCTATATACATTAACATTGTGTCTCCCATATCCGGCCAATTCGCTTATCCGGATGAACGCCGGTCCCGACATGGCCGGATAATCGAGGTCGAACTGTATGTGCAAAGGAGCTTCATGTAGATGTATATCAGGCCCTGTCTTTTATTCCAGCTAGCATCCCTGATTTCAAAGTTTTTGTGTTTTATGCATATTAAGAACAAATTATAGAATGGCTAGCGAGAATCCTGCAATCCCATTGGTCGAGAACTGTGTGTGGATTTTCTACTAGCCACAGGCTTCCTCACAGTGGTAAACATGTTATCACGCACTTGTAGCAAGAGTACGCGTACTTGTAACAAAGGTTCGTGCACTAAGCAAGCGTTCGCGCACACAGTACAAGATGCCTGGTTTTGAAGTACTGGATGCATGATTTTTGAGCTTTTGTCTATGGCAAGCCAAAGGAAATGCATTCAGTAAATTTCCCATCAAGTATTATGATCTAAAAAATCTAAAAGAGATCTGAAAATGGATTTTTGGCAAGAAAATTGTACCCATTTTATAACACAGATGACTCACATGTCTTTTCATGCACCAATTGGAATAGTGTGCATGCGGTAACTATGATATTTAGCCTAAACCCATTTGGTTTCGCCTCGGGGGTTAAGCATTCCATAGTTACCTTATGCACACAATTCCAACTGATGCACTCAGACCTGTGCATCATTTGTATTCACCCTATTTTAACCCGTTGAGGACGGTTTGATTTTGCTACAACACGCAATTCCCACAGACACCTGCCCGAGTATACTCGGGACTCATCCTCAACGGGTTAACTGGGCTATTTGAGACCAAGTTTTTACGGGGGGGGGCGCCGATCACTCGATCGCCACAAAATTTTGCCTGCACATAGAGCTGGATGTCAACTACAAGATTATATGGTCATACAATAGAAAAAATTGATTTTATATTTTTCAATTAATTAATTATGCAAATTTATGCATGAATTCATATTTTCACCTAAAACTCCATTAAAAAGATTGAAGGATTGCTAAATTTTTGTGTCAGAGTTCCTCAAGACACATCAAACAATTTTCTTGTGAAAAAATTGCACAATCAAAATCAGTTTCTTTTGTTTTTCATTGTTTTGTTAATTTCTTATGTATTTTATTGTTTTTTCGACCTTTTGTCTCTTACTGTTTTTTTGCCAAAATTTGTTGCAGGCACTTTTTCAAGCTTTTCTACTTTAGAATTGATTAATTTCAATGGTTAAAAGTTGAAATAATCTAATTTATATCAATTAAATAAAAAAAAACCAGACAATTTGCATTGGATTTGCTCACGAAATCATGAATTTGAGCTGTTTTCGGGTTGACATGCATATGCAAAACATTGCGTAACTTCAGAACGGTGTACCCGGACATCGCAAATTTGGTCTCAAAATATGCGGGAGACATCAATGAAAAAAGTCATGAAACGACGCGGCAAAATCTTTGCGCGTTGCGGAATCGTGGCGCGAAATGTCGAGGGGGGGGGAGTCAATTTGACCCCCCCCCCCCAGTTAAAATAGGGTTAAAACACCAGAGCAGACATCAGGTGTTGTGCTGAGAAAAATATAAAATGAATGTTCATGACCAGTCGTGTGTTTGGCTCCTTCATGATTTTGTAGATTAAAGGGATGGTACAGTATTGGTGGAGATGAGAATTGGACTTTAAACTTTTTGCGAGATACCAAGAGCACACTTATGAAATAGTACAGAGCATAACATTCTAAGAGGAATTCAAAGTTTATTTGATGAAAATCGGGTTTGGAACGACTGAACCATCCAAAAACAAAATAAAACAAAGCGATCGTAATAAAGTGTGGGTCCCACACTTTGCTCTGTTTTGGATATCTCAGCCATTTCAAAACCAATTTTCATCAAATAAATGTTGAATTCCTCATAGAATTACATGCTCTTTCATATTTCATTAGAGGTTTCTCATTATCTCACCAAGAAATGTTAGAAACCTGAAATTAGGTCTCAACCAAAACTATACAATCCCTTTAACAGTTAAGTACTTTATACCGAAACCTGGACTGAAATATGACCTGTTCTCATCTTGCCAACCAAGAAGCGAATTAAACGGTTGGCTTCCTTCAGTTTGCATTACGGCACATCCATAACAACAACAGGAATGCCAGACCATGATGGTGGAATAAGATCTCCTATTCCCTGAAGGCATTAAAGGGGAAATCCAGTCCAAATATGAGTTAATCTGATAAAAAAAGAGTTAAATCTTACGAGTTCAATGGTAAGAATTTGACTGAAATCGTATAAGAAATAAGGAAGTTTTGACATTTTGAAGTTTTGCTAATTTCTGCAAAACAGTTCTTGTACAGTGGATATGAATGTGCAAATGAGTCCGCAAACCATGTCATACCCTCACAATTTTTCATTGATCGTGTACAAAAAAATGATGAAATTCCAATGTTTTTTTCAATGAAGTCTGAAACATGATGTTATTCCTGGTTGAATAACTTCAGAATAGTGATCAGTTAGATATACAAGGATTTTAGCCTTGGGCATAATTGCGTTTGGATAAAAAACTGGAAATTTCAAAATTGTATAATGTACAAACTAAATGGTAAGTTGTAAAGGGAATGGAGGGAATGACATGCTCACTTTGCCATTTGACTGTTGAAGAACTGTTTTCCAAAAAAATACAATGTAGGGAAATTTCAAAGTGTCATAACTTCTTTATTTTTCATCTGATTTCGATCAAAATTATACCATTGAACTTGTAATATTTTACTCTTTCTTATCAGACTAAATTATATTTGGACTGGATTTATCCTTTAATTGAACCTGATTTCGATCAAAATCATACCATTGAATTTGTAATATTTTAGTCTTTCTTATCGAACTAGATTGTATTTGGACTGGATTTCTCCTTTAATGGAACCTGTATACAACTAGCTTATTGGCAATTGATAATCTTTAATAGAACTTCCAAAATCTAAGACTACATGTATTGCAAAAACAAAACAAAACAAAACAAAAACAACAAGAGCCTAATTTTGTCTTACTTTGTTGAAGTTAAGTGATACACTGTATAACATTTTCAGTCATGAGACATTGACAACTTGTGACTGCCATTGTACCTCTTGATATTCAAATATCTCACTCTAAGTCAAAGAGTGAAGATACCTTCATATCAAAAGGAATAAAGGGATCAGTGCTTTTCAAAGAGTAAACTGGGTGTGACTCACCAAGTTGTAACCTGTACATACCCATCTTTAACCCACTGAGGACAGGCTAATTTTGCTACAACTCATGTTTTCCATAGACACTTGCTCGACTATGTATACTTGGGACTCGTCTTCAATGTGTTAATACATCGTCATGTACAAGTATATGATTGCCGTAAGAATACAGAAGACAGGTCTGTGTTCTGTATTTTTTTGGTGTCGACACAACAGTCCCCAGTCTCTATTTTAAAATGAACACCCATGCGAAAGCAGCTCTTATCCATGAACCAAATAATAGTGACAATGGGGACAGACACGTTATACAGCGAAGCAAAACAGAAAGTTGATTTACAAGTTTCCCTCAAAGATGCCGAGTGCCAACTTCATTGTTATTCTGTTGAAGACGAATCTCGAGTATACTTGGGCAGGTGTCTGTGGCAAATGCGTGTTGTAGCAATATCAGCCCGTCCTCAACGGGTTAATTTTTTTTTTTTCCATCCAAGGTTTACATCCGCGGAGTTTTGATTTGGTATCAATTCTCTTAGAACTTATTCTTTTGAAATCATATTCCTCATCCAAGTGAGGGCTGGGTCTGTGATGTGATGGATGTTGTTTGACGTGTACATATGCATTCATGCAGCGGCACGCGGTGAATATACAGGAGTCCATTCAAGCCGTATTTACTGAGCTCTATTTGTCCAAATTCTCCTTCATTTCTCTTTTCCAGTCCCCACTTCCCTATCTTGGGAAATGCATAAAGCATGAAGTAATGTATATTATGCCTAAAGTATGTAGTACATGTGTGAATATGATATACACATAAAGACACATACACACACATTATATTTCTGATCCCTAATATTTTAAGAGCTCATTGTGATGTTTAACCATTAAACACACACACATACACACACACTGTATACATTAAATATGTGTACAGTAGGTCATGTATTTATATTCCAAGGTTCACATTAAACTGCTATGCCATGGCACATCTCGCATGTGTCCGTAGCCTTCAGCTGCCCTAGTAAACCTTAAGTACCTGTTTGCAGTTCAACCTATGGCCGATCGAAAACTATGCCTGCACCTCACTTGTCTCTAGAACAAGTTTTTTTGGAAAGATTTGACCAAATTATAATTATAGCAATTGACAATTACTGCTTACAACATCATAATGAACAAGCATGTTTTCATGTTCTTTTATACTGAGTTTCAAGCCACATTTTTAATAAAACTTTCCTCTCCTGCTCACCACATACTGTAAAAGTGGAAATTTTCATTGTGTTGAAATTTTTGTGCATTTTGAGCAACCAGAAATTAGTGTGAAATAAAAGCATGCAAATATTTTTGTTTGCCATGTGTTACAGGGGCTCAGTTGATGTCTTGATTCTGCGGAATTAAACACACATGAAACTCTTCTCACCCGGCTGAGCGCGAAAAGTTAGTCGCGTGAAAATATCCGCTTTTACAGTACACATTGTATCGTCTCAATGATTACGCCATCTTGCAGGACGCTGACGGACAGGGCTGCCCGTTTTGTCGCTGCGAGATCCGAGGGACAGAGCCCATCATCATTGACCCATACCACCCGGACCGGGCCAAGTCTGTCAAGTCCCGCAAGCAGGCCACGCCCCCGGAGACCGACAACGACAAGGAGGATGACAAGACAGATGGGGAGGATGACTTTGAGGTAAAAACTCCCTCCGGCAGGATCATTTCTTCCATCACAGCTTTCGTAATGCATAAACCTGAATTCAGTCCGTGGCAGTATCAAATGTCAGGCAATTTTATGTACAAACTAGAGAAGCACTCTGAGAGCGTAGACCTCCGCCAAGCATGCAGCTCGTTTCTACCACCGATCTTGTTCTTCCATACAGATATCAGTGATTTCCACTCATACGTACAGAAGCATTGTGTGCTGAAAGTTGCCCAATTTCCCAACATAGAAACCTTTTGTTACGTCATAAACTTCCAGCAGAAACTAGAGCATGTACTTTGGTGCGCACATGCAAACCTCAAATGCGTGCAGCCAAAACTCTCAAGTTCATTGACCCTACCTGCCAAAATATCAAATATCCTTCGTAAATTCAAAAAAAAAAAATTTTGATCACTGCCAAATAATCATCTGTTACGTGTATTATTCTAAACCTTTCCTGCAAGTTTCATCCAAATCTGCTACTTTTTTAGTTATTTTGCACACGGCAAACAAACCAACTGTAACGAAAACATAACCTCCTCCCTTGGCGGAGGTAACCAGCTTCTTGTTGGTGATTTTCAGGTCCTCTCTTTCATTCTAACTGGCATCCCTGTGAATTATTAAACTGATTTTTCTCTTTCCTTTGCACCTCAAAAGTTTGATATGCAACAGAATTTTAATCCAGAGTCACAATGATACATGTATTATGCAGTGTAATGAATGATGATATTGTCAGAATGCAGCAGCAATGACTTGCTTTGCAGAATGGGTACAAGCATCTGTTTTTAGTCCTCAATTCACACTACATGCCAACCAGTTCTTCTACTGCTACTGCTTCTTCCGCTGGTTCTCCCTTAGGCCAACAAAAAAAAAAAATATTGTATTGGCGTAACATGAGATTTTCAAATAGGGTCGGGCGGACAGATTTTTTTTTTTTTTTTTTTTGCTACCTGTATTTTACGTGTAAAACTCATATTTAACAAAACCCCATTCGATAGAGAGGGTCTGTTGCATCCAAAGTTTGTTATATCACCGGTCTAAAAGCAATAAATTTTAAAAGAGAATCATATTTTGGACATGGAAAAGCACCCTGGCCCCCCACTCGAACCCATAGGAGACCGCATGTGTATTCCCGTTTTCGCGGCCATTTTCCGACACCAGCTGTTGTTGTTGAGATTGTTTTTGATAATTCGCAAACCTGTATCGCGCCCTCTCTCGGTAAAAATGATGTATTTCCTTTTTTTTGTTGTTGTTGAAAAGTTCAGGGTCAGGGGTTTTTTTAGGGTCGGGTGGGTTACGCCAATACAACAATTTTTTTTTTTGGCCTTACTGACTGGCAGAAGGTTCCTGAAGCTGTGTGTTAATGCAAAGGAATACTAAATCATTGTGGTTTCGAGATGGAGTTTGCATAGGAACTGCATTTTGATATAACCCAGTAAATTTCATTTGACTTATTGAAAGCGGCTTCAAGCTGCCCTAGTCAGTATTGCATCTGTCCTTGCCATCAAATGGCTCAGGTTGGAGTCCCTGTGAGTTTAGCCAAGCAGTGTTGTATTATGATCAGGCTGTCCTCCCTGTTATCGGGCCATGCACTCTATCGTTCGGACACGCCATGCAAGGAATGCCCTGAGTATGAGAGTCACTACCTATGCTGGTAAAGACCCCACCCACTCAATTTCTGGTAAAAAAGCAGGATGCAAACCTGTCAATGAGCCCCACGTGCTTCAACCCTCTGTGCACAATGACTTGAATTATGAGAACTCCTCATGGTTAACTGCAAATGACAGGTGGCTGGTGATGGCTAGAAAATAGTATCAATCAGGTGCGCAGAGGCAGTGCAAGACAGAGAAGTAATACTGTATACGCTGAATATTTAGCGATTTTTTTATTTTTGCGAATTTCGCAAGTCAGGTGGTCTTTGCGAAATTGAAGACACGTGAAAAAAAAAAGACTCTGATCTCGATATGAATGTGACGTATTGGTACGCACATTAATTTTCTCTGTTCAGGTCAGTACTCCACGATCGCGAATTTAACCACTTGTAAAATCCACGGGAAGTCCCGACTCGCGAAAGTTTAGAATTGCTAAATATGTGGCGGATGCAGTATTTCTGAATGACTGCCATGTTTTTGTTGGAAATTTGTTGACGGTCGTATATTCCATTCCATTCTTCATCCTGCATTGTAGTTAACATAAATTCTAATGGGAGTGTGTAGACAATAATGTGTCCTCACCCGTTCTTCTGTTGTGTCACAGGTCCCCTCAGTTCCACCCTACAACCCTGGTGACCCTGTCTATGCCACACCCAAGAAGGGCGGGGTCGGTGGGGCTGTGCCTGGTCTTCCGCCCCGCCCCTCCCCCTTCTCCTCACCCGGTCACTCGCCAAACAGCTCGCCGCGGTCCTCCGTGCACCACCACCCATCTCAGAGCAACGGCAATGACCCGACCTCCCCAACTCCTGTTCTTCCTCCCCGCCGTTACCTTGACGACGGCAATGCAGAGAATGGTCCGGAAGAGGAGATGTCATCATACGAGAATACAGGTATTCAAATCAATGTTTCTTGCCTCAAGTTGTTTCTTATTCTAACTGAGCGGCAAATTCGCCTTCATTGATGTATTGTATAAGCTGTTATTTTTGCGAGGGTTAAATTTAAACGAATTTCGCAAATCACAGTTGGATCGCGAATTTAACAACACACGAAAATGTCTCCATGCACTTTTTTTTTTAATAGAACATTAGCCTACGCGTCAGCTTCGATTCGCGAAAACAACATCTCGCAAAAATTCGCGAAAATAACAGTGTATACAGTAAATGAACTCCAATTATTCAGTAGCAACTACTACTGTAGTGTAAAAACAGTGAATAATCTGTCTTCGTTCACTTCAGTGAAGGGAAATTTGATAATCAGTGGCAATGCAGGTATAGATCTTAAAGATACATTGTTAACAATGAGACACGTCTTTAGTACTCTTATGTACAAGTATCTTGAATAAATTTAGGACGTTCATTTGTGAGATTTGCTGATGCACAGTGTTCACTTTTTGTCGTTCTTGTTATCTTTGCTGTATATTTGGAGTGAAGTGACATCAACTGTTTTTGTGCCAAACACTTTACTCTAACTTGCCAAGCTTCGGCATTTTTTCATCATTATTCACTAATAATCTATCCTAACCTAACGTAGTTGCAAGGTTAGCAAGCCCACTCAGGTGTGGCAGTGTGCCTCAGACCAGCAAAAAGGCCATGATGACACAGTTGGGATGAGAAGGGTTCTTTGAAAATTAGTTTCCAAACGTCAGTGCCAATCGGCAAAGAAAGAATTCCAGCTTGTGTGCCAGTTGGAGAACAATATTTAAAGGGACTGTACAGTGCTGGTTGAGGTAAGGATTCAGGTTTATAACATTTTTTGGTGAGATAATGAGAAACCTCTTATAAGAGCATGTAATTTCAAGAAGGATTTAACGTTTATTTGATGAAAATTGCCTTTGTAATGGTCGAGATATCCAAAAAAAAGCGATCCTAATAAAGTTGACAGGCCACAACTTTTATTTGGATCTCTTTGTTTACCTTGTTTTTGGATATCTCAGTCATTTCAAAACCGATTTTCATCAAATATACTTTTTGATTCCCCTTAGAATTGCACGCTCTTTAACATAGAGTAGTTTCGAAATATCTCGTAAAACGTTACAAGCTGAATCCTCACCTCAACCAGTACTGTACATTCCCTTTAAAGTTTAATGGCAAAACCTTAAAACAACATGAATGGAGCTTGCAATACAAGCTGCACCCACTGTACACACTTCTTCAGCTCCAAAGTTTACTTGGTATAGTAATAATTTTAACTGTATCCTAAGTAGTGAAGTCTTATATTGCGTGTGGCCTATATTTCGGGTGTTTAATACAGGTTGTATCTTAAAAATTAGGACTTGTAAGACCATTATGTGAGTGACTGAAATTGTGATCAGTCACCACTCGCGGGCCCAGCAAAATTGACATCTAGGTCACCTAATTGTGGCATATATTTGTATATGTGTGATATATTTTTATTGTGCTTGTATATACATGTATACCTATGTGTGTGGGTGTATGGTTAAACCTTGGCCTTCGTTGTGTAAATCTATACACCGCCTGAAGTGTTTCCAAATGTACAGAAAGGAATCGCTTTCCCTCAGTTTCCGGAAATGTATAGTCTTTTATGATCCTCGAAAAAACATGAGTAATGAATGAATGGGGGAAATTTGCTCCAGATGAGAATGTGAAGTAAATGGTATTTCATCTGTGGTACTTCACATGAACATAAATGCTGCTGTTCAAGTAACAAGGGTGCTGTTCTTCTTGCATTCAAAATATTGGGCTATTTTGGGATGAGGATTGCGACCCAAATTTGGAAATTTTTACAGTGTGAAAAGAAATACCTGTTGGTAATGCATTATTTCGAAAGATTTGAGTCACACTACAAACTGCAGTATGTGCTTTGTGCGATTTTTTTTTTAACATAAAGATGCAAAGTTGTGCAGCGAGAACGGTGACCACAGAAAATATCGAAATTTATGTCATCCCTTGCTATTTCTACCAGTTGTGGAGTGCTGCAGAATATTTGATTAGCCTTGTAAAGTAGACTAGTAAGCATACCATTCATAATATGAGGTTTCTATATAGCTCTTCGCGAATAATGGCGACCTAGAAATTTTAGATTTTTTTTTGGATTTTTTTATATTTTACAGTGAGAACATTGAATAAAAAAGATGTGACTCTGTTCTTGATGCCAATTTTATTTTATTTTTTCAATGAGAACAGCACTATTTGTAGATGTGTAACCTATATGATAGTTTAAAGGTGCTCACAAACTCTTGAAGTTCCTAGTGTCATAATGGCTGTCGTGTTTAAAACACCTGTTCATTGCCCTTGTTTTGCTGTGTTCACAAAGCAATGTCTAATTGCGGGATATGTTATACTTTTGGATTTATAGTGTACATGTAGGTTCCTCTCTTTTTCCTAACAGAACATTGTGGGAGAGAAACAAGATGAAAACTAACTGCTTCCTTTTTCCAAATCCATTCTTCAATTCTAGTAGATGCCTTTCATAATCAGCCATGTTGAACAAGAAGGTTGCCGTATTGCACAAACTTTTGTCGCTGCCTGTGGTATTAACTAATCCTTCAAAAGTGGAGATTATATTGCAATTAGACCTGGTGAATGGAAGAATCCTTTCTATTTTCAGGAAGATTCCAATGTAATATTTCGTGATGGATGATATATTTTGTGCTAATTGTTTGTCATGCACTGGAAGTGAATACCACTTTTTCTACTTTCCGTTTTCCTGTCCATGTCTCATGTGAAAGGTTTTTTGCTACATTGAATCCATTCATCTCAAAAAGACAAACAGAAAACAGAAACTTTAAACAAAAATAGGAGAAAAAGAAATGACATTACCCTTGAGTGAGAAATACTCATTTCCAGAGCTCTGCCAGGTCTCTTTGATTCTGCAGGAGGCGCTATTAAAGAAAACTGGCATCGCTTAGTATCAAAATAACAAGAATAAAAAAGGCCTCCATGAAATTGGAATTATTTTCATTTGTGAAATGCAGTTGGTTATTTTTTTTTTCCCCGACTGATGTGTGGAATCTCACTCAATATTGATGTGTGAAAGTTGACGGCTCTCTGTTTCCTAGAATGATATACCTTCCATTCATAAGATATGTGTGTTTTTTTTTTTTTCCTTGGTTATTTTTTTTTCTCTCTCTTTTTGTACCTGCCAACCTGTACCCATCTTTTTGCTATCCCTCCCAAAGTAACAAATTTAACTATTGAAAGTCAAATAATGAAATTTGATACTTCACTTTTTGTCCCCGCCGAACGAGTTCGAGCAGGGGACTATGAAACGGGCTCCGTACGTGTGTGTGTCCGTGTGTCCGTCCGTCCGTCCGTCCGTCCGTCCGTCCGTGTGTCCGTCCGTCCGTCCGTCCGTCCGTGTGTCCGTGTGTGCGTCCGTGTGTGATCAAAATCTTCAATTTGCTACTTCTCTGTCATTTATGAGCCAATTTTGATTCTGTTTGCTTTATATGATAGCACTACATGGGAGCTTTGAAACTTCTACACAGAATTTCAGTCGTGACCTTTGACCTTGACCTTTGACCTATATTGTACATTTTGCTACAAAATGCTACTCCTTCGCCATTTCTAACCCAATTTCGATTCCGTTTGCTTTATGTGATGGCACTAGGTGAGGGCTTCAAAACTTCTACACAGAATTTTGACCTTTGACTTCTTTGACCTTTGACCTTGATTTTTTGACCTATATTGTACATTTTGCTACAAAATGCTACTCCTTCGCCATTTCTAACCCGATTTCGATTCCGTTTGCTTTATGTGATGGCACTAGGTGAGGGCTTCAAAACTTCTACACAGAATTTTGACCTTTGACTTCTTTGACCTTTGACCTTGATTTTTGACCTATATTGTACATTTTGCTACGAAATGCTACTCCTTCGCCATTTTTAACCCGATTTCAATTCCGTTTGCTTTATATGATGGCACTAGTTGAGGGCTTCAAAACTTCTACACAGAATTTTGACCTTTGACTTCTATGACCTTTGACCTTGATTTTTGACCTATATTGTGCATTTTGCTACAGAATGCTACTCCTTCGCCATTTCTAACCCGATTTCGATTCCGTTTGCTTTATGTGATAGCACTAGGTGAGGGCTTCAAAACTTCTACACAGAATTTTGACCTTTGTCTTCTTTGACCTTTGACCTTGATTTTTGACCTATATTGTACATTGGCTACAAAATGCTACTCCTTCGCCATTTCTAACCCAATTTCGATTCCATTTGCTTTATGTGATGGCACTAGGTGAGGGCTTCAAAACTTCTACACAGAATTTTGACCTTTGACTTCTTTGACCTTTGACCTTGATTTTTTACCTATATTGCACATTTTGTTACAAAATGCTACTTCCGGCGGGGACATATGTTACGCACCGCGTAATTTCTACTTTTCCTTGTTTCCTTTTTATTTTGTTTTGTTTGTGTTTCTTCCTTTCATGGTTATGTAGAGGAGCGCTTACAATTACTATAAAAATGTTATATCACCTCACTGAAACCGTAGAACTTTCAGGTCTGTTCTCACACAGCCATTCCTTGTCTTCATCCATTGACTTTCCTCCCCAAAGTTCCAACACCTTCTCTTTCTCCTTTAATACTAGGTAATTAAATTTATGTGCTGACTTTTCACCAGAGTGCATTGTTATACTTCCTTATCACTTCACACATCATTCTGTATGAATACATGTCCACTGAAAAAGTTTCACCTTTCTACTACTGAGAAACTTATCCTAAAGTATTTGCTGACTATCAAAACAAGTGCCTATACTTCCCATTTCTACCGCTGAGTTGGCATAATCTCAAGTGTTATGGCTTATACATTGAAAAGGGGCAGATTTTGAAACGTTCTAAAAACATGACCAATACCTTCGTTGAAAAGTGTTGTTGAAGTCCAGAGGGTGGGTTAGAGTTAAGGTTCCTATGTTATCTGTGTCTAAAGAAATGTATGTAGTATATTCATGATAAGTGTTAGCTCTTCATGTCTTTTAATCACAAGACTAGGTTTTGATATGCAGCATCTGTTTTCTTTTAAGGCCGGTTTTTTTCTGACTAAGACTGAAAGATGCCAAAAGCATCTGCGGATAGGACAATTGGATCAATATTAAACAAAAATATTGATAAATGCTTTTGTTCCGAGAGGAGATACTAAATGGTGTTCTTAGCATCACAGAACATTACATATGAAGGAAATAAGCTGTGAAAATGCAGGAATTTTGAAATGAGTTATGCATGTAATATACATGCTCAGGCTTTTAATCAATTGCTAGTACATCTTTCTACCAGTCATTATTGTACAGTATAAAATTGGTAGAGACAAAATGTGTAAATGTTAATGAAGAAGACATCCCTTCCTACAATTAAGTAGTGATGGAGTTCAGGTTTCTATTGTCAAGCTTCCCCACCGCCTCTTTTCTCCTTTTGGTCATTCTTCAAACTGCTGTCATATTTAGACACACATCTATGTTTAATATCTTCCTGACAGTTGCCATAAATCAGCAGGGCTTTATTGACCATGGTGCTTTAGGCCACCCCCTATCTTCTGGTCCAGGGCCACACCCACACCCCACCAGTGTCCAATCGGGGCCGGCCACTGCTCCGGCTACCCCCCAGGTAGCCACATCCAACCTCCTGTACGACCAGCTCGCTGATGCAGAATCCATGGCGAAACTACGCGAGGAGGCAGCGAGGGCGCCACACAAGCCAGGCAATCCTTTCCGTCGCTCTGTCAGCGATAGCACCAACCCTGGCACGTCGCTCTTTGCGGACACCGACAGCACGGATGCACAAGGCATGGCACTTGGATCAGATAACATATTGTTTTTCAGCCCAAGCGGGCCGGCAGTTCTCCCTGAAGACTATGTGGCGTCGTCCACACCTGTCTATGAGAACCAGCGCCCTCTCTTGCCACCCCCGTTATCATCAACATCTACGTCATCTTCCGGACAAGCCCCCAATTTTTCATCCTCTAGCCTCATCCTTTCTCCTCAGCTTAAGCAAGCCTTGCCCCCTGTAACCACACTCTCGGGCCAGCCCTTCTGTACGGGTAGTCACGTGACCAGCAAGCATCAGGGCAAAGGTCACGGCCTGCCCCCGCTGCACATGTACCCCAGCCAGGGCTACGGCCCGGCCGGCGCGTCCATGTGTAGGCAGCCAGACAGCACCTATCAAAACGTCCATCTGCTGTCGCAGCAAGCTGGTTCACACGGTATCTATTTCTCCCTCTCTCCTCAAAAAGCATGCCCACTGCTCAAAATTGCAACGTGTGCACCCAAAGTGCATGTGCTGTCAAATTGTACTCTCAGTGGATACTCCACATAAAGCATGTGGTCCATTGGACGCTCACCCATAGACATTTCATGCCGTCAAATTCAAATTTTATTCATATCAATTGATTTCAGTTTTTCTCAAAATTTATGTTCGTCCTGAATTTATGATTTTTGCATCCAGTTTTGACTGTAAAATGTTTTGATGTCCTTCATCATTTGATGGCTTTCTGATTTATGATTTTTCATGAAAGTGTTGCAAAACTTTTTGTTTCTATGACCCTTGACCTGTGATTTGATTTGACATTGCCCGTTATGGAGAGTTTTCCGATTCAGCGTTTTGTTTGCAGCTTTGCCCGTTTTGCTACTGCTTGCCTCTTTCCCACTCATATCCCAGTTGCTTTGTTCTCATAACAACTTCATGTCTCATCATACTAACCACTGACAGCTTCACTCTATATTTTGATTGGGAGTATACCTTTGTTTCTTGTTACGTTATGTTACCATGACAATGAGAGTTTTATATCCTCTCTGGTTCTTTTTTGGTTGACAGATCTCTTTTTTTTTGGGGGGGGGATGGGGAAGAGATTTGTTCGATGCATTTTCCATGGTAGAAATTCAAACAATGAAATGTTATCTCTCTTCACTTCCTTCTCCACCTTTCTCATTCCTAGATCTTTATTTTCTTTTTTTTTTTTGTCCTCTCCAAGTCTTCCTCAATTCTTCCGGCTCCCCTATCCATCTACAGTCATTACATCTCCACCCTTCACATCCATCTTCCCCTCCCCTTACATCCATCTTCTCCCTTCACACCCATCTTCCCCCTTTCACATCCATCTTCTCCCTCCCTTCACACCCATCACCCCTTCTCTTCACACCCATCTTCCCCTCCCTTCACATCCATCTTCCCCGTCCCTTCACACTCATCTTCCTTTCTCTTCACACCCATCTTCCCCTCCCTTCACATCCATCTTCCCCCCCCCCTTCACATCCATCATCCCCCTCCCTTCACATTCATCATCCCTTCTCTTCACATCCACCTTCCCCTCCCTTCACACCCATCTTCCCCTCCCTTCACACCCATCTTCCCCTCCCTTCACACCCATCTTCCCCTCCCTTCACATCCATCTTCCCCTCCCTTCACACCCATCTTCCCCCTCCCTTCACATCCATCTTCCCCTCCCTTCATACCCATCTTCCACCTCCCTTTACATCCATCTTCCCCTCCCTTCACACCCATCTTCCACCTCCCTTTACATCCATCTTCCCCATCCTTCACACTCATCCTCCCCTCACTCTCTCTCTCTCTCTCTCTTTCTCTCTCTCTCAACCTATGTCAGTACCTTCCGACACTGAATTCTTCCAATCTCATCAAACATCATTACCAACACAAGAGATCTTTATTATTATCATTATTTATTCTTCTGCTTCAGAATTAAAAAGTTTGTTATATTTTTTCCCCTACTCATTTTCTTTTTATTAACAATACTATTTTCTGTTATGAGTTACTGTCCCAAACATCAGAAGATGCATTTGCATGCAAATATTTGTGAAGTTTCCCTTGTCTTGTATCCATTTTAACAACATGTTATGTTCAGTGGAAAAGAAAAAAAATGTTCTGTCCAAGCATTTCAGCTGCAGGTTCTCGTCTTTTATTTCCTCCTTATCCGGCTGTTAATGTGCATGTAATTAATTGTCATTCCTTAACGCTTATGATTTCAGCTCTGGCAACTAATGAAGTCATGTGGCATATTTAAGTAACTTCATGCTAACCATTCCTTTTCCCCACTTTATATTAACAGAATTGATTTGTATCTCTTTCTCTCCTCTTGATTATCTTTTTGTGTTCTTTACTTCTGATGGCTTTGAATTGTGAATTGTGATCTCATGTGATGTAATGCTGTCAGCAGTAACTAGCTGACTGTTGTACCAGCATGCTTGCCTGTTCCTATATTAATCCATGTCCATTTTTAATTCATTTAGTTTAACAAAGAAGTATGATGCTTTTCTTTTTAATAGGCCTATCCTTTTTTTTTCATTTTGTTGTTGTTGTTGTGCATTCCACATACATGTTTAAGGTGTATTTAGAAATTATCATTATCTGTTTCCAAACTAGTTTGTCGGGAACTACAAGTGTAAAAAAAAAAAATGCCCACAGCACCATCATTCATTTGCAGTAATTACATATAGATTTTTTTCCCCCCTAAATTCTTTACGTGGGGGAGATGGGTCTATTCCTACGTGCTGGCGTAACACTGTCCAAATTGCCTGCATAATTTCGTTTTCGTGCCAAACCAGTGATGCACCATCATTCATTTGCAGTAATTACATATAGATTTTTTTCCCCCTATATTCTTTACGTGGGGGAGATGGGTCTATTCCTACGTGTTGGCGTACCACTGTCCAAATTTGCCTGCATAATTTTGTTTTCGTGCCAAACCCATGATGCCATCTTCCGCAGAACTCTTTTTCCATCGCCATTTATTGCACCTCAACTGGGTTAAACGGGAGTTTCTTGGAAACATCAAATATTCCTGGTAGATGGTGTCAATCAGAAATAAAATCGACATTTCTTTGATAACATCTGTGGTGGAGCGTAACTGCTCCCAAAAGAGACGCGAGTTTGGTTTTCTTATTTGGTCCCACCCGCAGTGAGAATGCGCTTGAAATGTGACTTTGCTCAAGAGGCATATTTCACATGTGTAGGCCAACAAACTTTTGCATACGAGTCTAGATTTGACTCTGGCGGGGTTGAGTATTTGCACCAAAACGTGGGATTTATTATCAATTATATTCTATCCCTCTTGCTGCCCCCCCCCCCCCCCCCCCCCCCGATGCTGGGATAGCACTCCTAGCCTATCTCAATTTTACATTTACCCATTTATTTTATTTCAACCATTTCGACACAGAGTTATATTTTGAACAAAAACTTCATTCAGCGATGAAGTTGATGTCAGCAAATAGAAATATATTGTGCACATGAGCAGAAGAGTTATGGGTTGATTTTAAGTAGGGGAGGGAATTTAAAAAATTCATATAGCAATTTCAGTAAACACAATCGATTGTCTCCAAAAATATTCATGCATTATATAGTAGCTCATTGGAGCACAACTTCCCTGAAAGTGAACACAAGGAGAATTATTCCTCATGGGGCTGTTGTGTAGTTGAAAGTCAACCTTGTACATTGTACATTGATCAAAGATTTATGTTGGCATGTCATATAGCTACTCCACCTTTATTTCTTGTTTTGCTCTCTTAATTTGTTTCAGTTTTAAAGTTGTTAAGGAGTTTGCATGTCATGCCATGCATGTGATATTAAAGGGATAGTACAGTTTTGGTGGAGATGAGAATTGGGTTTTTAACTTTTTGCGAGATACCAAGAAAACACTTATGATATAGTACAGAACATACCATTTTAAGAGGAATTCAAAGTTTATTTGACGAAGATCGGGTTTGGAATGACTGAAACATCAAAAAACAAAGTAAAACAAAGCGATCGTAATAAAGTGTGGGTCCCACACTTTATTAGAATCGCTCTTTTTGGATATCTCAGCCATTTCAAAACCAATTATCATCAAATAAATGTTGAATTCCTCATAGAATTACATGCTCTTTCACATTTTATAAGAGGTTTCTCATTATCTCACCAAAAAATGTTAGAAACCTGAAATTAGGTCTCAACCATAACTGTACAATCCCTTTAATGTGGAATGTTGCCACTTGATTTCTGTGTCTGAGACAATAATTGCGAGCATCTAGCAAGCAGTAATTAGCACATAAATACAGTTTGTTATGTAGCATGGTGGAATGGTATTGTGTAGTGTGTCAATGGACAGCTGGTTAGAGCATTATAGTATAATTTACAATGTACATTGAAATTCTAATTTAAATTTAAGTTCGTTATAGTAATAGAGTCCGTGGCCTCTTTTTATCATATTAGTAATAATATAATGGCAACATACAGGTTATGCTCAGTTTTTCAAGGGAAGATGCATTCCAATTCTTTTTGTTAATTGTATCAATAATTTAGCAATGATTGACAGATGAGGTAATCAGAATATTGGTTGGGAGATTGGTTTGGAAAAGCAGGACAAAAAAATTACTATGAAGTATGTTGCATATATTTACAGTGTAGATATTCATTTGGTTGCCTAGGTGATGATCAGGGTATTTCAGTCAACACATGCCACCATGCATTTGTATTGCAAAGGTCCTATAAATGTATTTGAATTTATATGTATTGGAAATCAGAGAGGGAGAGAAAAGAATTGAACAATAATATGAAAGAATTACTTTATGATTCTCTTTGCATTATGTTGTCTGCAGTATTCATTAGATAAATGAATTCACTGGCTGTTTTTAGTTTGTATTTTAGCACAAAAGAGTACAAAGCAAGACAAAAGAGTGGTAAAGCGATAAAGATTGAAACAGGGACACATAAATGGGAATCCACCTTAGGCTTATTAGAATATTGTGGAGCGGTTTGGAGTTAACCCGCCATTTTAAAGGTCCAGTTTACCTTTGGGAGCAGTGATTTCAAAAATGTTCAAGATATCACATTTGATGCATATGTGTAGGTCTGCTGTATCATAAAACATCCTACCATATGAAATATTTGCAATGAAACCTAAAATCTAAGGATATATCAGGGTTTTTCTTCATAAACCGTAACTGTATACGGTTTAGTCTGGAAACATCTTTATTATAACTATTGTTCACATTTTGTGTATTAAACAACACTTAACATTGATTATTTGGATTCAAATTTTGACAGTGGTCGTTTCTATCCCTAACTTACATTTTAGAACTATTTTAAAGCACTAATGCTGGGTTTTTGTTTCATCTGCAAATGGTTAATTATGCCTTTAATGTAATTATTTTTTCTCTCATTTCCTCCCCATTTCATCCTCCTCCTCCTCCTCCATCAGATGATGCAGACAGGGAGTACGCCGTTCCTCCCCCCAGGGGGCAGGCCCTGGGCGCCGTGCCTCCCCCACCGCCGCCGCACCACACTTCGCATCAGCAGACCAGATCTGGCACAGGTTTGGGGAGAAAACTTGACACACATAATATTCCTGTAGATGTACTTTACTTTTTGTTGCCATTGCAAAGTACAATGCAGCGTCTCTGTTCATTTATTCATTGTATTTATTGTACAGAGATGCTTAAAAAAAAGTTACTTATTTGCAGTTCTTACTCCAGTATTTTACCCAAAATGCTTAAGGTTTCATGGCGAATATTGTTCTTTTTTTTCCCCCAAAATTATTACTATGCACCTTTGCATGTCTATGGCAAAAGGGGTAAAAATCATGTTTTCCACCAAAAATATGCGTTTTCAGCCATCATAATGCTGCAATGCTGTTTTAAAGGAGACCTCCAGACAATTTTCAGACTTTTACATTTGAACAATTATACAAATGTAAATTAGATATACCGATTACAGAGTTTCAGAATTCATAGTGATTGGAATGAGGAATAAGAATGTTTTCAAAATTTATAACAAATTGCAGTGAACAAGGGTTATGACATGGCAGCCTCACCATAAGAATGCACGAGTTTGGGCTCAAGGAAGCAGAACAAAAGATATGCACAGCATGCATAGATTCTACACAGGTGAAATTGTTAAGCAAGCGGGGTTGTAATGGAATTACATATCTGAAATATGTCAGGCTCTATGTCATCAACACTGTTCAGTATAATTAGTTTCTCTGCTCAAGGACCACAGGGACAATAATTCCACAAATCTCTACATGGAGCTGTTGATTTATGTACTACGTGGTGTGAAATTATGAAAATCGTCTGGAATCCCCCTTTAAGGTTCCCATCCCTTATTGTATAAAAACCCTTAATGATCTGCATTGCTTACAAATTGTTGTATTCCTATATGATTTATATGTACTTCTGTATGCTTTGTATTTCTTTTACCTTTTTGTTGGATATAAAAACATAGATATAATTTAAAAAAAATACATACACATACTGTCTCTGATAATAAGAATACCCCACACAACTTTATTCCAATATTTTCCCACCTCGCTATATCACACTTATGAACAGCAGTGTCAAACTAAAGCATTTTCTAGATTTATCAGTATGGCGATATTTGTTCTATAAAACTCTTGGAAGTTCACAGCACAATCCTCCAAATTTTCCATGTCCACGTCAGCATACAGACTAGACGGCTATGTTAGGCAGTTTGCTGAAGTGCAGCCACCACAGATTTAAATGATGCTTTTTACGAGCCGGCATATTGAAGTCGGCACCAGTGTAGAGCTTTCAGAGGCAATATAAACCATGAAAGTGAGACAAAGGTATCCGATGAGTAATGTGCCCCTTTGTGCTCTAGTTTAGTTTTTGTCACATATATTAATGCTCATTGCATTGTGTCCAACCAGCTACATTGTATGGTCTTTCCTCCTCTCGACTGACTTTCACTCCTATTCGATCTCAAACCAACTTTCACTTTCAGTGCGCGAACCTCCAGAAGAGTACAACCTCCCGCCCACGCCTCCTGTTACTCAGCAGCAGAATCCACTCTTCCCGAGGGGTGTCAACTACAACGCCAGTGCAGCGTCAAACAGTCCCACCCCTCCACCCTTGAACAGAACATCCCCACAGGTGAGTGGGCTCTGCCCGTTCCATTGTTGCAATCCCAGTGGGTAGGTTTTGTGTTGTGTGTGCCATGTGTGTTTTGTAATATATATGAACTGAGATCTCTAGCACCCCCTCAATATAGAATGGAATGGTCTCTTACATGAAGCACGCTCAGAGAGACAGGTCACTTCACCCTATTTGTTCAGTTTTTGGGTCTTTTACTGACTATGACTAGAGATACCATGGTGCTAATAGTCATGTGTTTAGCAGTAGCAATGTACATATATGTATGTATATTCATATTTGAGTTACATACATTGTAATATACAATATATGCGTACATACTACTGTATTTACATGATGTACACTGAATATTTTGTTGTTGTTGTAGTTGTTGGTATGACGAATGTGAAAAAGTGACTACTCCACAGTACAATGTTCAGTAATTTACAAAATATATGATTTCAATGTGTTTGTGACACATTACGTCTCTGTACTGATATGATAGCTTGGCTTGTTATCTTCCGCCCCCCCCCCCCCCCACTCTCTATGTACCCCTCTTTTCGCTCCCTTACCCCCTCTCCATCCCCTTTCTCTAGATTAATACTTTACAACAGAATGTGACATGGCATGTAATAGTAAAAAGGTGTCAAGAAAATATGAATGGAATTGTTCAATCCTTATTTCTTTTTTTTTCTTTTTTTTTGTGATTAAAGGTTAATTTCTTGAATTGTTATTGAGATATTTTAAGCAAATATGAGTCCCCATGCTTCTTGGAAGAGTGTGGTCACATCTTCTTTTCAAGTACAAGAATAATCCATAATATGGTATTCCTGAATATATTTTGTCGACGTAATTTTACTACCATGACACACAAATTGTTGTTGAGTTCCCATGGAGGGGTTTGCCGAGGGGGAATGTGAAATTTGCCATAACTTTAATAATCTATTACTTTACAATGAATATTCTTCTTTTTTCCTCCAAGTTTCACCAAGTGTAAGTGCATTCACATTGGAACTGATTTGTCGTCACAGGGCCCTGTTTCAAAAAGCTGTTCGTAAAGTTACGCACGACCTTACAAACAACTTAAATATGGCAAACCAAGTGGGTTTCCTAATCTTTGTTAATTTCAATAGCTAAAGTTGAAATTTGCAGATGATGTATTCACACATTTTACAACAAGCTTTTAGAAAGAAAATGAAATTTTGCTCAAGCAATGTAGATTAAATACTGACATATAGCTGTACTCTGTTAAAACATACATGTGTGTATTTAAAAAATTGGAACACATATTGGCACTTCTTTTCCAGTGTTAGTAAAGTCATGCGTACCTGTACGAACAGCTTTATGAAACAGAGTCCCGTTTTCATTGGCAAAATACCACAGTAACAGATAACCACAGTATTTCAGTCGGTACTATTCTCATATCAAGAAATTCCTACAGGGTATTTCTTGTCCGATCATTATGTTCCGAGTTGAGCTATGCATGTCTGTACATGGTATAATTTTGAAAGATTTGATTTCAAGCATTAGGTGTGAATACATGATTTCAACTTAATGGGAGGGCTGCTACTAAACTCTTTTAATAGTAGAAATGTAATTAAAAAACTGTCACCTACAAATATTACATCCATAAATAATCATTCTATGCCCCAATGAAAGTACTTGGTGCAGTGACGATATTACTGTAAATTGTAATTTTGTCAGTATTTACCACATGGATACCATTTTCTCCTTCCTTCCTTCCTGTAGAAAGTGTTTAAATTGTCACATGGTTTAAGTTTCTAATGCCAGCCAGACTTTGGCTGGCTGAAGATGCCATATAGGTATATTTGTAATCATGCCCGACATGACTTTCACAAGCAGGAGCGGTTTCACTTTTACAGTGATCACCATCACTCAAATTTAATAGTCTTCAGTTAATAGTGGAGATAATTTGTCAGCGGAGTTGTCATTATGGTTTGTCATAAAAATAATTCCCTGATGTGTCAAAGTTGCGGTAATGCAACATGATTATGGACTTTGCTTCCGGTTTGTGTATTAAAGAAGAAATAATGAAAAAAAAGCAACAACAACAACAAAACAAAACAAAAAAATACAAAACAAAACAAAACTCATTAACAGTGCACATGTGCACGTTACAAGATAAAGGTTTTTCGTAACTGGCAAGACGGAAGAATATATTTATGAAACATTAAATGATCTACATGTACATGCATTCATGTCTAATGATTTGTTATAATGGAATCATGTGACTAATGCAGCAAGGATCAAAATTGTTATATTATGAGCAGCAACATCACATAAGGTGATATAATTCCAGAATTTGACTGTTTGTCAATGGTGAAAGCCTGAAATATTTCAACCACATAGGCCTACATGTACATAACATATCAAATATTGTCGTTGTAATGTAATGCCTGACAATCCGTTAGGAGTTATATTTCCCCTTAAGACGTTTTCCTTCAGCGCTGGGCTCTTGTAGGAAATTTGATCTCTTGAGGAATATACACTGTATGACTCCAGCAGGGATGTGAAGTGTTACATTACACCTCCTCAAAGGCAATGTCTGTATACCTGGTACATGTACTAGTCCATAATTACCTCCGCCAAGGGAGGAGGTTATGTTTTCGTTACCGTTGGTTTGTTTGTTAGTTAGTTAGTTTATCATTGTGCAAAATAACTCAAAAAGTAGTAAACGGATTTGGATGAAACTTACAGGAAAGCCTGAGAATGACATAAGTAACAAACGATTAAATTTTGGTAGTGATCCGAAAATTTTGGGGGAATTTATGAAGGATTTTTGACATTTTGGCAGGTAGGGTCAATGAACTTGGAGTTCAGGCTGCGTGTATTTGAGGTTTGCATGCGCGCACTAAAGTGCGTGCTCTAGTTTCTGCTAGGGCAAGGCGCGCCGTGCAGCTGAGGGTTTATGACATAACAAAGACTTCTATATTGGGAAATCGGGCGACTTAAAGCACACAATGCTATAAGTATGTATGGGTGGAAATCACTGATATCTCTATGGAAGAACAAGATCAGTGGTGGAAATGAGCTGCATGCTTGGCGGAGGTCTACGCTCTCAGAGTGCGTCTCTAGTTTAACATATTAATCGTGAGCACTGATTTATTGCATTCATGTCTGTACTCACCCACCATTGCATCTGATGATGGTATGAGCAGTGGACAGACCTGAATTAAATTGCATCTGAAATGTATGGAATCTTTGACCCGTTGAGGATGAGTCCTGTCGGAGTATACTCGGGCAAATGTCTATGGGAAATGTGTGTTGTAGCAAAATCAAACTGTCCTCAATGGGTCGAAGTGCCCCCAAGAAGGTGACTTGTGCAACTAGCCAAGGCATCCTCTTGACCACAATGCATTTTGTGAACATGTATTTATATTCAATTATTCATTTTTTGTTTTGTGTGTGTGAAGTCCTTGTCTATCAACCCACACCCCATGAATGAATGAATGAATGAATGGTCTGAAAACCTGAGTCTACTAATGCCGTAACCTTTCACCTTTCTCGTGCACGCCGTACATTAGCTCTCTAACACTTCATGGCCCGTTTCCGTGCCGACTGGTAAGAGAAATGACCATTCACCGTGCCTCCTCGCCTGCAGAACGCTTCGTGTTTCCCAGCTGTGAGGCGGTTCTTGTTTTGCAAAGAGGGCAAATGTGCATTCAAATGTTCTTCTCAATTGTTTCCTTTTTTTATCGGACTCAATGTAGCAAATGCTTGAATGAAAAGTGTTTTTTTGTTCATGAAAGATTGTGAGTACATTCCATGATTGTACTCTCTCTCCTAGCCCACCCGTCCCCTAGCCCATCCGTCCCCTAGCCCATCCTTCCCCTGCTCTCTCCCTCGGTCTGCTGTCCCAATTTTTTTTCCCCACTCTGCTTCAGCATCCCACCACCCCCCCCCCCCCCCTCCCCATATCTCTCTAGTGCCTCCAATTTTGAACTGTGTATGACTTTGCAGGCTATTTAGTTTTGAGATGCTTTCATTGATAAATGACGAATTTATGGTTACAACAAAACAAAAGAAACACTGTAGATAGCATTCATTTGTGAAACTCTTTTTTTTTTTTTTTATATTCACATCCAGGCAAAGAAAGAATGAATAGGCTCTTGCTTTTTTCTTTTTTCTTAGGCTGTTATGTCAAAGGTCAAAGGTCACAGGGTTGACAAGGAAGGCCATAGAGTCATTTTTCCTCTATTCCTTCTCTTAATAACCTTTAATCCTTATAATAATATAACCGTTATTCCTCATCATAATGTAACCGTTAATCCTTATCACATTCTCACCCTTAATCATTATTATAATCTAACCATACGTATTTATTAATTTATATCATAATGCATTGTATAACCTTTGATCCTGATAATGATTTAGCATTAATCCCGGTAATGAGCTGTCCTTTAATCCTTCTAACCTTTGATCCTTATACAAATCTAATTAAGTCATATTTGGTGCATGAATATCATCTGACCCGGGATTTTGTTAGGACAGGCGTATGCTTGGTATGAAATGTATTCAAGGTCAAAGGTCAACACATTGAGAATGAATCTGAAGGCTTTCATAATTACCGGTGTCAAGAGATGCTGATTAATCATCCAGCTAGAATTGGACTTAACCAAACGATTATAAAACCATTGTAGATATCAATGTAAAATACCATGGAGGGTTATCATGGAGGAGGAAAATTCAGTTGATGTGTTTTTGTCTTAATTTGCTTGGCAGGTGTAATTCTTGGTATCGCCAATACCTAGGTGCCGTGCGAAGAGCAGCATTTTAAATGCATTATGGGATAGCCCAGGAGAAAAACTTGCCCTAGTTTTGGCTGCATAATACAATGCACTCAGGTCACGTTCCGTCTTTATCCAGGGGTATTTTTTGTTGAAGATTTCTTCGCTTTTCATCATGTGACCAGCACACTGAAGTCGTGCAGTGGTGAACCATGACTCTAGTGACCGCAAATCAGTAAAATTTGGAAATTTTTAATTCTTTTTTTAGTGGAATTCTAAGCGAAGAAAAAAGCAGCAATGAAAGAAAAGCAGACACAAATTTCATTGAATTGCATGGGAACTAATTAAAGACAATGTGCAAACCAACCAGAAACAACATTGGCACTTAGGGATCCCACAATGCATCTTTGATAGCGCAGAAATTTTCTGCGCTTTGGCGATACCGAGAATTACCTTCGTTTTTTTCACCCCTTTGCATTCCTCAACTGTCTCTGTATACTGAAATGCTGCCTTGTATGGTATACTGGTGCCGTGATGTTCAAACAAGGAAATAACATAAGCTGCTTTACAGTGTCAATGCTCATAGATTACTAGTCTTTTAGGGGGAAAGTTTGTACGTGTGTATACATTTTCCCGTTTGCCTTGCTAACTTCTCCGAATGATGCGACTGTAATCTGACCCAAACTCTCTTTGCCTTTTGTTATTGTTGCGTTGCGCCCCTTAAAGGGATGGTATAGTATATTGGTGGAAATGAGGATTGGGCTGTTAACTTTTTGTGAGATACCAAGAAACTACTTATGAAATATAGTACAGAGCATACCATTCTAAGAGAAATTCAAAGTTATGTAGATGAAAATCAGTTTTGGAATAACTGAAACATCCAAAAACAAAGTAAAACGAAGCGATCCTAATTAAAGGTGGGTCCAGCTTTTTATTAGGAATGCTCTTTTTTGGATGTCTCAGCCATTTTAGAAGTGATTTTCATCAAGTGAATGTTGGATCCCTCTTGGAATTACATGCTCTTTAATATTTTATGAGAGGTTTCTCATCATCTTGCCAAAAAATAATATTAGAACCCTGTTGTTAGGTCTCAACCAAAACTATACGCTCCCTTTAATGATCTGGCCTACATGTATGAAGAGGGTGGATGTGATTCAATTGTCTTCATCTGCATGCATAGTATTGGGCAAGGACTCCTTGGATACCAAGTATTTTGCCCCCCTGGGGGTAAGAACCAGTCCGGGCTGAAGCAAGGAAATCGCCAGTGTAGTTGACCAACGGTGGTAATGGCCAGGGGAAATAGTCCAGGGACAGTTTTGCATGGTGATCTTTTAGCGTGTGCAAAGAGTTGTTGGTGTTACTGCATGGTATGCAGTCAAAGTAACTCCTGCTCATTTGATATTTGTTGCTTTCTCGTTTGTTATGTCCTGGCGAATTTTTTGATGTCATGTGACTCTGATTGAGAGAGGTAGGAGGTGCCCTCTCTCTGATAGTTTGTGTTTCTGTTCTTTTTTTTTTCCAGTAGTGTCTTGCAATGAACATGTTATTTCTCATTTGCGTGTGCTTTACTCTTTTTGTTTAAAGTTGTGTACTGCATGTCACAGTGAAACTTGATGCAATTTATACCAAAGAGAAAAGTTTTCTTTGCTTCGTGTTGAAGATTGGATCAATGTAACATAATCTGGTCACGGTTTACTGACTTGAAAATGCCACAGCAGACTGTTCAGGGGTTTTTATTTGCAGCTGTACAACTGATGTTGGAGTAGAGGGTGTATGTATACATATTCTGTGTACATGTATATATGCACAGTGTGCATTTATGCCACTCCTTTCGAGTTTTCCAGTCCATTCGAATTTAGCCATGGGTATACATGTATGTAGGTGTCCATAGTACAATAGTATCTTTTTTGCTTGTAAGTTCAGAATAGTTCCGATGTTGTAGCACAAGACTGATGTTAATTTTGCCTGGATTTGGAGTTATTGTTGTAAAAATGTCGAATGCAACATTCTTTTATTACTTTATTGATATTCTTCATCAAATTATCTAATAGAATTTACATTCCATCTCTCTCCTTTTCTTGTTTTTCTCCCATTTATTTTTCCTTCCAGACATCCCCGCCCGGTCTACCAGCCGGGGGTGTAGCCCCCGCCGTCCCACCCCCACCTCTCCCCTCCCAGCCTCGCCCGCCGCCGGCCGTCCCTCCCACCACCGGACACCTCCACCATCATCATCCCCATCATCCGGCCACGCCCTCCAGCAGCAGCAACACGCGGCCGCTGCCCACGCCTCCGCCGCCGCTCCCGCCCGGAGCCCCTGGGGGTGGCAGCAATGGGGACAGTCTGGAGGCAATTGTGCGGGTGCTGACCCAAGAAGGCTTCAGCCGGGGCGAGGTCATGAAGGCGCTGGACATCACCCAAAATAACGTTCCCATGGCGCGCCGCATCCTCAAGGAACTGACCCACCCCGGTCTCTCATCTACTTAAACCCCCCGACCCCCTCCTCCTCCTCCCTGTTAATCTTGAAATCAAAAGAAAGCTCTGCTTTTGCTGCACTTATCCTTTTTATGTGTCCCATCTAATGTTTTATCGTGCACTTATTTGCATGTCGACTAGCCGACAATGACAAAAGCTGCTTGTGAGGTGGAGTGGGGCTCTTCAGGAGCATTCTTTCACCACTGGAAGGATTTCTTTGGCCTCTGCCATTAGTGGCCAATATCTTTCTTGTATCTTTCATCATTGCATTTTTAGTTGTAGTTGTCAAAGGTCTTCATGACGCTAACTGACTTGTGAATATTGAGTGTGTATCAATGATGGGCATAGAATGAATTTTTTTTTTCATTTTATTCATATATTTTTGTTTTCCTACCTTGTTGATTGGTATGAGCATTGATGCCCCGGGATATGGTGGAAAATTGTTGATCCCAGAAACAGTTGTGCTGTTCTGAATGTTTTGTATGCAGCACAAGAGCAAAGCAGTTTGCCTCAAGGCTTGGATGCAGTGACTTTAATCTACTGCCCTGCTGCCTCGGATTTTATGATTTGTGTTTTTGTTTCCTTCAGTGCAGTAGCAGAATGTTGTCATAGTTACGCAAATGTAACAAATATAGTGATTATCATGACATCGTGGTCAAAAAACATGGGAGGCCACACTGTTGCTACTTAGATGGTGGTCATGAGAGATTCTCCCGCCTGGACCCTCAAGCAAAATTGGAGACTTGAGTCCTTTGCGGCCAGGGTCCAGGACCTGCTTAAAGTGCCCTGGAAGCTCTAGGGTTATAGATGCTCTCTTGTGCCGTCTTAGCCTTATTTTTGAACATGTACTGTATGACAAAAGTAAAGATGTGCGGAAGAAAGCTTAATTTTGAGCGGGAGAACTTGCCTCTGACATGAGAGACGCACAGCTAGAGCAGAAGAAATTCTTCCCCAAAGGGGAGAACTTGAGATTTTGAAATAAATTGACTCAGAGCTAGAGATTTCCTTCTAAAAACGGTAGAGTTGGAGTCTCTGCCACTTCGGCAATCTCTCTCAGTTGCCAGTCACCGCTCGATTTGCGGTAATCTCTGAGTGTGGCATGGTAGTCCTGTTGCTCGGGCAATATTCCTGAATATGCCCCTTGGCTGGGCAATATTCTTTTCCCCCATTGACTGGGCAATATTCTTTTACCCCCACTGACTGTCAGCTACTGCTAGTGAGCTGGGCATGAGTAATAAAGGAGTACTTTACTTTACAATCACCCCAATGCGTGGTTGGCACCAACAAAGCACTGTACATAACAAAAAACACATCCAGACGTACAAATGACACTTAGAATCGAACTAGAGAATATTAACAAGCTAAGCTGGCATTTACCAGCTGGGCCCATGCTTGTATAATGTCAGCATTTATATTCTAAACAATAAGTTGCCATGTACAGTATATTGATTCTTTTTCAAATGCAGGTCGTACCAGCCAACAATAACTAGGTATATGAATGGTATGTACAGAGACATTTCAGCAGCCGAGAAATATTGTACTCCCAACTTTACTCATGTCAAGGCAAGTTAGATAAAAAGACTTGACAAATATTAGACGGTATGCCTTAAAAACTGAAAGATCATATAAAACGAAGATAGTCACATTGGTCCTATATGACAGCTTACTACATTTTTCATGTATGAAATAAAATGTCCCACTTTCTATTCCAGTGTTTTAAAAGATAAAAGCTAGGCCTAACAATTATGTGTCTAACAGATAATTTGCTCTTTAAAGCCACCATACATAGTCATATAATGTAAGCACAGCCACATATGCCTTTGTATGACTTTCATCGAGATTAGGGCATCAGTAAATGTGAAAATGACAAAAAAAAAAAAAAAAAAAGGAAAGGAGAGGCAAAAGAAAGGAGAAAAACAAAAGAAGAAAACAAACTAAACTTTTCCCAAACTTCATATTATTTTAGTTTATCACCTGCTCTGTCAAAAAGCAGTCTCAACTCTGAACAGTTTGACAGTTTATTAGAGACTGCACAAGGTTTCTGCCTGCTTACAGTTGCAAGAGGTGTAACATAGGAATGCAAAGTAAAAAAAAATCTCTGAGGTATATTGTCTTCATAATTCACAAATTATGTACCACATGTGAAGATTGGATATTTGATTCTTCACTTTTTTGAAATAAAACTACATTTGCTTGTTTGTTTCTATGTTTGTTTGTTCTTTTTTTCAATTATAGGCTGATTTATCTTGTTCATATCTCTCAATCTACCAGAATAGTGGGATAGAAGGCAATGTACGCACCTTTTTTGTCATCACCCACATGCTATTATTATATGTGTTGTGTTACTCATATACTCCAGACTTCATAATGGAAAACATTGGTGAAGAGTATGCACATTTAAAAGTGCTGTACACTTTCTGTGTAAAAAGAGTGATTATACAGAGTGTCTATTACCTTCTAAAAGAGCAGGTCTCTTTACAATTTGAAGCTTGGGATCTCTCGTGAGGATTTATTAGCTGTGTATTTCTGCCTTTTAGCTGTAGCAGAACATTGCACGATATTTTGAGAGCGATTAGTTTGTTACTCTGTCTTTTCCATGAAAAGCATATCTTTGCAGTAAAGTCTTAACTTTCCTATCACATTACTATGAATAGTAGACTCTCCTATTGTTTTGTTTTGTTTTTTTTTTAAGGAAAGCATTACATACTGTATAAATTCTGTCATTTCATCAGGCCATGATACTAAATATATCAAAATGCTGAATGTTGAGAAAAGGCAAAATATGTTGTTGTTGTAAAGATGTTTGCATCATGAACTTTGGAATATGATTTAAACACAGGAAACCTGTATGTGGTAGACCAAAGGTTCCAATGAAAACAAAACAAAAATTACAGCAGGCAAACAAGTCCTTGTAGAAGTTTAACATACATACTTGTGTAGCAACAAAGGCTTTATCACACATTATCTGCAGTGGCAGTAGAAGCTTCAAATTCTACTACCAGTAAGAGTTCAATATGCAGAATCATTTAACCCTAAAAAGACTGGGCTATTTTGGTAGCTCGAAAGACTGGGGGGGGGGAGGGGCCTAAAGGGCCCCCCCTTAAGATCTCGGCCGTGGATCGCGCGATCGCCGCGGAAATTTGCACAATGGTAGTGTGCGATGTAATCTACAAGATCGTATATTTGAATTTTCCAAAATAGTCTTCTTTTATTTTATTTTGATTAATTATGCTAATTTATGCGAGAAATTAGACTTTTTTTAATCTAAATCAGTAAATAAAGCTCCAAAAGTGCTCATTTTTGGTCTAGATATTCTTTGTAGCATTCTTAGCAAATGTACTTGAAAAAAAATTCGGTATCAAAATTAATTTCTTATTTATTTTATTGTTTTATGAATTTCTTATGTATTTCTTTGTTTTTTCGACCTTTTGTTTTTGTTGTTTTTTTCAGCAAAATTTGTGGCAGACCCTTTTTGAAGCATAACACTACTAAAACAAATTGATTTTAGCCATTGAGAGTAAAAATAAGCATATTTATATGAACCATGTGATAAAACTCAATTTGTATTGACTTTGTCACAAAATCACATTTTTGAGCCATTTTCGGTCTCACGTGCATGTACAAAAAGTTATGTAACTTCAGAACCGTACCCCCGTGCGTCACAAATGTGGTGTCAAAATGTGCGGGAAACTTGAAAGAAAAAAGTCATAGAGCATCGCGGCGAGAGCATTGCGTGTTGCTGAGTAATCGCGCAAAATGTCGAGGGGGGGGGGGGGCCTTTTAGGCCCCCCCCCCAGTCTTTTTAGGGTTAAACCCCTTGCGTGCCACATTTGCACACCTGAATCAGTTACTGGATGGTCATCTTTGTATAATTTGCTCAAACGCACAACGTCAGTCCCCCCGATTCTGCAGAGGTTCACTGGAAAAGTAAGGTATCTCTCTGTGTCTGCGTAAGAGAATGTAAGAATTTCACTGATATTAGGATTCATTTTTGCCTGAACGCACATATGTGTGCGTAAATGGGTACCAAAGGGATATACATATTTCTGTAGTAAATGATTTGAAGATCATGTACAATGTACACACTATGAAGTGTTGCTGCATTTAAAGAGACAAATATGTTAGTTTTTATATCTCTCTCTCTCTCTCTTTCTCTTTTGCTTATATAAGAGAATTGATGCCTTTCATGCACTTTATTCAAAGAAATGTGAAAGGTAATGGATTTATTATCCCCACTTCCATTGGTCCTCCAGTCTTTGTACATCACTCCACCAGAAGAGGGCAGCAGACATGGCATTTGGTTGTGCAAATCTGTGAGCAACACTTTCGTTTTATTTCTTTTGCATCCGATTGAAAAGAAATCAACAAAATATGAGGAATGCACGGATGCAAGACACTCTGTTATAGATGAGGCTGCATGATTCACCTTGTCTTGCCCATGTTGGGGGGTTATTGTTTTTGTGAGTACATCGTGAGCAGGCAAAATTCTGTTTCAATTTAGGCTGGAGTGGTGTGTTGTCATTTTTTTTTGATAAGAAATCATGAATTACACATTTTGTACACTTAAAAGTGATCATTCCTTTAATTACTTTCTGATGGCATTTTAGTTGTGCATTTACTACTTAAGAAAATTATGTCTTTTACTAATTTAGGTAATTAACTGAATCTTTTGATTGTGTGATATACATTGTATGAATGCATCAAGTGAAGAAAAAGGTGTATGTATATATTCTTTTGTACTACAAAGAAATTATGAAATTCAAATGTTCTATCATAGCATTATAATGTAGGGAGACTGTTTCTATTTGTGACTGTTTATCCATTTCAGTAGATTATGGATTTCTTGCTTCACTTTGTAGAAGACTTGCTTTAGAGTAACAGCAAAAGATGAAAAGAAAAATCAAGGCTTTATCTCGTGCAACCAATGCTGTGACTATAATGTACTATTAAAAGAGAAAGCAGTTTTAAGAAGAAATATTTGCCGGTGTGAATTTGGCTTTGGCATACATTGTAAATCAAAGCAAATTGGATGCATTGCCTGGAAGATTACTGTGGTTGTACTGCATGCATGAGTGTGTGTGTGTGTTTGTGTGTGTGTGTATCTGTCTGTCTGTCTGTCTGTGTGTATGTAATTTTATGTGTGTGAATGGCTAATGTCTTGTCACAATTGTCAATAGATTTTCCTCACAGAGCTAGTTATCAAAAGCTCAGCCGTCTAGACTTCCACATTAGATTCAGGATCTTGGTACTGTATAGGGCTTACGGCAGTGCCTTCTTGGCGTAAGTCAGAGAGTTATTTCAAGTATCCCTTTTCCAGTCCAGCTTGCATCAATGAGACTTAAACCCCATTTATACTAAGCAAAAAGGGGGTTCTAAAGCCTCCTATAGCAGCCTCGAGCAACCTTTCAGCTCAGTATAAACAGACAAGAGGCTGCTTTTTCAGAGTGGGCTTTCGAACCTCCTCGAGGAGGCTCTGAAACCCGCTAGCAGTATAAACGGGGTATTAGACTACACCCTTAACATACCCCAGTTACCTACCCACTCGTTCAATTGACGACCAGAGAGGCGTTAGCCATGCAACTTCTGCAGAGGTTATGCCCCAAGCTTGTCCAGACTGACAATTATTGACAAAATTTTGTCAATCAAAATGCCAGGACTTTCGAATTAACAAAACAATTGGCATATTTTATTTTATTTTATTTTATCTCCCCCCCCCCCCAATCTGATTCAAAGAATTTTCCTGCCCCCATTCCCAGCAAAACCTATCTAAACAGGCTTTGGATGGTCTACCTCTCCTATTAACTTGTTTTTAATTCACAAAAGGAGATTAGAATGTAACAGTCTGTTGATTATGCTAAAATACAATTGCATGAAGCACATGTCACATACAAGCTGTAGCAGAATGTCAGCAGACATGTACTAATGAGTGACTGCAAACTGACATACTCATGTGTAAGGCACACCTATATTTTGCATTTGTTTTACTTCAGTCAATGGACTACTGCCTTGTCTTGAATTCTGTTTGAATTACCCCCGGGAATTCAGGCTAAAGAGATAGATGGTGGCACAATTCATTGCAATTGTGTGGTAATTTAGATATTGATCCAAATCAGAATCCACATAACATAGCAATGTAAAGTGTTTTCCAAAATTGTCTCGCTGTTATCCTCTTTCACACTTTTCATGTACTGCAAACTTTTCATCACACATAGATCAGTCGGAATTAGTGCATTTTGAATTTGATTAAAAGGCTGAATATGCATTTTTTGCTTATTTTCTTTTAGAAAGTCCAGCAACAGTGTTGGCATGTTGCCATCATAGTTTTAGATTATCATTTTTTAATTCTCCAAGATTGAGGTCTTACACCCACAATTTTGGTTAGATATTACCCCCCTCCTTTTTCTGTCCATATTCTTGTCGCTGTTTGTGGTACTTGAAGGGAATATCGCCATTAATATTGAAGTATGTTAAATTCAAGTTACTCTGATGATCATTTACATTCTCCCTGCACCAGACAATTGAAATTTCTTCGTAAAAATAATTTCATGAAACCAAATCTTCATATTCTATTGCCCATTGGCGTATGTTTCATTTGTGTAATAGCGTCTATTATTGAATACTCCCAATATTTTTTATTGCAGAGCAAATAGACATAAATCGTACAAGACAAATTCAGTTTGGAATTTGTCATCTATTGATTTTCATGTATTTAATATGCTAATCTCTGGAAAAAAAAGTACAATTGCATATTAGGGAAAGTCATAGAAGACAAGTGTCATTTTTGCAATATACATCATAGTGAGATCATATCGCCACCATGGTTGCCATTGAAACTTTGCATTGATGCAAAAAAAAAAAAAAAAAAGTTGCTCTTTGTTTCACTTGGTATTGAGAAAAAAAAAATGCAAAGTGCTGGTTGAACTCATTTTTAATTCATCACTTCCAAGAAACTGCACAACTGTGGTTTGATGTTACACCATCCTCTATAAATGATATTTGCTATTCATCGACAGTGTTTCATTAGGTATGTGTACATGGATATTAAGATATGCTCTTTCGGTCGTACCCTTTGTTGTTCATTGTTATTAATTTCTTTGCTTGCAGAATTTCTAAAAGCAACTGATTGTCAAATTGTCAGATGGGCAGTTTCTTTTTTTCTAAATTTGGTTGTGATTTTGTGCAAAACTGATGATGTTATCCAGCCCATTTAATGTCCCTCCAGTATACGATGTATGATACACCCTTAGATTCAATGTTCTGATGGAGCTAGGTGGTAATTTCTTTTTCAAAATTACATCAGACATTGTATCAGTGAAATCTTTCATTTTTCATAACTTGGTGATTACAGATTAAAGGGCATGGTAATGTGTGTTTGTTACTCAGTGATGATGTAATCAACCTGATTTGTGACCCCTCTTAAATTTCAACAGAGTTTTAGGTGCAGCTTGCGGTTGATATGAAAATAAGCATTGTCAACTGTTCATTGTGTTAAGCTGCTTTAGTAGCTGTTAGTTTGGGATTTTGCTTTGCCTTTTCTTTCAAGTGCTTCAGTTTGTGAGTTCTAAGTCTTTTTCTTTCATAATTTCATTTGCTGCAGTATGTGTACATGTTTTGCTGTTCTTAAACCAGATGATCTCATCACCCATGTCTGTGTGGGCTGTGTATGGAATCAGAGAAGAGTTGGACTTTGCTGTAAAAGTGGAAATTTTCGCACGAGTAATTTTGCGCGCCTGGCCTGGTGAGATGAAGTTTTCATGTTTTTAGTACAGCGATTCGCATGTTTTTTTTTTTTTTATTTTTGCACTACTTCTTCTGTAGCGCGAAATACGCAAAAATGTGCACATTGTCAAAATCTCCACTTTTACAGTAGTGTGTTCACTGCTGACAGGTTGACTGGTACAAAATGTATACATCACTAAAAGTTTGTTTCTTTTCAGAGTGTATTTACAGGGTTTCCCATATACTGCACAAGACGACTCATTTTAATGCCTCGTGATAAAGCCAGTAATGGAAAGTTGTCATATTGCGTTTACATATGAAGCAACAATCAGTAGGGTTACATATCTGTTCAATACCTACATGTACCCCCTCCCATTGTGCTTACAAGGATTATAACCTTTAATACACATACATCTTTGAGAAAATTTAACAATACAATTAAATGTTAAATATTTTAATTGAAGCAAAAATTCAAATGTTACAGGTGTGTCTCCACCTCATGAGTAGTCATGCGACAAACTTATGTTCTTAATATGACCTATGGCTGTGAAAATATTGATACGCTTGTCCACTACCAAATTGGTGATACAGTAGATCCTACATACATTGTACGAATGAAGTCAAATTTCAAATACATTGTACAGTTATTTAGTGAATTTGTTCTGGCGAACAAAGTTTGCCGAGGCTCAACCAACATGGAATCAATTACCGATTGTAAATTGAAATCCTACAAATTTGTAGGTAGAGCCTACCGTGTACTAACAGCGTTATGTCAGATGTGGAGAGATACCTGGTATGATGATAGTTATTTTGCCCATTCCATTCCTTTTATATTCTTTTGAATGCTTATAAAAAAAAACTCTGATGTAACAAGGTAGAGGGTGTAACAAGGAAATTACAGTCGTGGTTCCATGTAGCTTGTCTTAGCAACGTTTCCTCGTATTGAGGGGTGCATATCACGAGACCCGACACCCACGAGTCATACAGGTGTCGGTGTCGGTCTAGTGGGATGACCCCATATTGCGATGGGCGTAGTAGATGCAGGTGCATCTAAGAGCTTTGGAGATGTCCTTTGGAGAAATATCTACATAAATTTGAAGAGTGTGGACTGATCTGTTGACATATTGTTTGGGTGTTTTTGTTAATTTTTGTTCAGTATTTCCCTTGGTGTCTCCCTTGTTCTTGCTCATCATATATTTCTGTCTTTCAAATCTGCACGGGAGCAATTTCACCGGTGGGAGAAAGAGGAAGTTGATTCCACACAGCGTGAGGATTATTTGGTATTTGGATTACAGATGGGAAATGAATGTTTCCTATACTGCAGCTGAACATTTAGCTGTGCACTTTGTTGATGCATGAATCAGTTTCTTTGTTTTGTCTTCATTTTGTTTGTGTTGTTTTTGACAGCAGGTACATGTACAAATTCTCACTGCAGAAAGAATGAAGGGAAAAAATATGTTTTAGGAGAGGATTTGATATATAGAGGTCGTAAGCATCCTTGTTTGGTCCGATTTACGACAAGGTCGTGTATACAGACTAACTAATGCAAAGAAATGTCGAGGAGGGGGGATGCCTCCCCCCCCCCCCCACCCACCCCAAAACTGTCTAGTGTGCGCATGAGTGTGTGCATGTATGTACAACGTGTATGTGTGTGCATGTGTGTATGTGTATGTACAAGTATGTGTGTTGGTACATGTATGTTTGTGTGTAAGCCAAAAAAAATCAACACAAAACAGGATTCAGCCTACAACAGAAAAAAAGGCCAATAAAAAATTGCAGTCAGTTTTTTTTTTTTTTCCATTTGAAAGTGAAGCATGAGAAACTTTAAATACTTTCATTTGAAACTTGCGTACAGCATATTATTTTACAGAGCTACAAAGTTGCTAGTAATTTCTTTCATTAGCATTGTATTGAAGAAAAGTGCAGAAATTGGATCATGTAATGCAGTGTAGTAAGTTCTGTCTTACAGGTACATCAAGTAATTTTAAGCTTTCTTTCTGTACCCTGGCACAGAGTAGGCCTTCACAGTCTTGATTACTTTGTGTGTGTGTGTGTGTGTGTGTGTGAGTGTGTGTGTGTGTGTGTGTGTGTGTGTGTGTGTGTGTGTGTGTGTGTGTGTGTGTGTGTGCATATTGCTTTGGGCGACATCAAATATTGTTGCTTGTACACTGTAATGCATGCATGCTGTATTCTAATTGAAAATGTTGTTAAAGGGGCAGACATTACTGGGAGACAGGAGAAGTGTCTTCTAAAGCGCATAGTTATGCCATTTGTACGGATCAAGAAGTTGTAACCATCATACTACTAGCTCTTTTGTATCGAAAGTCTGGTCTGTATGTGGGCAAACCTGTCTGGGTTTAATTTTACTTAAAAAAAGTACTGCTTAACTTCTTTTTTTTTTTGTATTTCATCACATGAAATATATAAGCTCACTTGTGTAATTGTTTTGCTTTTTTTTTTCACATAAAGTGAAAGCGTTTTACAAGAATGACATTAATGGTCTACATTTGTTGTACTGTAATATATCAATGTGTGTTTCATATGCAAACATTATTGTCAGCTATTTGCAAAACAAAATCAAATGTGTTGTATTTTTATGATGCAAAATGTTGAATGCTTTCCTGGTAAATTTGTCTGATACATGTATGAGAGAAAGAGGAAAAAAATACAAAGCTACAATTTTGAAAATATTGACTCCACATTAGTTGAGGCCTATGGTATGTTGTGTAAAATAATACATGTGAATATGTTGTGTATAATTTCTTAATGAACATCAATCCATTGTACTACAAAGTATTTGTTTTAAGCCAGAAATAAACTATATATATGACACAAAGAGGATGGCAATTCAGTGTATTTCTTGTGTACTTTTTGGTTTTGTAACGTGTAGATACACACTGTGTTTACACTGAAAACACCAAATGAGCTACATGTGTAGGTATACAGTCAACCTTGCCCAAGTCGAATCTACATTGTATTTGGACTGAAGAAATACAGATACTTTGTAGCTTTGACTTGGAGAAAATTCTACTTATGAAGGATTATATCAATAGAATAAAAAGAGAAAAAGACTTGAAAGGACATTCAACTTTAAATCAATAGGCGATCATTCCACTTATGCGAGGTCGACTTAAGCAAGGTTGACTGTACTTTGTGTTCAACTTGATTTTAAAGGGATGATAAAGCTTTGGTTGAGATTAGGGATTCAGATTTTAACTTTTTGTAATAAGAAACCACACATGAAATGATAAAGAGCGTACAATTCCAAGAGGAATTCAAAGTTTATTTGGTGAAATCGGTTTTGAAATGGCCGAGATATCCAAAAACAAAGTAAAACAAAGTGGTTCTTATAAAAGGTAGGTCTACTTCAAAACCAATTTTCTTCATATTAAAGCAGTTTCACATTATCTCGCAAAAAAGTTGGAAACTTGCTGAAGCTCTATTTCAACCAAAACTATATCATCCCTTTAAAGGTACATTATTGACCTGGGATTCACGAGGGCGCTGTTACATGGACCCATGTTCATGCATCTACCATATTCCAAATGCCTGGGTAGAATCCATAATGATGGACTTGTGTCCAAAAGACATTCAGCCTTTGTGCCTGGCTGGTTCCGCCTACCATTTCCACACAGACCCTTCCTAGGCAAAATTTGCTTGCTAGCTACATGTACATGTACAAGATCTAGCTGTGGAAACATGTGCGTTACTGTAAATACATGCATGATCTATTTTCATTGACAATTACCAGTAACTAGTTTTACTTTGTAAATCTTCGTAATGAAGATGCCAGCAAGCATTATGCCATCCAGCAGTGCACAGAGCATACCATTTTGAGAGGAAATTAACGTTTATTTGATAAAAATCGGGTTTGGAATGACAGAAACGTCCAAACAACAAAGTAAAACAAAGCGATCGTAATAAAAGGTGGGTCCCACATTTTATTAGAATCGCTCTGTTTTGGATATCTCGGCCATTTCAAAACCAATATTCATCATACTGTATACATGCTAATGTTGAATTCCTCATGGAATTACATGCTCTTTCATATTTCATAAGAGGTTTCTCATTATCTCACCAAAAAATTTTAAAAACCTGAAATTGGGTCTCAACCAAAGCTACATGTATACGACCCCTTTAATAGATCAAGTAAAATCCAACGGATGCAAGACATCAACAGTTTAGTGAAAGTCAGACACAAGACAGAAAGTCACGGGCTGGAGCATTTCACATATTTTTATAAAATAATTGATAACCATCACAGTCCCATGTGCTGAATTGGATATGGTGATGATGCAATGGGTTCACGCATCTCCACCTGTACACAAAGTCTTTCTTCTCTCCATTTTTTTACTGCATCAAAAACATAATTTTATCACATCCAAAATGATTTCAATGTTGTGGTAACTTACTGACAATGGGAAAAGGGTGTAAGTCTCATAAATGCCAAAGTATTAACCAAAAAACATGATTTTGATATTTATAAAGCAGAACCGTTGTGAGGCAATGACATTATTGTCTTGTCTAGTCTACACTTATGTTTGTAATTTAATATCTTTGTTTTATACATACTAAAATCTCACAAGCTTACAATTCTATGTTCGCTTTAGATAAAAACTTCCTTGGTTCTGTTTGATAGATCTGTACTCTATCCATTACAGTAACCTTGAACACAGAACAGCTTTTTACTCAGAGATACCAACTTCTTGAAAAAAAAAAAAAAAGAAAGATGGAATATCCTTTAAAAAATAAAAAATAAAAAAATCAGATTTTGGAGAGAAAAATCAGATTTTCATAAAATCTTGACACACCACTAGCCTGTTGGCACCGGACCAGTAAAAATGTCAGGAACCCCCCCCCCCCCCCCTCCAAAAAAAAAAAAGTCCCCCTGGTAAGAATGGGCAAGTAAAATGTTGCTACTTCGACATTAATGAGAAAATTGTATCAAAGCATCTACATTTTTTTCCCCCCATTTAGGTTCATCGTTCAACATTTTTGTAGGGTTGCAGGGATTTAGTCTTTCTATGTGATGTGGTGGTTTTCTGCAGTTTTCTGTGGTGTAGACTTTATATTAAATTTACTGGCTTCATCTAATTTTTACTTGAAAGATCATGAAAAGCTGTACTTTAAAGAGGCGTTATCATATCATCATACTTCACTCTGTTTATTGGCATTGACTGCTTACCTACATCCAAGTGTAATTGATATCATTTTATTCTCATGCCCCACTTTAGGCTAATTGACCCTGTCATACACAAAATTTTGTGTGTTATCTTTGCACATGATCTGACAGAAGCAACTCTCACAGGTTTCCACACTGTTCGACAATCATAATGCACTTCCCAAACTGATATGACATTTATAGTTAATTCTTGTTTTATTACCCTCCCCCCCTTCCCAAATCTTAATATCCTGTGATATTCCAATTCCTTTCTAACAATTCAATTCTTATACCCTTTCAAGAGTCTTAGAATGGCTAAAACCTTTTCTGTGGTTCGTAAAACAGCACTGATAAAAAAATATTACAAAATAATCTGGTGTTATCACCTGAACCCGTTGAGGACGAGTCCATAGTATACTCTAGCAGGCGTCTGTGGGAAATGCTTGTTGTAGCAAAATCAATCCATCCTCAACGGGTTAAAAGGGCCTCAACTATAAGTCTACTACCACTGGTGCCTCATCCTCTGGCTCTTCGTCAAAGTCCCAGTTATACTTTTTGGTCAGATTCTTCTTGAACTTGCGTCCTTTCTCCTTCAATGCCCCCTCGGCCGTCGAAGCATTCATGTTGATGAACAGCTCCCTCAGTGTGATCGTCAGGAAATTGTCGCTGGACACAATATCGACAAAGAAGTCCTCCGGGATCTCCCGCAGCTGAAAATGGAGCACAGTGACGAGCGCCGAGTAGAGTTCGCTGTGAGTCGATACGGCTTCGATGCACGAGCTGAGGAGATGGACCAGCCGCTTCCACTGGTCAAAGGCGTCGTAGACCTGTCCGATCAGGAAGCATACAAAGGCAAGCTGTAACTCGGCCAGGATTCCCATGCTGGACGACGCGTAGTTCTCACTGAGCAGCGTGTCCAACTTGTGCGTGTGGTCAAGACTGTACTTTGTGATCTCTCTCGGGGTGGCGCCGTCGGGATAGTTTCTCGCCGGGATTCGCGAGAATCGGATCTCGGTGCCCGGCTCGCGGTGCATCTGAGGCAAGTGGTCCTCGGGGTTCCTGCTCTTGTGGAGCTCCTTGTTGGCCTCCGCCATCAGCTTCCTGTCGGCCGTCGTTCTGGTCGCCATATCGGGCACGAGCTGTGCCACGGATACGACCTTGCCACTGAGGGGAGACAGTCTTTCCACAATGTCCTCACTGACAAGGTTGGTAAGCGACACCCATCGCTTCAGGCTCTCATAGGGATACGCTCCAAGGAAAGCATCATGCTCTCGAAGCCTCGCTTTCTCTTCCTCGTCCGAACCATCAACAACTTTGACATCTGCAAAGTCTTCAATCACCGCATCCCATCGCTTGATGACGATCTCTCTTGCTTTGAAGAAATGGAAGAATCCCGTCCTGGGGGCTGTGCTGCGACTGCTCAGGTTAACGGCGCTGTAGTAGATGAAATGAACACCGGGAGGGATCATCTTCACACCCTTGAAACGTTCTCCAGTGTTCCAGGAATTGTAGTCAATTCCAAATTCTGTTCCTTGGGGGACATCAAGGAGAACAAGCGCTGCCCCTTCCTCAAATAAGATGTTGGCAGCATCCTGACTCATTTCTGTCCCTGCCATATTCCTAGCATTGAAAACAGAAGGAGAACATTAAATGCAATTCATTAGTGTGAAATGACACAACTGTCACAAGCATTGCATTATCAACGTCTTAAAGTATCCATTTTTACAGACCGGATGATGACATTTGGAAAGCCTGCGAGGCATTTGTAGTACTGTGGGCACCTTACAACTACAATGTAGCTATAAAGTAAAAAGGTAAGTAGATGGTTCTAAATAAAGTTTGTTCATCAATGTCAATGAACTTGTTTGTGTCTGTGTGTGCACCCTCCCCCCCCCCCCCCCCCCCACCCCGGGTGCTCCTTGTACCCTGTACGCATACGCTTTGCGTTTGGGCTTGTCGCAGTAATAGGTACCCCCCTTATGCTTAGCCTAGCCCAGCAGTAGAGTAGAATTTCTCAACAAATTTCATTCAATTTGCCATATATCCATAGTCTATTTGCCCAATGTTTTTGTGATCCTGCTTTCTTGAAAAATATATTGCATTGGTAATTCCATGCCATGGCTACCTTCAAATTCAGTTTCAGATTGTGCAAGCAGTGAGCAGCAACGCTAACTTTTTAGAGTAAAGTACTAGGCCTCCTATCAGCCTATGCTGCAATCAACAAATGTTTCCCCGACAACTGACATGGCTCAAATTATTTTACCATTACGAGTGATTGAGCATGAGAATGAACTGCCAAATATTTCCTATGATTTTGGTGCTATTTTTTCTCTGAAATTTGAGATATCAACATGGGTACAAAGGTACATCAGCGCCTATACTGTATATCATGGGACCATAGCATTTTACTAGTGTCTAACGTTAGCAGTTAGACAGCGCCCGATCCGAGACAACAAACTTTATAGCACACGCTACATTACATGAAAATGAATACATAGGACTACGTCGTCGGTAGTCTCTGGTCGGTATCATATCATTGATTATGTCAAGTGGGGAAGGGAGGACATGAACAATTTGATTCAGTAACGAAAACATGTTGAATTTACACCATTGTACTTACAGGTCTTCAAAATTCTGTCATCATTCTGTATTTCTGGAACACAAGAACGAATTCTCACCGAGATCGAGTGCACGGACTGCCACGGTATGAAGACGATGAATGTCGTTGTCATTGCCCCAACTGGAGATGGCGCTATGCATCTGAGGGTCACAAAGGCCTTTGGGTTGATTGAGAATGTAGCACTAACAGAAACTGTACAATAACTGTGACACATGATTCAGTGAAAGTTAGAACAAAAAAGGGGGAAAAAAATCGGACGATTTGTACAAAGGTTATGAATTTTTAAAGTTTCAGTGCCACCATCACTGGATGAGAAGAATACGACAGTTTACATTGTCACATGCGTAGAATGACACCTAGATCTAAAGAAAAAAAAGCGCAATTTTTATACATTTTCAAAGTATAATAATCACACCATCAGATAGAGCAAACTTAAACCTTTCCAGTAATATCTCACTTGTGACATATAACAAGGAATATTCTAGAAGTTGTATTTAAAGATATCCCGTATTTTCTTAAATTGTTGTGTGTGTGTGTGTGTTTTAGCAGCTTTAAAGGACAAGTTCACCTTCATTAACATTAAAATTAAGAGAATGCAGGAATATTAGTAGAACACATCAGTGAAAGTTTGAGGAAATTGGACAATTGATGCAAAAGTTATGAATTTTTAAAACTTTTGTGTTGGAACCTCTGGATGAGGGGACTACTACGGCTCGTGATGTCATATGAGTACAACAGTATAAAGAAATCGTAAAGAAAATTCAACAAATTTTCACTTTTTTCGCATAATAAAAGAGCACTTGACTTGCCTCTTTCAAAAGGCAATGGGAATAATATTAGCATAACATAATATATGTCAGTAACGAGTCAAGGGAATGTGTACTATTTTCAAAAGATGAAATTTTGTGAAATTCTCTTTATATTTTCCTTATATTGTTGTACGCATGTGACATCATACACTGCAGTAGTCTTCTCATCCAGTGGTGACTGCACAGAGCCTTCAAAAAGTCATATCTTTTGAACGGATTGTCCGATATTCCTCAAACTTTCAATGATATGTTTTACTAATATTGCTACATTCTCTCAATCCTTATGTTTATGAAGGTGAACTTGTCATTTAATCACGTATATTTTAACTAAACAAGAATGGAATTGGCTCGTTTTGCGATAAAACTCTTAATACACATCAGTGAAAGTTTGAACATAATCAGACAATATTATTTATTCAAACGTTATGAATTTTTGAAGTTTCAGTGCCGCCGTAAATGGATGAGAAGACAAAGTTAACAGTTTGCGATATCACATGCGTAGAACGATAGGCTCTATAGGCCTGCAGAAAATAATAAAGAAAATTCAACATAATTAACTTTTCTTGCACATCACACTTGACTGATGGCAGCCTCTTTCAGGAAATCGAGGGAATAATAGTTTATTGCAAAACGACCTGAGCGCCATTTTTAAACATTTCAAACTAAGTCCACCATTAAAATAATAGACCAAACCTTTCCAGTAAACACTTTGGGACATATTTTGTATAACAAGGGATATTCTAGAAGTTATGATTAAAAATTTCCTGTATTTTTTTTTTTATCATTTCCTTTGCTTTTAGCAGCTTTATAAATTTGTCAACTTAACAAGAATGGAGTTAGCTCATTTTGCGATGTGTTCTAGTAATATTGCTGCATGAACTCAATCCATTATCAAAGTGAACTTGTTCCATTAATATCCGGTCAATAGGGCATGGAATCGTGACTGGAATGTCAAAAGATTACAAAGGAGTAAAGTATATCGCGGTCCCCGTCTGATAAAACTTAATTGTCATTTATAAAATGAATTTCATATCGATATCGTAAGACTTGCGAATTATTTCAACTTGCCATTCGTTGCATAAAGGTATATCCGTCTTAATGATATAACGATTTAACTGTATTATTACGAATTATTACGATCAGTCATTACTTGTTACAGTTATAACGCTAACACAAAAGGCACACCTAACTTATGAATATTAATTGTCCTGACTTCCTAATGATCGTCAGAGTACTTTTATGGTTGAAGAGCATAGTATAATATATATATATTTTTTTTAATGAAGAGTTTAAATCCTAAAGGATAATGACCCGTTTCATTCAAGATATTTGAGATTAAAGCTGCTAAAATCCAAAAACCAACAAAAGGCCTAATTGCTGCTAGTAATTAATCGTTATCTCATGCAGTTAAATGGCATCTTTAAAACTTTTTTTGAAGAGTTTGATTACAAACCGGATGTTGCTTTTTTTTTAAGGTTCAGTTGACTTCAATTAGATTCATCTTTATAATTTCATTTTTTTTCTCAAATAAATAACAATTCATTGACATCAATACAACATCCGCATAAGAATACAGAATGTATCCAACCATGTATTTTGATTGCGACTGAACACATATATTAATGGTCACATCATAGTACGAAGGTGTCTCCGGGGGGTATGGGGCCTAAATAAAAGCTAGCAAAGTCATAGGTGTGAAAACGTTTAGAACGAATATAAATGTTTTGATCAACTCGGATTATTCCATTATCAAAATCAATGTTAACAAATGAACTAATATAGACCACCCGTCATGTTGCTTCTCGACCTATCTGTTGGATAAAAACCTACACTTTGAGGTGTTTGAAAAGAATAATATACCGTACTGCGTTATGATGTTACTCAGCGAAGTGCGTATAAAACAACATTTCGGACCTGAGGAATTGCTCTGGTTGGACTAGGGTACCGGTTTGCATGAACGGGGCTAGTCGAGTGCCGAGTTCGATGGAGATTGATGATGTGTGAAGCTTACGTAAACAACAAACAATACCGCTCCCAGATATTCATGTACCATTATCATCCTTGTTCAAAAGCATTTGAGTAAAATTCTAAGATGTTATTAGGAGTTGTATTTGTCTTTGTAGCATCTATTCAGGGCGGCATTACTAAAGCCTAGATCAGCTAATCTAGCTTACGGGGGTAAGACGGCTCTTCGTGGCAAAGAGCTGCATAAATGTTTTTGTCAATCGTGTCTGTGTGATTGTGCGTACTGCGCTAGGACTCGGTATAATAGAATTCACGCAATGACCGTAAAAGACATCGTATTTAACTTAAGGCTGATTTAATGGTTCAGCATTTTTTTTTTTCTCATTAATTAATTAATTAATTAATTTATTTATTTACTTTTTTTTTTGTATGTGGCCACTATATGCAGGTAAATAGATATTCTCCACGGGATACAAAGTGAGTGGCCGCTGCCGCGTTAGGCAGGTTGCCGCTATAAAAGGGGTTCATAATACAGGAATTTTGTGCGGGGGATTTTTCAGTGGCCGCTATAGGCAGGTGGCCGCTAAGACAGGTTTGACTGTAACTGTTTTAGTTTACTTTTAAAGGAGAATAAAGATAAGGAAGAAGTGATTTCTCGAGGAAAGCCGGATCAGCTTTAATCTCAAATTTATATTGAGATTTATATTATTTTTGCATTAAAATAATTTATTGATAATATATAACATAAAATAATACATCGCAATGTGATTCCTTTTTTTTTGGGGGGGGGGGGGGGGGGGGGGAGCGGTGCCTTTTAATATTTGTGGCCGTGCATCACAAAACCGACAAAAAGTCGCAAGCCCTGATTTTACGTGAGGAATCAAGATAGGTGAAACGGGTGGACCGATAGTGAATCACGAGATTTTCATATTTTCTAAAAGAGCCATTCTTCATCAACATCTCCCTTTAGTCCTCTTTTCATTTCAAAACCATTCACATATAATTATTGTACACACTCTCCACAAATTCAACTGTAATAACTTTTCAAAAGATGATGCTATACTGCTTTTAAATTTCTTGTTCGTCAGAGCATGCTCAATTTCAGCTTAATCTGATAATCTCTTCATTGTTCAGCTGTCCCCTGGAGTTTTACTTCTCGTTTTTTGTCTTAATCATTGCAGAATCGGCTTGAGCGCTTGAGTAGCCCCTGTACGGCGAACTTCAATGCTTCTTTTCTCAGCAGACACACCTTTCCAGAGTCTGTGTGTGCTTTCCTTCCAATATTTTAGATAGGTTCGCTGCACACTAGATTCCATTTGAATTTAGTTACACATCATTTTAAAGCTTAGAGTCTGCTTTTTCAGACCCTGCCCTTCTTACTTATAGAAACCAATATTTGGCGAATTTTTGTTGGTTTTGTTATGCAGGAGGGCCACATTTTTATCTTGATGAATACAAAGTGTCATTTTTTTTTCTTTCTTTCTTTCTTTCTTTCTTTCATTCTCTCTCCCTCTTCATATTTTCCCACCTTGGTGAACCCAGCTCCTTGCCATTTTTCATTTTCATTGTTTTTTTTTTCTCCCTCTCACTGCCTAAGAATCTGATTTTCTTATGCTACCAAACTCAAAAGCCTTATGCTTTTTTTTTTTTTTAAATAACTTGAACTTTTATTTTTCAAATTGATGATTCTTATATTGATGTTTTTTATTACAACTTGTTGACAAATTGCCCTTCATCGACCTAAACAAACACAGAATGGTGTTTATTTACACAAAGAAAGGGCAATTTGTCTTGCTTTACTCATTGGTTCCCATGGTTACCATATGGTAAAATTCTGAGCAAAGCTTGTCCTCCCCCTCCCCAAAATAAAAGTGATCACGGAACATGACACTCCTACTCTATGCTACAATGGAAACTTGATATCAAAGACATTTGATATAACAAATACCTGATATACCGAAAGAATTCATCCTGTCCAAAAGAATTTATTTCCTTTGTCTTGTATTGTTTAATGACTACTGATACAACAAAGTATCTGATACAAAGAACAAACTATTGTCTTGGTCCCAAGGATCTTGTTATACTGAGTTTCCACTGTACAACTCGGAACTCTATCATACTCTTATCACCACAACACAACTTACAAAAGCAGTACCGACTAGAGTATTACTTTTTTTGAATCCTTTTCCTTGGGTAACACTTTTTATTTCAAACAACAATACATCGCAATGCAAGAATTAGAATTGTAATAGATGAATGACAAAAGTAAATGAATGAGTCAATGATCCTGCTGATTTTTCTGACATGATGGACACAACAATGAAATCAAAATAATGGAACCTGGGGTATGTTTCACAAAGGATTTAAGTCAGTCTTACAGTTACAATGTATGTTTAACTTAAAATGATGGTATGTCGCGTGTGTCTTTGATGACATTCGAACTTTTAAATGACAATCATTTTGGAGACTTTTTCAAGAAGGCATAAGTGATATGCAAAATAAAATATGTGATGAAGAAATCTTTCTACAAATTTTGAAAATGGCTTGAAGTGGAATCTGATTAAAACTGAACAGGGAAACCAATGGCATCCCATGATTACAAGCTGATCTTAACTTGATGGTGATTTTAAACCCTTCATGAAACACCCTCCCCCTTTACAGGAACTGCATAATGGGGGTGGCAGGAAAATTATAAGATGACTGTAACATTTTTGTGAGTATAGTGCTGATCAGAAGATAGTATCAATGCAAGATTTACTTCCTACTAGTATACTAGTACTACATTCTAGGCATCATTGTAGATCGATGAAAGAGAAAACGTATACTGAATTGTCTCAATGAGGGAAGAATTAACTCACTGACAAGAAAAGAAAAGAAAAGGGCTACTTTTTACATTAACAGCAAATCTTATAGCTCATGTGTGGGAAAAGTAGTGAAAATGAGGAGAGTGAACATGAGGAATGGTAAGTTGGGGGTGGGGGGGGGGGGAGGAGAAAGAGAGGCGTAGTGATTGGCGTAATATAGTTATAACAATCAGATACTACAGACCAGACAAAAGAATTGTAGATTTGCCAACTAGCAATTAAGTTACAACATACCATCATTAAAGCACCTGAAATTAAAAGAATTTCACAAATGCAGACTTTCACAAAAATTATCCATAATTACAGCTTCATGACATTTGACGATTACGTAATATGTATATAAGAATAATTCCAAACATAAAAATTTGTATGTACAAGTTGAATAGAAATCTGTAATTTTTTTCCTTTTTTTTTTCTTTCTTCTTCCCACTCAAATTAAACCAGTGCGCATGTATGATGTTTTAAAGACGGTATGCTGCAGGATAATACTGCACGATTAAATCTAAGACTGTATAATGTCTACAATAGCTGACAAGAAGTTTCCATTCAATCAGAAACAGATGCTACTGTGCGACATGAAATCAAATAGCTATAATCTGACATCTCTCCAACGGCAATTTACATGAAAAGTGCAATGCATGGCATGTACAAACAATAAGTACATTAGTCCCACAGATTACTTGTGTCATAATGTGCACTCAACTAAAAGTTGGATGTCATGACAAAAAAGAAAAAGAAAAAAGAAAGAAAAAGAGAGAAACTTAGGATTGCATAATATCTAATACACAGTGTAACACCTCAGTATGAGATAATCAGTTGAATAGATTGCATCCTATTGTAAAATGATCAAAACGAAAAACAAGATAGAAGAAAAACAGTACAGATTTGTTCTTATTCACATTGAAATATTCGTTTCTTTTCTCTGTCTATCATATGTAACATGACTTGGCTCCACAACTGTACAGTCACTTAATATGACCAACTAATCCATAACTCTTGAACAAACGACTTTCCGAAGGCTTACCTGTAATAGCAACAAACTATGCTTGGTCACAAATAGGGACCTACTTGATAACTGTGATATACTATGAATGAATATTTTTCCTTGATATGTGGCCACTAATCAATGTTTTGATTCTATGGAATTAAAAGCATGCAATATTTGATATATCTTGCCCGGCTGAGTGCAAAAAAAATCACTTGCATGAAAGTATCCACTCTTCGTACAGTATAGGTCAAAGAGGTTTTGAAGGCCATTAGTAATTCTACTTCAAATAATGAACATTTAACCCACAATCTATGGGAGCATGGTGGGTATTGTGCAGTTTCCATAGGCATTTAGAAATCTCATAATGAACAGGTTAATACATGTATGTTGCTAAACATTATGGTGGCTGAAATTCAGATATTGCCTATTCTCACACAGATGTATGATGATGTTTAAATGCTCAAAACTGAAAAAAAAAAAAAAAAAAAAAAAAAAACAAACAGTCAGCACAGAACACTTTTGAGAATTTTGCTGCCATCATTCAAAAATCCTATGAATTGACTATCATCATCCTTATAGAGTGTTTACTACTGCTGCCTGATAATTACATTGAATGTGGTATTTCTTGACACTTACGTGCTAGAGGTCTTTGAAATTTCTCATTTTTGCAGCACACAACTATCATTTATTCTCAGTTCCACTGCTTCATATCGCAAATTCACTCCAGACCAGATATTCTTGCAGCACTGTACTGCACGACTGTGCAGCTCAAACTTTTCAAACCAGAATCACTGTTCAACAAGCAGTGCCTTTAACAGCAAACATATTTCTGCGCCAGTTGGGCGGTACCTTTCTATTAAGTCATCAACGTATAAACATCTACCTGCCTGCCAACTCGCCATCAAAATTCGGAATGCGGTATACAATGTACAAACAGGAAAAACAAACTGGTATGTACACTATACAATAACAAGGATAGCTGTACATCAATGGGAATAATCACTCAAATGAATTTGTGACATGCTTGAAAGTTGGCAAAAAATATAGTACATGTATTCGTTGACAAGATGTATTTACTTTTTTTTTCTAAATTTTCAAATGGCCGTCAATGATTTAAGAACAGCAACAAAAATGTTCTTTATGAAAAAAAGAAAACACGCACACAATTTAAACAGAACAAAACAAAACAAAACACACAATAAACAATATTGGCCTGTTTCATCTAGAAACTGAAGATAATTATTCTAACATAGGGCAAATACATCTATAAATGTATGTAGGAGCTAATTTATGGCGCAAATGTAGGAACTACTGGGACTCCAGCAAACTAATTCAGCAAATTTTAGTTAGCTAATTCCAGCAAACTAAAAACTTATTCTATAATTTATTGGCGCTAATTCATGACCGTGAATTAAATAGGCGTTTATTTCCTCAGGAAAGTTATTCTCTGAGGCTCATTTAATAGGCCAAATTGTTTAACTCCCACACCGACTGCCAGTGATGATTAATATGGGTTATTGTTTTGATTGTTGTTTAATATGGGGGGGGGGGGGCAGATGATTAGGGTTGGGGGATAAAAATCCCCCTGCTAATGGCAAGCTCGTGTATTAGGCAACCTATTAGATAGGAATTTCAGAATTTTCAACAAAGGAAGGTTAACTGAGGGGACTTCCAATACAGTAAAGATACAGTATAAACCTTTATATCATTATAAACAGCATCATTTAGAGGAAAAATTAACTGTTGTACCTACCTTTTATCAAGGATGGTACATGACTGTATTTCCATGTATGCTTTGATTTACATACCTAGTTTTTACATTGTGAGGTAAACCACCCTCAATTTGGCGATGTTATATAACTGTAGTGTTTGGGCCATATATTTCACAATTCGGGACTTAAGAGACAATTATACCAAGAGGTTACCAGGTATAAAATTAACGCTAGGGAACCCCAGAGAAGGTACAGTGTACGAGGCCAGTAAATCACGCTCACAAACACACAGCTACCCTTTTTAATCATTGATTTCTTTAATATGCAATCAAATTGGATCTCTGGTCAATACAGTATACAAGTACATGTAGTGTTACAACAGACAAAACCACACACAAAGAACCAAAGTGACCTGCAAATCAACATAAATGTACTGTAAAAGTGGAAATTTTTGCGGAGTTAAAATATTTGCGCATTTCGCGCAACCGGAAGATAGCGTGAAAATAAGAGCACATGAATATTTTTCCTTTCAAAAACAAAGATGTCATCAAAGGTAAGTTGTAAATATCCACTTTCTACGTGCCTCATATCTCTATTCTCTAGGACCATGATATTGTGGCGATTTGCCTGTACATTGTAATGTAGTTGGGCTCGATGTTTTTTTTTTTTTTTTTTCAACCTGAATTCAAAGTCTGTTGGCACATACATTTAATGGGGACGTAGTTTTGTTAGATCGTACATATGTTCCAGCAGTTGATGTCTTGATTCCGCAGAATTAAAAACACGCGAAACTATTCTTACCTGGCGCGAAAAAATTAGTCGCGCAAAAATATCCACTTTTACAGTAGCAGGGCAATGAGAAAGTTGGGGCATTTTCTCTGAAATAACATCACCTTGTCTTTTTAAACATTTCAATGGGGGTCATCCCACGAGTTATATGGCCCATGAGTTTGTCATTGAAAAAAAAAAAAAGGTCCATGAGTCATACAGCCCACGAGACATAAAAGCCCATGAGCCCCACACTAGGGAAATAAGGCCAATGTGTCCGACAGTTGGTAAAGCCAGCCCCCGAGTCCGACACTAGGCAAAAAGACCCATGAGTCTGACACCAGGCCCATGAGTTTGCCACTATGTAAAAAAAGGTCCAAGAGTTCAACATTTAACCTCATGGGGCTTAATGTGTCGGTCTTGAGGGCCTTTTTTGCTTTATAGTGTCAAACTGGAGGGCCTTGTTTGCCTAGTGGTGGGCCCATGGGCCTTATTTGCCTTGTGTTCATGGCCCGTATGCCTCGTGGGCTGTACAACTTGTGGACTGTACAACTATTACCTACACGACTACAACTGGCATGGATTACATCAAGGGTGACATTAAGTACACAATAAGTATAGCAAATACTCTGTTTCTTTCTGTATACTGCTCAAGTTTAATGTAATGATAGAATAAACAGAATATCAAATACAATATGAGTCTTTTAACAAGAAAATGCAAACTTTTATTAATGGACTTTAAATGAAAAAAAAAATGGCAATCTAATAAAAAGTGTCACTGTGATATTTATCTATTCTATTTATATTTTTTGCAAATAAACCAAACATGTCTAAAGCCTGAAATTTTCTTTTGACAAAAGGTAATAAATACGCAACTGTAGATCATGACCTACTGAAAAAAACAAACAAAAAGCATGTACGATATATCACAATGGGTGGTACAAATCAATATTTATAGATGTAAAGTTACATTTTTTTTTTGTTCGTGCAAACACACAGTAGTTACATGGTTAATAGAAATCCAAAATTTACAGATAGACAAACGAGCATCACTTGCGAAATATAAAAAAGAATGAGGAAAAAGTACTTTTTAACATCATAATTACATCTCTTTTGTAGCATACAGTCTTAAACTTTTTACAAGTCATAACGTGCAAATTAGTGAATGATACAATACATAAAAGTAGAAACAAGCACAAAACTATTCCTCTTGCACTGAGCATCGGGAGAACTTGAGCAAATTTCGACTTTTCATCTGGATGCTATTACTATGTTCCATTCAATCATTTCATGCATCCACTGCACCAATTTTGCTTACGATAAACAAGACTAAAAAATTGTCCATGGGCAGTGAAATTGGAATGTCTACACGGCATTTCCTTCTTTTTTTTTTTTTTTTTAAGGCACTAAGCTAACAAACAAGAAAGAAAGAGACATTTCAGCTACACGAGCAAACTTTGCATGAAAAAAAGAAAAGAAAAAGAGATCAATGGGAACATGTTTTTTTTTTCTCTGGGTAACATGCATTTGGGAGCCAGGAAAAGCTAATTAGAAGTGCTTAATACAGCAAACACAAAGCGAAGTATTTTGCACAGCACTCCGTCTTAAATTTGCGCACTCTCAAAAGTTTGATTTTGCTGTCCTATCAACTACGGCTTTTGTTGTCTGTCAGCACAAACTTGTGAGAAGAAAATAGATATGATGCCAATAAACGAAATGCCTTAACTGTGTTTTTCAAACGCGGCAGCTAATTTTTACTGGTTGTAATGAGGTGTGGCTTAAATTGTGACTGACAGTATACAACCCTTCAAAAGACATAATTAACACCTTCAAACAACACATAATTAACACCCTGTTCTACTGCACTCCTTTCTATGTACAATGAGCGGTTTGGAGAAAATTACAAAATTTCATGACCTTTCACACTGCATTTTGTGCACAAGCGGCCGTCACACAGACACAAGTCCCCCTACATCACAGAAGCCCGTCACTGAAAATTTGATTTTCTGATACATTTTTCAATGTTCCACACTTTGGTCAGTCCATCAAATCTGAAACATACACTGTAACTTAGTCTCACTGCAATCGAGTACATCCTGCCAGAAAAGTGGTTAGACAAAGCTGGCCACTAGAGAAAAATGAACATCCGGGGCAGTCGCTTTTGTGATTTTGATGCTATTTTACAGGCATGGGCCTAGGCATTGGCACTTTCATTCATAGTGCAAATAGAAACAAGCTCCAGAAAGAGGCAGAGAAAAAAAAAATGTATCAAAACACATTCTTTCACTTAAAAACTCAGAACCGAGGTAGTTGCAATAGAAAAACCACTGATATTTGATTTTTTTTCTTTTTTTCCCCCTCCAAATCCATTCATTTTCATTTTTTTCCCCTTAAAAGATCGAAAGCCAGCAATGAAGTGCCGTATGATATACATTTATATATAAATATATATTTTGTATATCACATGCTCTGTGATGAGGGGCAGGGCTGTCACACATACTGATCTGGCTCCCTCTATTGGTCGTTGTTGACCAGTGAAGGCGGCTCTGTCTTGTAACGGGATGCCATCTTGCACACAGAGATTGAAATGTCGTGGAGGTTAATGCCCACTCGGTACGAGAGAGACTGTAGAAAATTGTCTGTGACTCCAAGCTTGAAAAGGGAAAGTCATTTTTCAAAAAAAGAGAAAGAAAAAAAAAAACAACGAAAATTGAAAACAAAATCCTACCACCTTTGCCAAGGTCTTGCCGAAATATGATGTTTTAAAATCAAAGCAATCTGCCCAAGATGAATAGAATCAGCAGAATAAAATACAATCAATTGCTGTCTGATTTCTCCTGGTTGGCGCATGGCATCTTTTGACCCCATCACCTGAGAAATGTTAGGACGTGAAAGTTAGTAAAATTGTGATGATGAAATCAAAGGGAAAAAAATGTGGCAATCGTAAAATTTCAGAATGTGCCTTCTTTGAACGATTTGCTGAATTTGTGGCACAATAGGTCAAAGGTCATCCGTCAGTCACGTGGCAGCTCTTGACCTCCAAAAATAATTTCTTGCAAAATGTCCCGCATTTTGGTGAGACCTCTGAAGAGCCAGAGCTGTACAAACTTTAACACAGAATAGAATTTCTTTTCTGCCCATAAAAATACCACAGGACAGAGGCAGAAATTTCGATGAAAAATTCAAGTCTATGCTATACTCTTTTAAACTGGCAGTACATTGTACCTTTCTCTTTGCTAACCCTAATAATAAAGTGAAAAACCTGAAGTCCCCACCCAACTAAAACAAGCATCATACTACACTCTAACTAGCTTACATGCACACACTTTACAAGAGCTCCGCTGAGCTATTGGAATCTATCACTCGCCTTGTATATCAATTAAGTACTTGAAGAAATTTGGTATCATTGGCCAATTTTGCTCTCATTTCGTTTTTTTTTTTTGTTTTTTTTTTTCCACTGAAATGCGGGAGAAAATATTCTCACATCAGACGGAGCCTCCACCAAGTATAATCCAGATGCTGTCTGGCAAACTATCGCGATATCTAACATCAAATGTAAACATACAATTGTAACTGCAGTTTCGATTACCGTGTTTCCTCCTGTACAATGAGTAGACTTCATGCATTCTGACTGCTTTCTACGCATCACTTTATATCACAAGGATTTTACTCATCTGAGAAGCACAGTTGACAAGTCTGGTTAGATACCGCAAAACCTAGACAAAATTATGACGTGGCTAATGGTGTGTGACTACACAGCAACATCTTTCTCGAAACAGTGTTGGACTGAAATTGGATTGGTCATACATACAGTACACATGCATTTCAGTTGCAAGAAAACTGTTTATCTGTACATCTCTTGCTTACATATAGCACTAATAATAACCCCCAAATCCAGTACCTCAACAGGACAAACAGTCGTTTTAAAAGTGAGAGAAGAGTCATCAGTGATCCATATGGCATGTACAAACTATTTGAAGCAAGCGTGTTAACATTTACACATCCAATTCAAGGGGGTTACACAGAAAAATTGGTTTCATGCATTTCAACAGACAACAATATCCCCTAGTCAGGGAGACTCTTATCGTGATGAGACATCTTTGTTTTTCTTTTCTTTTCTTTTTTTTTTTCAGGGCGCCCCCTGCAGAATTAGGGAAACTTGGCAGCCATGTTTGAAGATTGAAAGATACGATGAATCACACCAGTTTTAAGGTAAAATTTGCCGTCAGCTCTAAAAATGTTCAACATGCTGTGACTACAGACCATACCTTCGGAAAAAGGATGTGGCACTTTGCCATTAAAACTTTCGCAGACACTTAGGCCGTGAACTTTGTCACAAATTATTATTATTATTATCATTTTTTTTTTTTTTTGTGTGTGTGTGTTATACCTCAACTCGTGTGCTGATGTCTACGACTATGATTAATGATTGTGGCACAGTTTCAAATATGTTCTAACGTGCAGCCTGATTTAGACACGTATGACATTTGTGCCAGAAATCATGTGTGTACCTTCAAAATTGCATGACATAGCAAGTACGAGAGAAAACACAAACTACCGGGGTAGTGCAACACCTGACTGCGATGCCTCCATCATCTCTAATATCTCGTACGATCGCAGTATCTTGCCAAAAAAAAAAAAAATAATATGGCTCTTTGTGTACATTGAGATAAAATACACAGCTCTTAAACCTCTAACCATTCCGACCTGTACATAGAGAAAACCGATTTCTCTATTATTCTATACATATCACACTACAATTAAACTCGAACTGGATTCTTATGGCCAGATAATGTAACATCTCGTAAAAAGCTTGGTGATCTCATAAGTGCTAACTTCTGGAGATTTTGCCCAAATGTATTCAGTATGTCTACACCTCAGCTACAATAGCTGACCATACACTGTATATCCAAGGGATCCCATTCAGGGATTTTTCTTTTGATAGTTGTGTATACATGTGCAAAAGACTTTGTGCAGGTGGACAGGTGAATGAATGGACGGACAGATGACACGAAAACACTATGCCTTCCACACCAACCAGGGACGGGAGGCATGGTATGTAAACCGACATGTCATCTGTGAATATCAGGAGCGCATCCAATATTCTGTCCATCTGGTTACCGCGGTAACTGTCTCCAGAGACACCTGTAGTGATACATTTACTATATACACCAACAACACACATCAATGTTTGATTACTCCTTTTTCTCAATTACTGGCTTCCCTCTTCTGCCGGGAGAACATCCCCAAACTAGGAGCTTTCCCTGAATATGAAGAATAAAAAAAAAAAAAACAACAACAACAGCTCCTCTCTACTTTGTCAATCAACAAGAACACACAGAGCCATATCTACCAAGATTACACCTGCTAAAATCTGCTATAATTATAACGAGACAGTCTGAAGCTGTAGGCTTTGTACCGTCACAGAACATAGAGCATACAATTTTCTATGTACACCTGTACACGAGTACCCTCCCCCCCTTTTTTTTTTTTTTCTCTCCTTCCTCGTCTCACGAACATAGCTACGGGAGGACTTCTCTCCCAAGGTCAAAAAGTTTCAGACAAGAATCGACGAGTAGACGACAACATCGTTTTTGTTCTGGGGTATGTGCTGCTCCGTGTGCCCAGCCTTCTTGCTCATATCCAGCTCGGCGTACTGGAGCTGGTGATCGTTCTGCGAGAGGAAAATAAAAACACCAAACAAAGAAAAAAAAAACCAAGATGTTAGTGTTTGATGAGAGAAAGTGAGGGATAGGACTAAGGATGAAAACAAAATGAGTGATACAATATATGACCGTCCATCACAAAACCAACAAAAAGTTGCATGCACTGATTTTGTGTTAGGACTGAAAATAGGTGAAATGGGTCAACGTAACACAGCCAATTTTGAGTTTTTCATATTTTCTGAAAGAGCAAGTCTTCTTCTATATTTCACTAAAGTTTGGAATCATAAAACAAACAGGAAGTTGTGTTTGTAGCAGTTTTTTCTCAAACACTTTTTGGTGGAATAGTGTGATTAGGCATGTCTCATAGAGTCCTCTTTTCATTTCTTAAAAACCCTGTCCATACTCTTCACTTTCAACTCCTACGTATAACATTGGAAAGAATGATGCTACTGCATTGAAAGTTGGCATTAATCATGTACAGAATGACTGTGTTTTTAAAGCATGATCAATTTCAGCTTAATCTGATAATCCCTTTTGAAATTGTTGTTGCCTTGGTGGTTTACAGTCTGTTTTTTGTCCCATTCATCACACAGCTAGCATGGCCTGCCTGGTAAAGATTAAATGCTTGAATAGACCCTGCACTTCAGAGCCTCTTTTCTCAGTTCACATTTTCCAGAGTATGAGCCTCCTTTCCAATATTAGGATAGTTTGGAGAGTTCATTTAAATTGAGTTCTACATCATTTTAAAGCTTAAAGGCTGCTCTTTCAGGATCTGCTCCTATCTAAAAAATCATGCCTACGACTTTTTGTTGGTTTGGTGATGCAGGGTCACATATAGGCTTCAGTACATCTTGAAAATGACTAAAACAATACAGTGTACTCCTGCCATAACATAGCATTGGGACAGGCAATTTACTTTCGTTATATAGAAGTTTCATTACATCCGAATAGTGAAGTATAGAAAGATATAGAGACAATAATTTTGGAACCATTTTTACTTCCTTGTAACAAGAATTTCATTATCAGTGTTCATTTTAACGGGAGTGCACTGTACAAAAAATGACTACAATACAGAAGATTAGAGTAAAATGCTAAGTTTCTTTTCTGCTCAAGCATGCCACTATGAAACAAGCATCTTTAAATGCGAACGGTCTTGTGTGGTGTATGGCTGTTAACTACTGTTATGGGACTCAATACCATTTGTTCTAATATACCATGTATCACTCCTTACAATGGCAATATACACAAATTGTATATCGTCGCTAGGGTGACAAAACCCTGTATCTCAAATTTTGGTGAAAATGACTTGTTAAATTAATGGTCAGATAGTCAAAGTGATGTCATGTCCAAATCCTAGCTGTCTTACCCCAAAAATGGAAGCCACCATGGCATGCCAAAGGAAAGGCTATCACATTTGGCATCCCTGTAGCGATTTGGCTGCCATTTTGTTTTTTCTTGACATTTTGTAGATACGAGGTCTTGTCGCCCCGCAACAGGAGGGGCTATCACATTTGGTATCACAGTAACAATTTTGGTTGCCATTTCATTTTCTTTTGCTCTCCTAAACATTTGACATTTTGTAGATACGAGGTCTTGTCGCCCTGGCAAAGATATAAACTGTTTTATGCTAAAAAGAGGACAAAGAGTAACATTGCTTTCATTTGAACACATAAAGATAGACTTTTTATTCATTTATCATTTCTCTCAAATTAGTGTTTTATTACATGCCGGCAATGGCCAAACTGGCAAACCCATACAAGCGAATAGAAAGTTCAGCGGCGGGAGAGAAACTTTCCCTTGCATTGGTGGAGATTCACATTGTCTTGGAGATTTATGGGTTTTGCAATCACCAGATGAGAATGCAGTGGGGTGTGCTAAGCTTGCTCGGCGGAACTGTGAACAAGGTGCATGCACCATCAAAATTCAAGCCATGCACCTGCATTTCGTACGCAAGAGCGCATTTTCAACTTTGAGAACGACATTGGGTGAACTGGGATGTCAAATGCACACAGCCGACTCTCTTTAGCTGGAAAGCTCGAGGAAAAGAACCAAGACTGAACACATGCTGCCAAAATGAGGGCACAATGTATATGACATTACTCTACATGTGACTTATTGTTGCGAAACCCAAGGAAAGTTGTACGAACAGAATTCTCAAGGGCCTACTCAAACAAGTTTTGCTTTGAGTCAACAACATTAATGGTGTTTTTTTTTTTTTATTTGTTACTTTCAGTTTTTTAAGCTGCGCTTCCCCTACATCTACTTATATCTGACATTTGGAAACAAAAGTAAAGAGCTTCATTGAATTCAGCAAAAAGACCCTACAAAATACATACGTATTATAATTTATAAAATCATTGATTCATAATTATCATCATAATTGTAATCTTTTTTTTTTCCAGTTTTGTGAGGATCTATAACTTTTTACAGTCAAATTCTGTTTCACTATATTTTCTGTCCATGGGGCAGCTACATGTATATAAATACGTGCATAAAAATCCTATAAAAAAAGTCTAACCTTGCAGTGCAACACTGGAACTTTGAAGTGAAGACAAATAGAATACTGTATATGCCAAATATTTTGCGAGTCTGAATTTTCGCGAATATAAAAAAAGTCTAACCTTGCAGTGCAACACTGGAACTTTGAAGTGAAGACAAATAGAATACTGTATATGCCAAATATTTTGCGAGTCTGAATTTTCGCGAATCGGTACTTGCTGACGATTTCGCGAGTGGTTAAATTTGCGATTGTGGAGCCCTGTACTGAACGGAGAAATATGCACATGTACATCACATTCACATCAGGATCAGAGTCACTATTTTTGTGTGTCTTTAACTTTCGTGAATAGCACCTGACTCGTGAAATTCGCAAAAATATAAACCTCACGAAATATTTGGCGTATACAGTACTACTATAACTATTGTTGCCATTTTTTTTTTTTTTTTTTGCTTTATGGTTGGGGGGAGCGGAGGGGACACTTGTGGAATGTGCAGCTTCTGACAGTTTACGTACTTGCAAACAAAGAACAGACCTTGATTTCACGAATTTCTTGAAAGTGAAGTCAAGGTACATAGCATAAGGAATGCTCCTTTCCATGCTAAAAGTTAATCACTCACATTTTAGACATCTGGCAACACATTTTATCCCATCCCCCTTGGTCCAAAAGTTAAAGACACCTATGATAAGAGCATGTGGACATCGTGAATAAATTTGCTGAAAATCATATGGGTTCCCTTTAACCCGTTGAAGACGAGTCCTGAGAATACCTGGGCAAGTGTCTATGGGAAATGCGTGTTACAGCAAAATAAGTCAGTCCTCAACAGGTTAGGGGTGCACTACATGATGCGGTTCACTGGCGACTATTGCACACATTTTTTTTTTTTTTTTTCAAGAGGCATGACATCATCATGGTACTACAAAGGAACAGACAGCAACATCTGGTGTAAAAAGTCGTAAATCTTGTTGCAAGTGTCACAAAATTGTGCATGGTTGAAGAATAATGTCTATACACATCACATATGAATTCTTATAATGGCACATCTCAGAGTTTTTAAAAAAGAAATGTGACCCGCTACAACAAAAGAATTGAAAAGTCGGGGGGGAGGTCGATTTTCTGAAAATGACATTACATTTATTCCCTTACTCTTCCGCTTTAATTTCGACTCAAAAAAATACTCGGTTGCGGAAATATTGTTGATTTTATGAGAGCATGTTGAGTGGTCTAGGAAATCAGCATTTCGAGAAAACCACCGTCAAAGTTTTCCTTCCGAAGCAATCGTGATCAAGGGGAGGCAAGAAAGTTTTCACCTCTTGACAATAGAAGGTAACTATGCTCCTAGCAACCTCCACGATATTCATTCAAGCTTAGCGCCTGCCATCTACGCATGACCAATCAGTTACCAGGATGCCATGCATTGATTGACCAAGAAGATCACTCTCTTGTTGCTAGAGGCAGAGTCTGTCTGTGGCGCTAAATCCAAATCTTCGGACACATTTCTGTTCCGTTGAAAGTCGGAAAATCATGGCTCAGAAAATCACTAATTGTTTGCCTTTTCTTTGATCATTTAGCTTCAAAGTTTCAGCAGATGATGGACAAAACAGAAGACTACAAAATTATGTCAAAACAGATTTTAGGTGGCTTTGACCAATTTTAGTGATCTGATTTTGATCTGACTCGATTTTCTTGGCTCAGCTGTCAGCGACTTTTGGATCCTGTTGTGGCTGGTCACACATGAAAAAGTATAAAACCTCATGTCACTCAAGAAATAGCTCCCCTTTTGTACCAAGAAAAATTGTTGGAGTATCTGGGGCTTTGCATACATAAATTCACTAGAAATCTATACATGTAGTATTACTTCTCCTCCACAACAAAGAAATTTCCAGTTTTATTCTGAAGAAAAGTCTGAATCATCTACCTCTACAACATACCAGCTCATGAAAATAATCTAATTTTAAGGGTTGTGCAAAGGACACACAAATTCTAATCCTTGCTCTGCCTTTGCATGTGGGCGCACGCATGCTACAAGGTGTAATAGCTGCTTCCTTCCCTGATTGGTATGGATGTCTTGAAACTACAGAGTAATTGCTATCTAAAGTGGAGATTATCTAATCCCCCTAATCCCTGTTTGTGTCACCATTGCCTTCCTGTTGAACTGAGGCAAAATTTTTACACCCAAAGAGGGCTTGCTAACTTTACACCAAGGTCAAGTTTTGAGGGATCGCCCAACTGCTGATGAAAAGGCTCGGCAAAGTGAAAGCTCAGTGTCTGGGCACGTGAAAAGTAGATTGGCCGAGAAGAGAATCCCCTCATTACAATACCCATGATATGTAGGAGAGTTTTCTCACAGAGATACGGCACTGTCGCAGCTTCAGATCAGTCATACGGCTGCGGTATGACACAACATTCACTGTCGTAATTGCCTGCTGTCTCCTGATGAACACTTGCCCCATTTATCATCACACAGAGACTTGAAGCTGTCTTTCCAGGTACAGGAAATTTCAATTATTCTTTCACTTATTACGCATGAAACTCTTGGAAAGGTCATGCTGAGATTATTCCACTCATTTCTTTTTTCCGCTTTCTAAAACCAATTGCTGTCTTTAAACAAAAGTGGGCAGTAGGCAACCCCGAAACAAAGAAATTATGAAAAAAAAGAAAGAACGATAAAGATAAGCAAATAACGGCCATCTCAACGAAATGCCATGCACAATTTCCATGATTCCTCAAAGCCATTCTTCATGAAAAACAACAAACAAAACAACAGGAACCTGACAAGAAACAGAAAAAGGAAGAGAGGGGGAGAAGGAGAGAAAAAAGAAGAAGAAAAGAAAAGAAAAAAAACCCAGCTCACATGTTGATATCCGCATTGCTGGTCCCACGTTGTAGACTACAGTAATGTAGCACTTTCACACTCCGCCCAACTGCACGCAAATAATTTTGGGAAAATTTACAAAATTTTACCTTCAAAAATAATTTACTAACAAAAAAAAAAAAAATATATATATCTGCAAAAAAAAATAAAAATAAAAAAAGTTCACTGACATTGAAAAAGTTGACTAAATTAAATTCAACATTGCGTGATGTTCTATGTCTACTGTGTTCACTGCGTATATTAAAAGCAGCAAAAATGATAGTAATAGTTGTGGTAATACACGATATTCAATATAGAGCTTTGACCTGATTCCTTGAACGTAACAGAGTGAAAATGAACAAGTGTGCATCACAAAAGCCACATGCATGCAAACACGGTTCACAAATCAATCTTGTGGATGAAGAATCAAGGCGGAATGTGTTGCACAAAAATCTGCACTTTTCATGACAATAATAATGTGCACAGTAGTCGACAGCGCACGGACCAGCACGGAGGCAACATGCACACAACTAATTATTGGTGGGGCAAGGGGTCACATGATCATATCACATGATCAGGTCACATGACAAAGGAGCAACCACTGCTCTGTTAAGAGGTAACTTCAGGCCATCATGCATTTAAATAAAGACAGAAAAAGGGATAAACTTGGAGAAAAACTTGATGTCTCTGGTAAACCTTGGTGGTTAGAGTACGAAAAATAAAGGAAATGGGGTGGGGAGGGGTAAGATTTGTGGATGGGGGTATTAAAGGGAGAAATCTGTAAAGTTAAAGGTGGGCAAGGCAGAGAAATCTATGGAAAAGGTTTGTGCACACAAATACATGTAAAAACAAGAAATGTGTGCTTATTCTAGACAAGAATGACAAAAATTACAGCACTGACCGGACAGGGGAAAAAGGCTGCTTTTTAGTGTAATCAACATTTCTCTCGGACCAGACTGATTGTGAAGTACTATAAATGAACCCCATCAAATATCGCTGTTGAATAGTGTGTGGCGAAAAAGAAATGGGGAAGGATGGGGGGGGGGGGTTGAAGATGGAAATAAGGTCCCTTTTGGGTTGGTAACATGCAAATGGAGCAGGAGAGATGGAGGTGCCATTGATAGGGTTTCATGAATGGGAGTGGGCGGGGTTCTGTAGAGGGGTGTTGGATGTTGGGAGTGAACAGGACGGGTTCGGGGGGGGGGGGGGGGGTGTTGCAGGGACTTTTATAAGCTAGAGGGAGGGGCAAGGTTCTCATGGGGGTAAAGCATGTTGCAGGATGGGATCAAGATTGGTTCTCTGTTGAGGGTGAAGGTGGGGGGGGGGGGGGAGGAGGAGGCTGTAACGGGGGCGGGGCGGTTTCTGGATTGGAACTGGGAGGGGTATTGATGAGGGGCATCAAGTGTAAGATGTCAGGAGATGGGGCTCCTGTGGATTGGGAAAAGGGGGGGTTTAAGGTAGGGCAGGATTGTTGTTAGACTGGAACGGGAGGGGTTTCTTGTGATTAAACACAAGTACCTCATGCAAGTTACGCCACCTGATATCCAGCGTTAGTGGCCCCGTGCAGTCTGGGCGTCTGGTTGCATTGAGATGAAAGAGTTTTAGAGTGGAATATGAACAAGATGCCCTTTTTTCTCATTAGTCAACGTGCCTTTTTTATTTTTTTATTTTTTTCTTGTCACTGATCAAGGTACCTTTTTCTCTTGCAGGCACTCCATGGAAAAGTTTAGAAAAGTAAACTTAAAGGAAAATGGTAACAGTTCCAGGCACCATGCATTGTCAAGATGTTTGCCATGAATCAAAACTGCACAATCCTATTAAAGTCAGGTCTCAGCACCGCAGCCTTTTCAAACAGCCTCATACTCTCAAATGATGTAGGCAGAGCTACTTACATTTCTACCATTTCTACCAGGAGGTAAAGAAGATGAAGAGATACGTGTAAACTTTTTGAGGAGTTGCATTCCAGCAGACTAAAATCCACATTATCATACCTGCCAACATTTCAAGATGAAATTTCTTACTCGTGGATTGCAAAAAAATCTTATTTTATATATGCAAACTGAAGTTAAAAATCTTACTTTTGGTCCAATCTTCAGAAAATACACATGAAAGGTATATCTAAATATTTTTTAAAAATCTGATTTCTCTGACAGAAAATCTGATTTTTGCTTTTTTAAACGTAAAAAATCTTACTGAATCTGATAAAATCTTACTAGTTGGCAAGTATGCATTATACATCGAAGATTTGGGGAGTTGTAAAGAATTACTAGACTCACAATGGAGGGCAAGGACAATTTGGAACTGTGTAATATTCTTGATTATCATTATCCATCAGAAACATATGGGGTAATCTGTTAAATGACCGAAAAGCCTGTTCTGGAAAATCCTGCTGATCATGTACCCATTTCAGGAATTTCGAAGTATGGGATTACTGTAAACAGGTACCACTTTCATCACTCATTAAGACTTAACAAAAAAAAGAGAACAAAAAGAAGTAGAACAAACGAGGAAAATGATACTGAAACTCCTGGGAACCAAAGTTGTGAAGATAGTTTATTGTAAGCTTAATGTGAGAGAAGCCTTACACGTCAAGTGGTTGTGGAAAACCAAAAATATCACACGAACTCTGAAAGAACTGACCGTGTCCACACACACATTCTTTATAGAAAGAATAATGAATTATACTAAAAAAGTAGGAATAAAAGGAACGTCAAAAGAAGGAAAGGAACCAACACTACTTTAGGTCAGGTAGGAGGTAACTAGAGTACATGCACAATATCAACGCATACCTGTTCCATACCTGCCAACATTTCAAGATGAAATATCTTACTCATGGATTGCAAAAATCTTATTTTCTATGCAAACTGAAGTTAAAAATCTTACTTTCGGTCAAATCTTCAGAAAATACACATGAAAGGTATATCTAAATATTTTTTAAAAATCTGATTTCTCTGACAGAAAATCTGATTTTGCTATTTTTAACATAAAAAATCTTACAATCGGATAAAATCTTACTAGTTGGCAAGTATGCTGTTCTGAGGAGAGGCTAAGAACATGTGAAACTGACAGGGTGGGCAGAAATATGATGGAACCTGCATGTACTTTGGTGCAATCACTTTGTGCCCTTGAGAGGGATGGCCCATTGGTTGGCCCATTTGAGACCAATCCCATGAACAATTAAAACTGAGGTCTACAGGTAGTGTGCAATGCGACAAGCTCCTTAAAGATTCAGTGGGTTAAAGGTATGGAGAGTGTGGACCCATAGATTCTAGGTTCAAAACCCCTACTGAATCCCGTCAGCCTACACTGTATGTCATTGAGTGTTGCACCTTATCAGCAAATCCTCCTGCTTACTCTGCTTCAATTGAAGACCACTTCAGTGATACCTTAAAATGACAAGCACAACTTCAGCTGAAAGGTTTGTTTCGTGGCACTTAGACAGAGTGCAAAATGCTTGCTTAGAAGACCAACAGCTACATATTATAAAGCGGGCAAAGTGGACTGCAAGTGTCGGAAAGCGCTTTGTAGTGCAACTATAATTATATTGGATAGGATGTTACCAAGTTGTCATGGACAAATCTACAACTTATGAAAAGCTTTTGACATTATGGGTAACCTAGTTCGCTGGGTGATGGCATAAAAGTTGAGGTCATTAAAGTTGTATGGCGCAGGAGTTGTATAGGTATAAGGCGATCATTCTTGTCATGTAAAACTAGACCAGCCCCTGATATTTGGAGGCCTATTTGAATATAATGTATTAAGGGTCTGGTCGTACCTGAATGGGGAATGCAAGCATGACAACTATCTATTTCTCTTCCACCACAGGTGGGTTGACTCTTCATACTGTTTTACCCCAATGCTCTTGGCTGGCAGTTAATGTGTGTTGTGTGTGCTTGGATATATGCTTTGTGAGTGTAGGGTGATTTAACACGCTTTATTCTGTTCTAAAATCAAATGCTACGGTCACACAAACACTTATTCATTTTAATGGTAATTTCTCTTCATGTTAATTTTTTAATTTCTTAATATTTTTTTTTTAATAAAAAAAAATGCAATGTGCTTCCTGCGTAATTTTACATCAATGATGCACTTTGGGTTCGACACATGGCTTTTGAATTCTATGTCTCTCAAACACACAACAGAGGCCTTCTAATCTCAATGGTCTCGCGATAGGTTTTGTTGCAAATTTGATTCTCTTGCCGATAATCCTCTCTAATTCCAATGTCACTTTCACACTGTCTTGATGCTTGTTCCTCTGGAAAACTTGGGATTGAAATGCGGCAAGAAATATGGCTCCAACACATTGTTATGACCACTTGAGGTTATACGGAGAGTTGTGAAGAAATTGTTGGTTGCAGAGCGCCACTCGACAGTCTCCTATATTAGAAACATGGCTTCACGTTGTACGCTGGACCGCATTTTCTCTTCTGCTGTTTCTTGACCTATGATATTTCTCCTCAGCGACTGTAATAGTACATTAAACTCAAGCATATGGGGGAGGTACATTGGCAACCTATTGCAGCTATTGATACAGATGTGAATATTATTGTTTTTTCTTTAGGCGTGGAACTACCCTGTATCCATGCAAGGTGGCCTAAAGGTCAACAGTTAACCTTATGGTGCTTTGGTCACAGATTGGCATGCAAGCTAGAGAGAGTCTTCTTTGCCAATCAGTACAGATGTCTGGAAAATTATTGTCAGTGAATAGAGTTTACACTATACCCACAAATTTTGCTGTCTACTTCACCCCTTTCGTGTCACCGTAGCCCTGCTTTTTGACTGGGGCTCTTTGTTTCACCTGAGTGGGCTGGCTAATCTAAAACAAGGTCATGTTAAGATGGATTCCTGAATGCTGGTGAGAAAGTTTGGCAAGTTAAAAGCTAAACGCCTGAGCACTTTAAAGGGGTTAAAAGGCACCATCTGACCAGGTATCGACTGACCAGGCACCTAGATAAACCTTACCTGACCCCCACCGCCATAATCAACGTGGTCGGGCTCCCCTGAACCCTGCATAGGCCCCTTCTCCACCACAGCGTACCTATGTGATAGACGACAGACAAACGGACAGATAGACAGACAGACAGACAGACAGAAAGATGGACAGATAAACAAACAGACAGAAAGACAGACAGACAGAAAGATTGATAGACAACCAGACAGATGAATAGACAAACAAACAGACAGAAAAGAAGCACAGACATATGGAAACAAACAGACAGATGGCATAACGGATAGACAGAAAGATTGAAAATGGACAGATAGACAGAAGAACGAACCAGCAGACAGCCAGGCAAGGAGGAAAGGCAAAAACACACATACACACCGTCAATACAGGGATGTGCGTAATTGAAAGGGGAGTGGGAGGTAGGGAGGAGGGAAACGGGAAAACGGACGGACAGAAATCAAAAGGACGGCAAAGGAAGGGAAAGGAAAGATGGATAGGACAGAAACCAGGTGGAAATAAAAAAACAATAGCACAGAGTGAGGTCAAAGGTAAACGCCCGTGCCAAAAGTGACCACACAAATTTACACTTGCAGTCAAAACGGTATTCGGATATATCGAAAATCATTCATGTGCAATCGATAATAAAGATTAAATGAAAAAAAAAAAAAAAAAACACAACAAAGAGAAGCCTGCTATTAAAGCTTTGAAATGCACAAGGAAGACTGTTTCATGGGGAATAACATGCTTCAAAAAATAGCAAAAGACAAGAAAAGCGAAGCAACCCCTTGTCTAAAGGCTAACTTCCTGGTGTATACATATGATGGCATAATTACACAGTCCACATTGTCTAACATTTATTTTCTTACTGACATGATCTACTCTCTGTCCCAACCTTGTTTCTATCATAAAAATGGGGAAAAAGCAAACAAATGATTTAAATAAGCAAATGAAAAATAATAATACAAAAAAAAAAATCATCTGGCAATTCTAATGCCAAAGTTGATCATTTCAAGGGCAAAACATGAAAAAATAGCATACATTTAAGTGTACAAAATAGGGTGCCAAAATGGTTACAGTCTTTTTATGCAAACAGTATTTGCAAAACATGCGGTAGCAAACCAGAATATAGATTATATAAATGTGTACTTCAAATTGACAACAAGGACTTATAAAAAATACTTACTTTCAAAACCAGTCCATGAAGAAAGTTTGTTAGCTACTTGATAAAAGCTTACATAATAAACTTGGCTCCTATTTGAAATGGCAACCTCTATTCAGTTGATATACATATACATATACATGTATCATGTGGAAACTTGGATTTTACTGTTAACACTGCAAGGAGATATATAGGGGTGTCTGATGACAGAATAAAGCCTACTATTGTAGGTTCAAATGGTAAAATGCATTAAAAAAAAGCCTTTATACCAAACATACAACAAAATGGAGAGTCCTTTATAAGTGGCAACTCCATGCATTTCAAGGTACGTACTGTATATTATTACATCAATTTTCTCATCATTGTTCATACCTTATTGGCAAATCTCCATCAGAAGTTAATTTCCTTCATTCGTAATCAAAAACTTAATTCGGAGGTGAAATCAAACCTTGATTGTGAACTAAGGAAATGTGCTTCTGACATTACTAGAACTGCTTTTACTTTATATTTCATTATTATCAGGTTGATTCTGCTTGTGATATCATGAATCTGTGTGAAGCTCGACCATGCTTGGAGTTGCCAATTTAAGAGATTTGTAGAGATTGATCATGAGACTTCACGGATGGTTTTGATGCGATTTTCTTTTAATCTGTCAATCATCTATCTATCTATTTATCTATTTATTATTCATGTGTTTTCTGTTTATTTAATTATCATTATTACCATTATTATTGTTATTATTATTATTATTATTATTATTATCATTATCATTATCATCATCATCATCATCATCATCATCATTTGGGGGCCTCTGGAAGAAGGCCTGCGATGGCACTTACTCGTCCCCAGAGGGGTTATTTGTAGTGTGCTTGACTGGGCCTGTGGATGCCCGGGGGGCTGCTACGGGTTGCGTCGTCTGCAACTGCATCTTCTGCGGCTGAAAGAAAGGGCACACAGGGTCACTGAAAGAGGTCTTGGAACAGGAAATTGCACACTTGTACACGCTATCTTTGAAATTATTTGTGCAAAAAACAGCACTGACAGAATTTGTATTAACGAATCACCTTGAGCTGTCCATAATCCGCTCCCATGCATCTGTACATGAATATACATGAATTCATTGGCATGGAAATGGGGTCATCCCACGAGACCCCCACGAGTTCGACATTGAAAACAGGTCCATTAGTCATACAGCTCACGAGTCATACAGCCCATGAGTTTGACACTAGGCAAATAAAGCCCACAAGTTCGACACTAGGCAAAATAAAGCCCATGAGTTCAACACTAGGTAAAAACAGCCCATGAGTTCAACAGATACAACATGGGGCTTAATGTGTGGGTCTTGTGGGCCTTGTTAGCTTAGTGTCGAACTAATGGGCTATATCACTTGTGAACTGTATGACTGATGGGCTGTAAGACATGTAGCTGTATGACTCATGGGTGTCGGTCTCGTGACGTGCACCCATGGAAACTGCACACCCTGGAAATTCATGCATTGTATTTACAAAAAACGTTTGTCTCTGGGTGCGTTCGAGCGCTCTCCTAAAGCGAACTGTACCGTACCGTACCCGCGCTGCCAGAGGAGCGCTTGAACGCTCCTAAAGTGTACCGTACCGTACTGTACCGAGCCAAAAGTTGACCACTTCCCGAAGTGCTCCAAAAGCGTACCAAAAGCGTACCAAAAGTTTGTTGTAAAGCATGCGCGTATCATGCGCATACGTCACAATGCAAAGACATCATTCTTTTTGTTCGGGACAGCTGTAAGTAGTTCAAGCGCCAGGTGGATGACATTCTTGCTACAAAAATGTGTGACCTTTTCTAAAAATAACTCGTGAGGTACGCTTTCTCAACAGAGCGCTCGAACACCTCAAATCTGGCACAGTTCAGTACGGTACGCTTGGTTCAGTTCGCTTTGGTTCGCTTTAGAGCGCTCGATGCACCCACTGTCCACATCGCATCAACATAGACAAACATATTCTCAAATGTTGCATCATTATGAATACATGCCCTCAGATGCATAGAATAGCATTCAAACCATATTTCTAAATGTGTTTGTACAGCTGTATACAAAAAGCCATATTCTGAGTAAGGAGGTAAAATAAGAAAATCAAACCAAAGTACATCGTATTATAAAGCATCACTGACATATTAAACCCACTATGATTTGATGAAATTGGATTCTTCGGGTATGTCATCAAAGCATTTTCAGCTTTTTGGATGAAAGAAGCTTTCACTTTTTTTTTTTTTTTCAGTGACGAATTGAAAAGTGGCAGCATGTGGTTTAAAGGAAAAAAAAAATTTATGGAGGTAAAAATATGGCGTTCGACAGAATTTATATGAATGAAAACATCCGACTATGTAAAAATGTATGCACATGTTGTACAATTAAACATACAATAATGTATGAATGGTGCATTGTGTGAAACAAAATTGCCACTGATCCACGAAGAGGTATGTTCTTTTCTTTCTTTTTTTTTAAAGTGATACACACTTTGTTTTTAAAAATCCTTGGCAATACAACAGAATTAAAGCAAGGGTAGTTCAACCGAGTACGCAGCTGAAATCTGTGCCATGTTGAAAGCAGACTTAGCATGTGCCTGGGACTGAAAGGACACTGACTGCATTTATAAAACATATAATGACCAATATTGGCAAAGGGCAAAGACTATCAAAATGAGAAGATATTCTGTGCATATTTTTTTCTTAAAAAAACCCCAAACAAACCAGAATTCCATCTCTACATCCCTCCCTCTACTTTGTCGATTGGAATAATGTTGGAGTGGTTTCTTTGCTAATCATAACAGATTTCTGGCAATAAACTGTCCATAATCAGAGACTACGCAATCCCCTTGAATCTCTTTTGTGTTGCCACGTCCTTCCTGTTGGACTGAGGTACATTGTTATGCTTGAGTAGGCTTGCTAATCTACAACTAGGTCAAGTTTAGATGGATCAGTGAGTGCTGATGAGAGATCTTGAAAAATGAGGCTAGGCGCAAGAAGGTTTTAGTGAGCATGCTGCCAAACATCTGTGAAACGCAATCAAAACTATGCGCGCAGGTGGAAACAATCAGGAGGGCACCTCCATGAAATGCACGCTCCGCACTCTGCAAAGGACATTGACAACAGATAATCTCATGCACAGACTTCTCTAAAAAAAAATTATTGAGTAAAAAAAAAGGAGTGAATAACAGAAAAGAGTGAGCTTAGAGAGAAATTGGAGTGAATTTTAAGTGAAAATGTTCATTTTCAGTAATTGTGGAGTGACCTCAAGGATCACTCCAAAATCTTGGAGTGATCCCTGAGGTCACTACAAAATTGTGAAAATGTAACCTTTCACTAAAAATCCACTCCAGTTTCACTCTAAACTCAATCCTTTCTGTTTAATTTACTCTTTCAAGAGTGAACATTTTCACTCAACTTTTTTTAAGAGAGATTGACTGGCATAGATTGAGATAGAACATGTCACATGCTGGTTAAAGATGCATCTAGTGTGATATTATGTGCATTGTTCAGAACAGAATGCAGTCTTCTGACCCTATTGGCAGTGCAGGGCTGGGCCGAGCGCGGGCCAAGCTGCGGCCGAGCCTGGCCTCAATTGCAGTACTTGGCCCTGCAATTTTATCCGTTTACAGTGAAGGGCTCGGCCCGGCCTTGTAATTCAAACCTTTCAATATTTTGTCGTAGTGGCGCTCTGCTTGTAAACAAAAGACTATTGTTTGTTTTGTTTTGTTTTATTTATTTTCCGTATAAAAACAACGACAAAACAATAATCGTACAGTCAATAGAATGATATTTTATTGTTGGGAGCGCTGGTCACAATTGTACACTGCTTTTGGCCCAGTTTGCGTTTAGTGAGAAAAGGCCAGGCTTGGCCGCTGCCGAGACTACCTCCAGAGCTTGGCCAAATGCGCGACCGATTTTGGTACCGCATTTTGCCTTTTCACTCACTGTAAACAGGGTTTTAGACATAACTCTTTCTCAATTCATGATGCTGCTGGCATCTGGAAATGCTCAAATATGCGGTCATGAAAATGGCAGACTGTAAAATGCAAATGACCAAAAATATAACATTTGAACAACAAATATGGTACACAAGAGAAATGACGAAAACTCTAGGAATGTAAAAAAAAGAATTTGGTCATCAATGATTAGTCCAGAAATGGTTACAAATGGGTATGAGGAAAAAGGGAAAATCACATTTTTTCTAGTAAAGTGCAATGAGTTTGGAGTTCCTTCCTGTTAAGTTAATATCAAACCATTTTTCTTCGTTGTCACAGACTAAGAATAGAAGGATCTTGCATTTTCTTTTTGTTCATATACATTGTATGTACATGTATATTGTAGTATACTCCTGTTAACAGGTTATAACAAAATTTTCATTACAACAAAGTAAAAATTCACATGTCCCAAAATTATCTATTTACCTTTATACACTTTACTGTTCAGCTATAACAAAATTTCAATAAGACAAAATTTGATATAACGAAATAGAACTGCTGGTCCGGAGGACTTTGTCATACCAAGTGTCATCTGCAGTTTCTTCCATTCCTTTACAAGACTCTTCTATAATGCAGGAAGTACCAAATTATTAGACAGACATGGTAAACTATAGACATCTTGAAGTTGATGTAGTTAAAGTACAGATGATGACAGCATTTTTTTTTTTTTCAGCATGGATTTATGTTTAAAGGCAGTATGAATGTATCTGTTACATGTAGGTATGACCCCTGTAGAAATGGGGACATGAGAAAAATTTTGGGTATATCACAATCAATTAATGCTTGTATCTTTCAAACCTTTGAACATTTTGACAAGGGGAAATATGTGACTGAACTATAGGAATTGTGGCAGTCAACGGTGTAGAGTAATGAAAAACAAATGAAATTTATGTGATTTTCTTTAAAAATGCCTATTGACATTTTTTCTTTCTTCAATATTCTCTTTTTCGGGGGGGGGGGGGTTTCAATCTTTTGCCTCACCGTTTTGTTTATTTCATCTTTCTATTTGTCTTCTTTGCTTGTAAACACGTCATTACACTGTCTGAATAGGATGGCAACAAATCTCCCATATACTTGTAGGAGGCATATTTATGCTTGTTAGTAAAACTTGTCAAAAATGATCCGTCAATGATTTATGCAAAGGCCCTTGTAATACGTATATGTGCATTCCTTTTCTTCTTTTCAAACTATGAAGTGGTATTTTCCATTCTTTTGTTTTCTTCCAAGACAACTGATTGTTTGAGGACAAGAGTCTATGGATGGAGGCATACATTTGTATAACACACACAGAATATTCTCTGGTGCATAAACCCCCTGCTCGTTAAATGACATGATTTTTTGGTTTACATTGACTCGACTACACAGAGTAATGTCTACTGTGATATTTCATGAGTAACACGCATATTGCATACCTGCCAACATTTCAAGATGAAATATCTTACTCGTGGATTGCAAAAATCTTATTTTATATGCAAACTGAAGTTAAAAATCTTACTTTCTGCCAAATCTTCAGAAAATACACATGAAAGGTATATCTAAATATTTTTTTTAAATCTGATTTCTCTGACAGAAAATCTGATTTTGCTATTTTTAACGTAAAAAATCTTACTGAATCTGATAAAATCTTACTAGTTGGCAAGTATGATATTGAAGCATGAGGCATGTTGGCATTGGCAATGCTGACTGAGCGGGAATCCGCACGAAATCATGGCGGGAAAAAGGGAACACTCGCAGTGAATGCTCTTACTACATACCTTGGCAGTTTCTACTTCATTGAGTGGCGAATCCTGCTGTGGGTTTAGATAACACAGTCACTACTGCTATGAATGCACAAAGTCCTTGAAAAACTTCCATCCCTACATTTCTTCAAATCTTCAGACCTTTTTTTTTTCTTTCGTTTTTGGTCCTTAATAAATTTTGGGAAATTAAAGTTCTTGCTACTCTTAATTTGGCATTTTTCATTTCATTTTTGTTTCGAATTTCTTTCAGATTTTATGCTAATTTAATAAATTCAATAATGTTCCAACTATTTTCTTTTTCCTCCAATGTACCATCCACAGTAATTTCAAAAGTTGCCAATTTAAAAATAACAGCATGAAATCATCTGGAGGGAAATATCACTGGGACTTAACAGGTTTAAATGGTTATCTGTGAGAAGAATGGAGATTAGACCGAAGCCGGTACCCTGATGAAAGAATACCATTTCATGCCTCTAGATCAGCGTCATCAGTTTATGAAAATCATAATTATAATATTGATATGGTCTTGATATTTACTACGGGTAGCCTCTTCAATGTTGACACTGCTCTACCAGAGGGCCCTGCAGTTAACTTTGTAATATTGCCCTAGCATTGCCAGGTTCCCATTTATACACCTGGGTTGAGAGGGACATACTGTAAAAGTGGATATTTTCGCGCTAGGCCGGGTCAGAAGAGTTTCGCGTGTTTTTAATTACGCGGAATCAAGACATCACGCACAGGAACGTATGGCAAGCAAAAATATTTGCATGTTTTTATTTTCGCGCTAGTTTCTGGTTGCGCGAAATGCGCGAAAATTTCAACACCGCAAAAATTTCCACTTTTATAGCAGTTGCTAAAAAAAAATCTTGTCTGAAGAGGTTGTAGGCGCTCGAAGGGATCCGAACTTGGGACCTCTGATTTGAAAGTCTCGAGTCTTATCCATCATACAATTGTGCCCCCCTAACATAGTTTCATCATATCCAGAACAAAAAGACAGAAATATAGAAATAAAACATAAATATGTAATCACAGATATTCAAGATGAGAAAAGATAATGGACTTTTCTTACCTCCGACTCCTTTCCATTTGAGACTTTTGCTGTAGAGTGTACTGTACTGCTGGGGATAAATAAGATAAAGACAAAATTCACATGAATATTACACCAGGATGACAAATATTCGCAATTGAGACTATATATATTGTTTCATATAAACATACTCTAAATTTGAGAGGCAACTGTATGCCACATACAAATATCGATTAAAATGGACCTCTTGAGAATTCTTCAAGGACAAGGGTTTCATAGAAATAATTGACATGCACAGTTCCTGGATACAGAAAGAACATGAAACTATTCCCACAAATGAGATTCAAAATAAGCAGATGCGCCTATGCTGATTAATAATTCAGGGCCTCTAGAGAATAGCAGTCTATATGGAGCTACCGTCGGTAAAGGTTATACATTCAGAGTTGTCCTTTGCTTCATATATTTTATACTTGAGTGAGATATTGCATGATGGGGGAAACTATACATTACTATTTCATAAATAAACAGAGGTAATAAATTGATAAATGAACAAATATATGGATAAATGAATAAATAACTGGCCTGACAATTTATTTCAATTATGTCTTCGAGTACTGAGACGACCATACTACCCTTCTCGATGATATTTGATTTGTTTGATATTTTTTTTTTTCACTTGCACATATGCATATCAATATGGACAAAATATCTGATGCTAGCTACATTGAGCAATCCAATTGTTAGGTCAAACGTCAAAGGTCAAAAGACCATGCTACCTCTTGTCTCATGGCTACTTAAACTGGCTGTGAGTTTGGGATCGGCTAACCTACTCTTTCGTCGGCCTCACTCAGAGAAAATGTCCTGTAGACCTCATTCAGCATGCATTTCATCGAGTCAGCGCACCAAAAGTGCATCGTTACCGATGAGAGGAAGTTCACCTTCCGTAGGTGTGATCTGATACTATTCTTTCACTGATAAGACTTTAATACTGTCAAATTGGCCATTATAGTGAAACAGTGCTGCCATTGCTCATGTTGGCTTTTTGATAGTACGAGGAGTTAGTCGTCGCGTGAGGCTCTTTTTCTGTTGTGCATCGTCAAATTTTCTGGGCAGCTCTCTTTCGAGAGAGTGGGGTGCAGTAGTGTGCTCATGCCGTGCACTTTGACACAGCTTCAATAAAAAACTGACAAATCGTCTCAAGAAAAGACTTTTTGAAACGTCTTTAATACTCTTCAATCCTGATTCCTACCTTTTCTGGGGGGATTATTACCTTGACCAATTGACAAAAAGAGGCTTAGGTCTGAGGGCAGGGTCTTACAGATGCATGTAGGAGGGAAGGGAGAGGGGCATAATGTACTATTTCTTACCCCTTTCTGTGGCAGGGACTTTTAAGAAAGTGTGTTCAAAGCTATGGGATTCCCTGTGCCAACAGGCATTCAAAACATGTAAAGGGTCGAGTAAAACAAACTCAGACTGACGCCTAGAAGTAGGTAGATCTTCCCAATACCACATTCCTTCAGTTAATGCAATTTAGACTTGCTGCACAAAATATAGTAATTATCAACGAAGGGTCACATGAGTCTATACCTTGTCTGAAATCAAGAACTGATTGACCAAAAAAAAAAAAAAAAAAATCAAAGCCTAACTTAAAAACTTTTGTTGTTGTTGTCCCAATTGTCTGAAGAGGCTCAACAATGACAATTTGGCTGGGTAGCTTCAAATTCTTTATATATTAAGCGAGTCTGCAGAGTAAAGACTAATCAGTTCCTTTGACAGCTATCGTATTACACTCACATGGTAGGGACACATTGTATGCCAAAGTTCATGTACAATGTATGATCATTTGTATATACACACTTGTCGAGCTTTGGGCATGCATGCACACACCCAGCATGACAAAGTTGAATGAAACGTATAAAATGAAGTTCCACCCTGCATTCAGTATCTGAGTGAAGATAACCTTTGAATTGAGGAACACCATGTTTTATCATGCATGATCAGGAGAGTGGGGGAGAAAAATAACAGCAGCTATACACATGTTAAAAGGCAAGTGGAATTTTGTTATCCCAGCACTTAAATTCAAGACAAACATTAGGCTGATAAAGAAAATCTGATTTGAGTTAAGTCAGCATATAAATGAAAACGAAAAAGAAGAGAAGAAGATGATACAAATAAGACAAGCATCGGTGATGAATGCAAATTGAACGCTGTATGGCCCGAACATGAACGAGCCTCTGCACAAGAATAAATGAACAATCTGTGCTACACAGACATCAACGTGTCGTCAATAATGTTACAAGCAGAAGCAGGTAGTCAAAGAAAAAGGACCAAAAATAAGATGACGTGAATGAAACAAGATATTAAAAAGCTCCGACAGAACTGAAAACAGGCTTCCATGCATAATGCCACGGTAAATGCATAGTAACAGAACAGTGGGAGTCAAACTTTACAAATAAATAAACAAACAAACAAATACACATAACAAAACCAACAAAAGCAGAACAGAAACAAAACAACAAAAACAAAGTAAAAACATCGAGGCAAGTACAGCGGCCTCCTCTTAACAGGGATATGGATAGCAAACTAAAGCAGACATTACGTAAATAAATATATTTTAGTGCAACAATATTGTTGATTATTATTGGTTAATAGGAGACCACTACATTGTATATAAAATTTGTCTTGAGGGGAGAGGGCAAATATATACACCAGGATTCCAGGAAACACATTAACTTAACAAACAAATCAAATGGACAAGGGCCTGTATAAAACCACTTGATACCCATGCATGTTGTTCTCTGAATGCGTGTAAAGATTGAACAGTGCTTGCATACCTGCTTCAATTCTCTGATGCACAAACTTTAAAAGGGGCAGATTTGGCTGTTTCTAGCACCCATTTGCAAACGCTCCCAATGCATATGTACAACCTGCTCATGGCATATGAATGTAAAAGCTTGATAACTTTGGCAAACATCTTGTGCCCCATTATTTGTCTTACAATCCCAACTGCTAAATTTCCAGACTTTTAGCTTTCCAATGATTTTGTGACTTGACATGCCAGGTTCAGATGATTCAAGAAGGGGATGAATTCTGAATTGGTCAATTATTGCAGAGATATTGAAGTCAAATCTTTATTCTGTGCCATTCAGGATACAGAATGCACTGCCAAAGTTTGCAAAGGGGTGCTTGTTCTTTTTTTTTTTTTTCTGTGAGGAAAGGCTTGCGTCACATAAAGGAAACACAGCAGGGCAGGTAATCCAACACTCTTCTTCAAGTACTTTGAAGGGTCTTCCGTAACATCAGGTAGGAAAAGAAAACATGACGGGTAACTTCTTTCCTTCTTCTATGCTTGCATCTCACAAAGAATCATCCATGAATTAAAGGATGTGTTTAAACACAAACACACACTTACAGCCATTCAAAGCATACTCACTATACTTGTCACATACAGACCATGATCACCTGCATGTACATGTACTATTACCCTTTGTTGAGGGATTTATCAACTTTACAAAATGAAAGTTAAGAATAAAATTAATAACACTCCATCTTTTTCCCCCATAAATTCATATTTCTATACAAGATTACTGTGGTGTCTTATAAGTAAAGAGTGTAAAGAAAGTGATACAAAGAAATGAAAGTGTGCAGAAAGAGTGTAGAAAAAGAGTATAGATAAGAAAACGTGTCAAATGGTGAACATAAACTATAAAAACAATGACAAAGTGACAGAACCATAGATTCCTTTAGTTTAAAAGAAGAAGAAGTAAGATTTAAGATGAGGCTTGTATCGTTCAAGAGAGAAGCACTGTCTCAATCTACCAGGGGGATGATTTAAAAGATTCTGGATGGAAAATTGAAAGGGTCTCTGTCAACCTGACCAATCTACTAGTGAACGTACTGAGAGGGATGAACAGATGTTTTGAACTAGAGCGGGCCTGTGTCGGTGTGTGGCATTTTTGCCAAAGCTGCTGCAAAAAGTTTAGAGCCAATGCCTCTTCACATTTTGTGTCAGTTGTGTGTGTGTGTGTGTGGGGGGGGGGGACCTCTTGAGATCAATGTGCTATTAGTGAAGAGTAAAATTTGAATACTAACAATGATTGACATCATTGCCGTTGGAAAGCACACATTTGTATGTGTATCGTGAAACATTTGTAAAAGGACTTGGGATAGGTGCACATCAAAAGAAAATTTTGCTATAAAATATTCTCTGTATTGAGGTAGAATAATTTGAGCACACAGTCTCAGAGATTAAAGTGCAGATCATCAACTGTTGGAAAATATTTATCCATCAGTGATAGCCAGAAGCAGTGTAAAATGCTGTTTACTTAATTTAGGTTGGAGGGCATTTGTGAACTGAATTATTCATTGCACGTTAGTGATCTGTTACACGTGTACAAGGTGTATGTCATGTTCGCAGACATGAATAGAGTATCACAACATTTCCACATGTGTATGTGATTGTGCCGAGTGCATTGAATAGGAAAAATAACTGTTATGGTCAAGACAATTTGACAACAAAATATCATTTCATCAATGATTTTGCAAAGTTTTACCAAATAAGGAAAAGAAGAAGAAGAAGAAAAAAAAAAAAGGAGTGTGGAAAAATGATGGGGAACAACGTAGAACTAGACTTGGTAAGTGAGAGATACCAAATATATCGACCAACATGCACAGACTGTAAGAAAGAGAAGGAAGAGACAGGTCTGTTACATTATTTCTTCAAGATATACTGTAAAACATGAAATTATTAGCGGCACGATATTTTTGCGAATTAGAGCCGACGGCCTTTTTCATGGCATGAAATTGTTCGCGAATTGCCACTGGCGTTCAATGCATATAGTGTTGACAAGAAATTTCATGTGCATTTTTTGCGAATCTTGGTGCTCGCGAAATTCGCAAAATTAAAATACACGTGAAAATTCCTCGTTTTACAGTATATACTTTTTGGGAAATCGATCAACTGTCTATATTCCTACCTAAATTCAGGGAGAGAGAGAAAAAAGGAAAAAAAAAGAGAGATAAAAAGGGGTGACTGAGACAGAAAGCGAGAGAGGGGGAGAGAGAAAGAGAGATAGAGAGAGGGAGGGAGGGAGGAGGAGGCTGAGGAAAAAAAAAAGTTAATTCAGCTTAGTCCAATCTATTTATATCTGTGTTGGAAACCCCAAGCTGTTTAGAGCATTCTTTTTTTTTTTCCAAATAGTAGAAGTTCTGAATCAGAAAGTAAAACCTGCCAAATATATCATGCACAGACTCCAGGTTCAATGTATTATTAATAATTCGGAGTAAATTTAAAATAAAGCAAAAGGTAAGAAAAAAAAAAGACTGACAACATAAGTCACAATTGTATGAAAGTGTTTTTGGTTTTGTTTCATTTTCATGCGTTTGAATATCCCCGTACAGCCATGTCAGCAGAATTTGATAATTTGTCAAACTGAACCATTGATGTTCAAGTATCTTTATACATCAGTCTATTCCTATCCCCTGGATCCAACTCCACCTTTGTCTACAGTGCCTTTTGTTAAAATTCAATGTTTACTTGACATACAAGATGCAACATAACACACGCACACAGGCACATACACTTTACATGGCTTACAGGACAAAGTCCCTTTCAGAAAGACGGTTGAATGTGGACACACGTATTTGATTTCAAAGTTAGAGGGAATCTATGGGGTACAACAAATATTTGTTTCCATGGAAGACACAAAGAATGAAATGACTGTCTGGCTGTTAGCAGGAAACATTCATCACAGAGCATTATGGGTAGGAAAGAAGAATAAAGAGATTAATTTGCATGGGCACAAAGTACAATACAAGGTAGACGTACACAAGAGTAACATGAGAACAAACACACGATGGAATTATTTGCAATAAAAAGTGATTAAAATGGATGTATTGCAGCACACTGTTAGATACATGAATTGCACAGAGTTCTAGCTGATACAATGTTAATACATACATGCACGACGTATACACTGTATAATGCAAATCAAACAATTGTGATGTCACATCACGTTAGCTACACTTTAAGCACATAAAAGAGAAATGAAACCCAAATGTGTAGATAAATAGTAAATGCGGCTCTATTTAAGTAGATCTATAGGTAAAGTTTGAGGACAGTCTGGACGACTTTTGTTTCCTTGCGAAATTTCGGTTCTGCCATCGCTGGATGAGAAGAATACAATGGTTTGCGATGTCACTCCAGGCGATATAAACACTTCACTGATCTATTCGTCTATTAAAATGTTGCTGCATTCACTCAAGCCACACATTTGGGTATCATCCCCCTTTAACTACTTGCGTAGATTTGGGGAAACCAATGGGGGGGGGGGGGCACAAAGAACAAGCACCATCAAACATGAAGTTATCATTAGAATGCTGCTCCTGTCCAATACTACACAGAATGTTTGCTAAGTTATAGAAAAGCAGGTACTTATTAGCCATGGTCACACTGGCAGAACATCGAGAAGTTTAAGAAGTTCGCTATGTTTAAGATCTCGAAGTTTTGCCAGTATGGCTGCAAAGTTTTTGCAAAAGTTTTTGTCAAACTGCTCGAGAAACTTCCCACTTGGGAATATTTGAACGCTCGCAACTGAAACTTCGCAAAGTTTTTGTCACATGATCATTTCACCACCTGCTTGCAGCACCGATTGATGGTTTTTGGGCGGTGCCTCAATGGGTTGCACCTGTGTGCATTGTTAAATCACAATCATCTAGAGACATGTCAGACGGCGTACTGTTACTTTTTTTGTGCCGCACACACTAGCGACCCAAACTTATGGATCCAAAGATCGATAAGTTTGGCTGCCGGCGTGAACGGACAAGAAAAGATTGCGAAGACTTCGCGATCTTACAAACTTCTCAAATCTTTGGCCAGTGTAACCACAGCCTATGAGTGGGAAATGACAACACCTTGGCTGCCACTCATTGCTAATCAAAATACACACCACTGCATAATATAAAGAAAATACTGTATATGTCGAATATTTCGCGAGGTTTTTATTGTCTCGAATTTCGCAAGTCAGGTGCTATTCGCGAAATTAAAGACACGCGAAAATAATGACTCTGATCCCAAAGTGAATGTGACATACACGTGCATTCTTCTCTGTTCAGTACAGGACTTCACAATCACAAATTTTACCACTCACGAAATCGTCAGGAATTCCTGATTCGCGAAAATTTAGACTTGCGAAATATATGGCGTATACAGTAACAAACAAATATAACAGAATGATAACAAATCTCTACAAGATATTACTGCTTTACATGTAGGTGGCAGATCCAGACCCATGAAAAGCATTGCACATGGAGCCAGGATTTAGGGACAGCCCCTACCACTGGCGGGATCAGATAAGGAGAGACCTACATCTCAAGACACCTTTTTCCACAGCAATTACAGTTTGACATAAAGAACAAGATTGCACACAAAAATAACGAACAGCAATGGAACAGAGCACAAAAAAAATGCACGCCATTAATATGTGTATGTGAAACAAACATATCATAAACCTTATTTATTACCTACACTGTAATAATTTTTTTTTTTGGTTTTATTTCCATTCATTTATGTATTTACCATTATCATCATAATCCTTATCAATATTACCCTTTTTTTTGGGGGGGGGGGGTCCCCCTAAAAGATGACAGCTGGTAGCAAACATTGTTGCAGCTGGGAAAAGGTTATGACTACTATCAATTTATGGCCAAAATCCTTACTACAGAAAAAAAAAATGCTTTTATCACCCCCCCCCCCAAACACACACTCTAACTCTAAAAACTCATAAAATATGTCCAGTTGAGGCTTCAGTAATGTGTTTCATAACGTACAACAGTCAGATCTACATGTAATTGTACAGCAGAGCAAATTTTCATAATCTTTTATCTGATTATGGCAAATGTATCGACAATCCTTTTTTCAATTCGAGGGGAAGTGGGTAAAAGGTACAAGGATCTTAACTCTTGGCATGGAATAATTATAACGATTGTGCATTAAATCAAGTCACATTCGTATATCTGCTACAATAAAAATTAGTCATTATCATTTCTTTGCTACTCTAGAATTTATCTTAATAAAAAAAAAAGAATCTCTGAATTGATAAGAAATCAACAACAATTTCTTTGTTCACTTTGTACAGATTTCCTTTTCATACTCTCATGAAATATTCTGTCCCTTTGTGCATGTTTATGAAGTGATGTTTCTCCTCAGGTTTTTAGCAGATTAAGTTCACAAGGCTGTTCTGAGACGACAATTGTGCATCACAGATGGTTTGATATTATATACTTTTCAATATCATTCTTTATTCTTTATTTTTTTAAGGGGGACAAAAGATGAAACACAAACAATGTAGGAGGAATACATTCAAATATCTTTTTTTTTTTTTTTTTGTGTGTGTATTTTGCAAACGTTTGGTGCAATCTCAAGTCTCAGTAAACTAACCATCATTGACTGCAAGCAGTAGCCTTTGCTACACCACAAAAGTTATTGAAGAAATTACAGTGTGCAGAAAAATTCCACATACTTTGACTTTAATAAGGGAATTCAGAAACTTGATAAACATTATACATTCTCAACTGTACTAACATTGTGCTATAAATATCTGATGTAAAATTTACAATGCATGAAATCAGCTGTCAGTGTGTACATCACACATAATCTAATGGTTAAATACAATGAAGTTGGTTAAAAAGTCACATTCACAAGTACAACATACATGCAATTTTAGTAGCAAACACATCACAATTAGTATGAGCGATAAATATGAAAGCAGTAACTTACTAAAGAAGCACTGACAGATGTCTATATTTCATGCGCCAAACTAGCCTTTTGTCAAGGCCCTCTCGCTGTAATGGGCGAGCGAAGCGAGCCCAGCCGAGCGCAACAGCGCGAGGGCCTTTTGAGATCTGCTTCACACATTATTATTCATGACACGTGAACCCTACTGAATACTCATTTTAACGGGTTCCGGTCAACCAATGGAATGGCGCGCTCCCCACATCCTCAGTCTTGGTGTTGTCATGCCTGTTTGCATGCATCACTGACCACCCATGGAGGTCTGCCACAGAACTCTACACACTCTGTGTGTAGAGTTCTGTGAGGTCTGCGGCGTGCATTCGCTCTATTCAAGTCGGGTTCGAGCAGACAGACACGCTGATTGGTCGACTTTTGCTCCCGAAGTCGGGAAGCAAAAGTCGGTAATTCAAAGGGCCAACAAAAGGATGTGAAGCAGATCTCAAAAGGCCCTCGCGCAACCCCACTCAGCTGGGCTCTCTTCATCATACAGCGAGAGGGCCTTGACAAAAGGCTAGCGCCAAACAAACTTCATAATTTTATGTTATCTTTACTTAGAAAGGTTATTAATAGAGTTACTTAGAGGCAACACAGGAGATTAGAGTACAAATTCAAAGAGTATGTATGTGTAATAGAGTTGCACACATGCCCCTTCATTCATTTTGATTGTCTCAGAAAGCTATTGAAAATGGTGTTCCAAGAAGATCCAATACAGCTCTATATTTAATCTTTCTTTCAGAACCCTGATAAACTGGCATGATAGAACTGTGGAGAAAGGGGGCAGGGATGAGGTGGAGAGGGGTGAGGAAGAGGAGGTTGAGGTGTCTAGAGATAGATGGTTAGCCCCAGCTGTCCACAAAACAGAGAAAAATATTCAAACAACGGACAGCAACGTATCCACAAGTGGTTGGATCAGTTTGGTAATAGTTTCTTTGTCTCGCGAAGTCATATTTCCCCCCAAGTTCCAAAACATAGGTGAAGACATGAAGACGTACAATTTTTTTTTTTTTTTTTTTTACATGCACATTTTTATGGCTGTGCCGAGACAAGTTCACAGTTGAATGACATGAGACATGCCTGCGTGCTGCCTCTCCAGTGAGATATGGGGTGAAGAATATTTCCAAGGGTAAAGATCCCGAACTCTCTCCAGTGAGAATTCGGTAGCTTTGTCAGGTTAAACAGTTTTGAGCATCCGTTTTCAGCATGCAGTGGTAAGAGTGAGGAACATGCTACAAGTACATTAAGTTCTCTCTGGGATGGTCGTTCATCTCCTCAGAAACATCAGTGCCCAGCCCCTTCTTGGGACGAGGGGGAGGGGGAGGGGGAGGAGGAGGAAGAGGGGGAGGGGGCACCCTGGTTGTAATGGTGCAGTGGGTCACCCATGCAGCAATAATGTCCACATTCTTCCAGCAACATTATTCCTAGCCAAAAGGGCAGTTGTACGCTGTTGGCGTAGCACAGGTTGCGTTCCAGTGTTTGTTTGTTTATCGATGTTTTCTGACATGCAGTCATTCCATGCCTTTGAGGGTTTTTACAGATAAATGGCGCGATATAAATGCTGTTTCATCATCATCATCTCCATGCAATATTTTGAGGGAATGAAGAAATGAGCACAATGACTGTAAAAAAAAAGCTGCTGGAAGCATAGCTTTTTTTTTTTTCTTGTTATTGACGAGCTGGAGCAACTGGACAGGCAGGGGAAAAAAAAATATTAACAGACAGATGGATGGATGGACAGAAAAACAGAGACAGACAGACAGACAGACCGGCAGATCATCATCGCATTTTCCCGTTGCCACTCACCTTCCCTTTGTCTCGAGTGTGACGCACGCTGCAGCGCAAACCGTCAGCGCCGTGGTGACGAAGTCAACAAGGGCGGGACCGGAAGACGGAGAAAACCAGGTGAACATGAGACAAGGGGAGAGTGAAGAAGAAGATGAATTCAAAAATTTGAAATGCTTCATCAGATCATTAAAACAATGCACAGGGGTCATGAGCATTATGTACGCTTCTACACTGAAGATGATGAGTAGCCTACATTGTATAAATCTAGGTGGTGGATGCAGCTATTTTCTTGCTATTACGCAAGAAAAAAGTCTGATGCGGCGAGACTATTGTCTTTGCTATTAAAAGCGAAATGTCTGATGTGGAGAGACTACAAATAGTGGATTCATGTGAAACATCATCTGCCTTATCTACTCGTCTTGCTTTTCATAGCCACTGTTTTCATATTATCGAGTAAAGCACGAGGTGCACATAAGGGGTGGATGCTTCCACTGTTCGTAGTCTCACTTCATCAAGTGTATTGCTTAAGAAAGACAGTAGTGTCACCCCGTCAGACATTTAGCTCAACAGCTCCATAGCTGCGTCTTCCGCCTAGATTATAGGCTACAATTATTGGGTAGTTGGATACCATGTCGTTCCTTGTAAGACAGGAATGAAGATAATATCATATACATAAAGCTTTAAGTTCCAGCTGGTAGAAGACGTATTAGTCAAACTTTCTACTGTCACATTTCGCCACAGACCTTTCATTCAGTCATTGGTTTTTTTTTTTGCCAATAACTGTCTATTGATTTCTATAATTCCTACTAATAAAAACAAATCATTATTGGACATTCTTTCATGGCTGTAATCACCGGAAAATGAAACTTTAAGTGTAGTTCACAGACCTTTGACTTAGAGTACGTAGTCCATCAGAAATCTGGGCAGTGCATCGACTACTGACTCATGTACATGTAGCATGCCTGGGCAAAGTTATCAGGAAAACTATAGAATTTTTTTTTCTTCTCCCATCCCCCCCCCCCCCTTTAAATCAGGTTTGAGATCTGTGTTGTATGCAGTGACAAACAAGAACTACTACCCAGAAACAAAATGCTGTAAAAGTGAAAATTTTTGCGGTGTTGAAATTTTCGCGCATTTCGCACAACCAGAAACTAGCGCGAAAATAAAAGCATGCAAAAATTTTAGCTTGCTATATGTTTTTGTGCGTGATGTCTTTATTCCGCGGAATTAAAAACACGCGAAACTCTTCTTGCCCAGCCAAGCGAGAAAAATTAGTGGAGCGAAAATATCCACTTTTACAGCAGCTGTCGGATTCCTGGGGGAGAGGGGTGAAATAACTTGTCGTCTTCAAGCGACAAGGACTCGTTGAAGTGCTTGTGCGGCCGTACCGGATGGGCAAATTGGCTCGCAGGCAGCTGGGCAGCAGTACGTGCAACCTGCGGGGAAAATGTCTGGACACCGGCTGAAGCAGCAGCACAGGCCAATGATGAGACCGACGACGGCCAGGCCGCCGATGACGCCTCCGACGATAGCTCCAAGATTGCCAGAACCACTATCTGTGGGTCAAAGTGGAGAAAATACAGAGTGAGGTATGTCAGTGACATCAAATCTGAAATCTAAACGACATCTAAGAACCAAGTGTAATGTGTCCCACATCATTCTAGCACCAGATTCCAAGCATAAACTTTTGAACATTTTTGACTTGCAAAACTGGCTGCTATGAAACCTTTCATGTAATAGCATTTTTAGACCAATGCTGACTGAAATGTACCAACATTACATTTGTACATAAAGTGTTTGCTGTACATAAAGTACAACTGGCATAATCTTTGCACATAGAAAAAACAAAACAAAACAAAAATAAATAAAACAAGAACAAAACCTTTACATATCGTTAACACAATGAAACACACACGCACATACACACACACACACACAAACACACACACACAAAGTTGGTCCCCGGCCAGTTTTCTTGTCTGACCCTTTCCTGCACACCAGTTTTCATCATGTCACTTTGTATGCATAAAAGAAAGGAAAAGCAGCTACTCAACATCTACTATAAATATGTGGGTTCTAAACACTATTATGCCATTTTGTATACAAAGACAGAGGTAGGATGAATACATACTTGTAGGTAAAGATTGACAACACAGCATTCACAATGTATGCATTAAAATTACTCACGTGGTCTGTTTTTGAATACACACAGACACATGACACACACACACACACACACACACACACTCACATACAGTATGATATAGATTCAACTCTAATTTTTTCATTCATGATGTTTATGCAAGCATTAAAAAACAATAAAACATTGCAAGCAGCATTGCACAGTTCAGGGTAGCGTTTCATGAAAGTTGTCAGCTCTGACAAATTGTCAGGCTCTGACAAATTGTCAGTCTCTGACAATCACCATGGTAGCAGTCAGTGACAAGAGCATCTCAGCCAATCAAAACCAAGGATTTTGCTAAAATTGTCAGAGACTGACAACTTGTCTGCACTGACTGAATTGATGAAACGCCCCAGTCGTATTCAAAATGCATTTCATTATCTAAAGGATACACTGGGGAAAAATGAGCATAGAAGAGACAGTCTGCTGCAGTAAACACTGATATCTACAAAATGTATACAGTATTGCACAAGACAATGAGGAAGAAAAAAAGTATATCCGAATGTTATGATGAATATCAGTTTCCTTCAGTTCCAGATTACATTCTCTACTGTTTGAAATGAAGCCAAGAGAAAGTCTGATATTCAAATGCACCATTTGATAAAAAGAACAAAATATTATGATTGCAGCAATACTAGATTGAAATAGAAATATTAACCCATTAGGGACGGTTTGATTTTGCTACAGCACGCATTTCGCATAAACGCTTGCCCTAGTATACTCAGGACTCATCCTTAATGGGTTATATTATGCGCAAAAAACTATGCTAGTGGCTATATATTCAAGGATATATAAGGTGGCTAATGCATAATTATTCATGTCGACCCCAGAGATGTATGCAAGCATTGGAAAATTTGGTTTAAAAAAAAAAATATCACTGTCAGACTTGAAAGTACAAAATACTTCTCTACAATTGTACATCATGTATTTCAAATTCAATGTTTTAAGCACTGGCCCTATACAAATGTAAAGATGAATGATTTAAAGGGGCATTCCGGACGATTTTCATAATTTCACATCATGTAGTATATAAATCAACAGCTCCATGAATAGATTCGTGGCATTTATTGTGGTCCTTGAGCAGAGAAACCAATAAATTGAAAATCTTCAACAAATTACACTGAACAGTGTTGATGACATCAGAGCCTCATATATTTCAGAAATGTTGCAGGGTAATTCCATTACAATACTGCTTGCTCAACAAGTTCACCTGTGAAAAATCTATGCATGCCTTCTTCTTTTGTTCTGCTTCCTTGAGCCCAAACTCATGCATTCTTATGGTGAGGCTGTCATGTCATCATCCTTGTTCATTGTAATTTGTTATAAATTTTGAAAACATTCTCATTCCTTATTCCAATCACTATCAATTCTGAAACTCTGTACTCAGTTTGACTAATTTATAGTTGTTCAAATGTTAAAGTCTGAAAATCATCCGGAGGTTCCCTTTAAAGCGGACATGCATCAATTCTGTAGGGTAGATAAAGTGACCTGTCCATAAACACACATTTGAAGGATTTGGCTGGATTTCTCAGTACCACCAATACCAGCTAGGTGAAGTGTAGCGAGCAGTGTTTTAGATGCATTATGGGATAGCTGCGGGGACAAAATTGGCCTGGTTTGGCTGCATAAATATGCACTCAGGTCACATTCTGTCATTATTCATGGGTATTTTTGTTGAAGATTTCTTCACTTTCTGTCATATGACCAGCCGTATCAGTAAAATTGTGAAATTTCAAACTTTTTTTAAAAGTTGAATTCTAAGCTAAGAAAAAAGCAACAATGAAAGAAAAGCAGACGAAAATTGCACTGATTGCATGGGAACTACATCCAAGGAATCCAACAGTGCATTTGTGACAAGGCTCTGCGGCATGTGCAGAAGTTTTTCGTGCACTGGCGATATCGAGAATTGAATTTGCTATAGAGAGCAGTGTGGAATGACAATGTTTAGCCTTTCCCATCAATTTACACCTTTTGAATAAAGTCTAGAAATTATGGCTCATGTAATATGGTAAATGTGCATGCACTTGCTGTTGCATTCAGTGTGTCTTTCATGAACACAATTACATGCATTTAACACTAAGCCCATCATTTCATTGCTTATGAAAAAAATTATTCTCTTCTTTTCCTTTGACATTTTGTTTTGTTTTGTTCTGACTTGCTTTTTCATGCTTTTTTGTTGTTCTTTATTAGAAAGCAATTAATGAATAGAAAGCAGAGTTGGGGTGTTAGGAAAATATTAACCATCTCGGCTGCCATAAAAAGGAAGTCCCTTTGTGTCAAGAATGAATATTTGATCCAGACCTACAACGCTTGTTTATCAAAACTACAGGTTGTAACCCTGCTAAGTAAAGAGCAGATAAGTGAAACATTGTCCGAGAAGGCAGAATGTGAATGCGAAAGTTTCAGAGCACTTGCAGGATGAAATCTAGCATGGAGTATCCTGGAAATAGAATGCTTGTTTCAAAGTCCAAGTGTTTATTTTCAATAAACCTTTTCACGTGATGGAATTAGTGTTTCGTTGTACAGTAAACATTCACTTTATTTGGCATTGTTCACACTATCCGCATAACATTGTATAGCCATTTATTAATGCAATTTGTAGCACTTGTAATATCTTATGAATTGTGCATGCCTACATTGGGACCAGAGAACATTTGTATTCAACATGAGAATTATTATCATTTTTATTATTATTATTATTATTATTATTATTATTATTATTATTATTATTATTATTGTTATTATTATTATTATTATTTCTATTACTATCATCATTATTGTTATTATTATTAATTATAATATCATTACTATTATTGTCATTATTATTATTGTTATTTTATTATTATTATCATCTTTTTTTTTTGGGGGGGGGGTAAAAAGGTATTACATATGTAAAGTGCAATTTGATTGCCCCAAATAGAAAGAAATAACAACTCTCAAGTACATAGTTGCACTCTCAATTCTAGTGATGTCGGATACCATGGATGTGAAACAGATAATGACAGATCGATCTAGTCACCAGTTGCTATACTTGGTTACAATTTTGCTTTCATGCATCGCCCCCACTTCAAATTTCAATGACTGTGTCTGAGTACACACATGAAGTACAGTGCAACTGATACTGAAAGATATCTTCTTCATCATCCACTCATATCACAAGAGCTTCATATTGTTCATACTGTATTTGAAAACAACCACACCCAAATGGCTGCCAATATCCACCCACCGAAAACAGCACTGCACACACACACACACATTTAATTTAATTTCATTTTCTGTATCCATTATTTCTATACTATCTATTTCAACATGCATGACAACAATACAGTGGACACAAACACAAATACTCAGACACACACACACACACACATGCACACATGCACACAAACAGAGCATGGATAAGAAAAAAAAACAACAACACACAAACCATTGGTTAAAATAGAGGGAAGCAGCACATACATGCTTTATAACACGACTCAAGCAAATGGATCTAAGAAAAAACATAATCTTATTTCTATATCAAAAGCATTAAAGTGCTCGCTTCTGGGTGAAGAAAAAGCCTGACTGTGAAAAATGGTCAAAACATTCTATTTTTGATATCTCACACTCTGTATTCCCTCTGCACACGCAGTGCAGTAAAAGGCAGAAATATCACATCGACAGGTATCAACCTATCATCACCATTAAATGCTCATCGGCGACGCCACAACACTTTCATCTCACAGCCACACCCTGCCCGCAATGCATCAAAACAATTACGTCACCCTTCGATATATAGCGAGCCATCTTGCAATCTGCACATTCAATGTCGGAGCTTCGCGCTCTCGAGCGTTTCCACAATTAGTCTGCACAATCCAGTCATTGATATCAGAGTAGAACTAGACACATTCTTTCCATGTATTACATATGACATCTCTCTCCAGTGAAACTTCATCTCTCTGTAAGCTTTAGGTACCAAGTGAAAGCTTGGCAGCTGCAAAATGAAGCACCAAGTTATATAGGAAATACTCGGCGAAACAAGGTCCCCTTCCCTTGTACAACAAAGCAACCATCGCATCCACTGGCAAAGAATATATTAGCCTTTCCAAATGCAATGCCTCTATACACATCCTAGACATAAACACAATTATTAAATATCAATATCATTACTTTAACCCTTTCCACACGGAAACTTGGTGGCCTGTGCACCAAGTCTATGGGAGTTTCAGATTTAAAATATTAGCATGTATTATCATTCAAATTCCTGTTGTTGTTATCGTTGTCACTGCTATCATCAAAATATGTAAAATGCGACATATGTTCTACCCATTGTCTTCCCCTCCCCCTTGATGGTATACCAGGGTGATCCACAACTTGAAATTTGAGCAGGTTGCAAGCTTTAAATGTGAGAATATTGTGGGAATTAAATGTGCATGGAGCGCAGAGGAAAAGCGCACAGTTCGCAATACTTCGGGACGCATATCATTTCGTGCTGATACAAAGTATGTTTGATGCCCTGTGTCATCATGCATTGTGCACAAATTTTCATAGTAGTTTGATGTTTCTCAAGTTTTGCACATGTTTTTCACATGTTTTGTTACATTTAATTTGGGACATGTCACCAACTCTTGAGGATGTTGCATAGCATGATGCTGGCTTTTGAGGACGTTGCACAAGAATTTGAGCATGTTAAAGCGACATGCTCAAACCCCTTGTGGAACATCCAGTGGTATACTCACACTATTAATGTCAAAAGATTTCTAAGCATTTTCATTTTATTCCTTTTGCTGCAGAAGAGGTGGAGAAGCATACATTCGACTTGAGTGACTTTTATTGCCATTGGTGTCTAGTTTTACAGACTAAGAGGGATATGGGGAAACCCCAGTTTGCCACTGGCTGTACAGGGTGCGTCACCATGGCGACCAACCCTACAACCTCACAGTCCCACACTGTGCCCCAGTGGCTGCCACTGCTGCTGTAAATTTTATGCACATGCAGAGTGGCTGTGCTATATTACCGAGCGGCTGCTGGTGCAGGGTAGCACGCGGGGGCAGATGCGGGGCCCTCAGCATACATACATAATCAGCCTTTCCTTTACACTGCTCGCAAATATGCACGGTACGTACGTACGCATCTCTTCGGGAAGATCGGATGACATTTATCGAGCACCGTGCCATTTTCAACTTGGTGCAAGGCAAAAGCTGTGCTCCCTCTATGCGCAGATGTGGATGAATTAAAGAATACAAACTCTGTTGCTGCTGGGAATCCATTTTATCACACAAGGCACTGATACTGCCTCCTCGATATACATGTATTATGTGCCAAGCCAGTGACAGCCTCTATTGATGCTACACATTGGTACTGCCATTATCATTTTGTCACATGTGCGTATGTTTGCTTTGCTGCCAAATGAGACATGGTTTGATAAATGAATCAATAATAAGTACCCTTATAGAATATAAAGAGCAAAAAAATAAAGATCCACATCATAAAAAAAGGACATATAACATAAAAGAGAAAGACAAAGATTATTGTATGCTTGAGGAGAACTTGCTTTCAAATTTGTATGTCATGTTAATCATAGCAGTAAAGAAACGATAAATAAACCGGAAAGATGCAATCAAGAAGACATTACTGATTCACTACTTTACAAGGCACCGCTGCCTGGGCATGGCATTTCATTCTTGTCTATATGAACATTGTATCTCAACATTCTCTAGCACAAAGAGGAAAGGACTCATACACTATATTTTGATGAGATTTTTTTATGAGAATTCTAATGGTAAGAGAGTTGTGTTAATAACATGCCCTTTATAGCATGCCATGGATGCAACATTCATGCAAAATTGCCATAGCTGATGACAGGTTACTGTATTTCATAAAATGAATGATTAAGGTGGAAGAACAATGCAATATCCTCATCAATAAAGTGTGGGTGTGTGTGGATTTTTAAAATAAATATGACACAGGATTCACAGCATAAGAGCTACAAACTGTAGTCATAGACAGTGATATTTATCTCAAAGTGTTGACATATTGTTCAGTGACTACTTATGATTATAATATGAAGTCTGTCTTTTGTCTCCTGCTTGTGAAATGCTTGTTATCAGTTCCTTGTAATTTCCAAGATCTGCATATTCACAATACCATCTAGTTGGGACGCAAACCCAATCAAATCTCAATCAAATTCACTCCTTCACTTCACACGCATTCTACGCTGATACAACGTAAACCATGTGCATTTTACCGGGCACAAGGAATCTTTGATTCAACTTGAGCGCTATTTAACTTGCATGTAAAATATATGTCAACCAAATTTACTCCCGTCCATGCATGAAAATGATGGGCTAACCCTGCAACTCATATTCGTATACCACACAGGTGGGTCACCATCTGTTATCCCCATAATGGCCCTGGGACGTCAAATAGCCGTCAGGGGGAGTGAAGCGCATTTTCAACAGTTATTAGTTTTCGTAATTGACCATTGAGGTGCAAATATCGTGCATGGAAGTACCATTAGCCGAGCATCATGGGCGAGTGATGGTTTGGAGAAGGGCGACTTCACACCGACAGGCGATAAATGTTTACGTCCCGCTCAGATGATAAGTGCTTGTAATATGATGAGAAATGTTGTGCATGTGTTCATTATGTCAGATGAATTCTAGTCAGCATGTAATTCTAGTCAGTGTGTAAAAGCCTCGTTAATTTTGCACTTGTGAGAAAGTGATGATTGACTTTGAGGCACGTTAGCACTTTTTCAAAGGAGACCGTCTTGATTTAAAGACAAGAAAATGATTTAGCCTTTGTTTGAAAAGGTTAACCCATTGAGGACGGACTGATTTTGCTATAACAGTACTCATTTCCCACAGACACCTGCCCAAGTATAACTTAGGACTCGTCTTAAATGGGTTAAAGTTGCAGTATGCTGCACAAAATTATTACAAAGTTCTGCAAATTTACACTGCTACACTGCACATTCCTGTCTGAACGTTTGGTGCACTAATATCATCGTATTACATAAATGCTGTTAACCTGTGGAATATCAAAACTACAACATTAACACAACTGTAACAATTTTAAAAATAGTTGTTTGACGGTGTCTATGCATTTTGAAGACATTTTCTTGTCAAATTTTTGATATTTCTATGAATGGCAAATCCTTGCATTCGTGATTAACAGTACTTACACATTTTTCTTTTTTAAACCTTCTTGTATAATATGAAGCATTTAACAGAAATTGTATATAAGCAAGCATGCTTCCATAAATAGAATTTTACCAATATCCTTGTCAGAATAGCTCTGAGATGCGCCAAAACCAAATTAGAGCTCTCAACACACAATGTAGGGCAGAGTTGTAATGACATTTACAGATATTGCTGGAAAACTCTACAATCTCGTTAACGTCAATTGCCTTTGTCAAATTGGGGTGTCTAGAGCAATTACTTCAAGGCGTAGCCTCCGGACCGTAAAGACCGACATCGTGTGAGCGACTTTAGTTCATCACAGGGACTGAGTTTACATGAATTGCTCAGGCATGGCTTATTCCAACAGACCAAAATGTATTTTTACCGCTATGATTACATGTACTGTTTGTAAAAAAGAAGTCCATGTACTAGGCAAGAAATACAAAAAAAAAAAATATATTACAGCTATAAATGCTATAATTGTCTTCATATTTGTTGCTGATATCATATCAAATCACCACTAAATCTTTAAGAGTACATTGACTTTTCTCTTTATTGGTATATGACTACTATAATTGTATTTTCAGATTATCATCATCACTATCAATTCTACTTTTACTGCTAAAACTACTACTGCTGCTGCTGCTGCTACTACTACTACTACTACTGTATACGCTGCTATTTTCACGTACAGACATTTTCGTGAGATGTTGTTTTCGTGAATTGACACAAAGACCTATATAACTTTATAGTGTACTACTACCTTAGCATATGGTGACATTTTCGCGAAAAATTAAACCCTCGCGAAAAGTACAGCTTTTACAGTATTACAACTAGTACTACTACTACAACAACCAAGTACTACTACTATTACTACTACTGCTACTACTTCTAATATTACTACTACTACCTACAATTTGTATACTACTAATACCTGCTACTGCTACCATTTCAATTTCTGTTTTTAAATATCTATATGTAATACTGATGGCATCGTCTTTCCCTGCAATTCTCCTATGCTTTCTTTTCTTTGTGCATAATATGTATTCATTGAAGACTGAAATTACTGATAAAATGCCATGTCATCTCTTTCTTGGATGAGGCACCACAAACGTATCAAAACAAGCTCACCACAACGCAAAAATAACCACATGAATTATCACTGACTTGGAAAATCAAAATTTGATCTTCAAATACCTCACAACTTAGGAACTATGAAGAGGAGAGACAAGCAACGATGGAAATATGAAAACTGGCAAAAACAAATAGAAAGGAAGCCACTAGAACACACCGTACACAAACATCTAACCATATTTTCCATGTTAATCAGGGCCTAATAGGATTAACGGAGGATCAATCAAGATAGCATAATCAGCCACAATCACAAAACATCAAGACATAATGCCACCACCACCAAAGAAATCCGGGTAATCAGGAGCTCTTATAATCACATTTTCAAAGTGTTTAATTATTATTTTAGCAGAAATTTGTGCCTAACCAATAATATCCACATTAAGACCTGCTGTTAATCTGCTTTTTTTTTCTTTTTTCATATTCATCATGTCTCATTCATTAAAAGTATTTGACTTGATTTGAAGAATTCCTGGTTGCATGCAGTGAAGCTGAATGTAAATCACTTATTTTGTATATTGGTTTTTTCTATGTCATCATTATTGTTTTTGGTGGGGGTTTTGGCCAAACCAATCATCAGAGTCAATCCTGTATTATTCTGATTTCTATGAATGCAAAGCCTTATTACACAACGCGTTTAACCCTTTGAAGACCGAAACTTGGAAATAACAAACTGACATGACACAGGTATAGGTGGTCATAGCAGAGTTAGGGATGGTATAGTATTGGTGGATATGAGGATTGGGCTTTTAAACTTCCTGCGAGATACTGAGAAGCCCCATACGAAATAGTACAGAGCATACTCAATACCATTCTAAGGGAAATTCAAAGTTTATTTGATGAAAATTGCTTTTGGAATGGCTGAGAATGGCGAGACATTAAAAAACAACATAAAAAAATGCTATAATAATAAAAGGTAGGTCCCACATTTTATTAGGATTGCTCTGTTTTGGATATCTCTGCCATTTCAACACCGTTTTTTTATCAAATGAATGTTGAATCCCTCTTGGAATTACATGCTTTTCATATTTCAAAGAAGTCTCTCATTATCTCACCCAAAAATGTTCGAAACCAGAGGTTAGGTCTCAACCAAAGCTATACAATCCCTTTAAGCATATATGTATATTCCAATCGTCAACGCCATACAACGCATCACTCACTCCCAATCCAGGTCAGGGCATTCTGCTTGTTTTCCACCATCTATTTCACCAATCATCCCCTCGCTGGACCTCTTCACTCTTTTACTCCCTAAAAATTGCATCCCTGAGGTCTGATAGGGGGAGCGTCGTCAGCAGTGACGAGAACGTCAAGCGCAAATTGCCTGGAGCGCACTTGCCGATAATTGCTCGCCCCCCTCACCCCCACTCTCAACTCCCCCCCATCCACCCTTCCCCATGCATCTCAGTGAGCTCCAGATACGGAGGTCATTGATGCTACGCCAAACGTGGAGAGACGATAGTGCTTCCTCATACGAAACACATTATCTTCCAACAGGCTCCACCCCCTACGAAGCCCTGGAGGGGCTCGGCATACCGGATTATAAATGCTACTGTGACTTGCTGTGTATCAATTATTTCTTGATTACAGGCATACAGCCATAACTCTATTAAGGCAGAGCCACAAACAACTTCTCATTATCCGCAGCATCAATTGTCGAATGCCTACACACTGCAGATGGAAGAATTGTTTGTCTACATTTTTAAAAGCTGTACAAGTTGCAACATCTTGTTTGATCCTATGAAATTATACAGGAGTCCTTTCAGTTTTTTTCCTCAGTCTCAGTTGTATGCCTTGTAGCATAATTCATCGATTTAAAATGGAAACCATTATCATGTAACTACACTCATACTATATCAGCAGAAAACATACCGAGCTCACATTTTTGAACGTCCTGATAACAATAAGAAAGCAAATGGTAAGTGCTGTCTCATAAGGTTGTGATTTTAGAGTTTTTTTTTTTTTTTTTTTTTTTGTATATATAAGTACATTGACATTTTCACCCTGTCCAACTTAAATGATGTATTGGTAGTTATAGTCTGTGGTATGAATTTGGCATTCACTGAATGCCAGCAGCGATTCACGAAAGTTTCATGCATCGAACGTTTCTGGTTTTAACAGTTGTTTTGATGTACTAGCGTACAGTATAATGCGGGTAGTGGCCTGTGACAACACTTTTGTTATAATGGTTTCATATCCTATTGTATTTGGAGGCTATTGAGGTCTTAAACGGTTTGCAACCTCTGTGCCTGTGTAGGTCATTCACACAACCACCAAGTCACAAATTGTGTCACAATTTAAATCGCAACACAACGTATGCCCGGTTTGGCCTTGCTCGACTCAGAGCGACTGGAGTCTTGATTTTTTCTTTTTGACAAGGTGTGATATATGTGAAAAGGATCACGATTTTGTTTTGTTCTTTTTGCCTGTGTGTGAAAAGGATTTTGCTTTGTTTTGTTTTGGTAACTTTTGCAGATTCACGTGTAATGTTGCACTCCACTCAAGTTCAACTTGCCTTTCAAAATTGTGAGAAAATCACAGAAGAGCACACTGGAATTTAACGACATTACATTTGACAACACAGATTACATGCAATCATATGGTGGGCGGGGCTTAATATTGTATATAAACATCACTTTCCCTGCTAATATCATTTAATATGCAAATGAACTTGCGATCAATATTAATATTGAGTGAAAACACGCAAGTTTTATGTTCCAAGGATATATATTCCTTCTTCATTTTGCTTGCATGATTTCACTGTGCGTATTTAAGCCAATTTGAATACTGAGTGGAACGGATCAATTTTGAATTCACAGAATTCGCTGCCTGCAAAGAAAAGTGTTTATTTGAATAGCCCGCTTTGGTAGCATACATCAGGGATTAGAAAACAATATATTTATATTATCACATATTGTACAAGTATTACATTTATATAATGATAAGTCTGTGTTGCATTTGCTTCCTTTTCATGATAAAGAACTCCAGAAATTCCCTTTAAATGCAACAAATAGATGACATGTATAAAAACGCTGTGAAAATCAAGTGCAGAAGTGCTTCTAATGTTGGACTAGATTCTTTCCTGCTGCTAATATTTTGTACAAATTAGCATGGCATTTGCGAAGGTCTTTTGCATTAAAGTACGCTGACTTCCCAGTGGACCAATGTGTGTTCTAATCACCAATGAAGAAAAGCACTGTAGATACACTGCAGAATAAACATGAGTGACAGCATTGCTAGGACTATTTTTTTTTCTCTCTTTACAAACAAACAAACAAGAAAAACCAACTACACACACTTGGCAATAGAAGCTGATGAACAGTAATTGCTGGTCACAAACAGGCTTTTCTACATGTCACAAACATGACCCCTGGTTTTATTTGTTACTTTTTTTGTGCATTCACAGCGATTTGTTTCAACAAATGACGCTCCTGAACATACCCGTGTTCTCTGTCGTGTTCGGGTCGGTCGCGGTAGCCGTGTTTCTGGTCTTGTCAAGCGTGCTCCCTACCACGGCACAAGTCGAAACAATTGGTATATGGGGCACGTTCACACAAGACATGTTATAATTTGTTTTGGAAACAAACATATAGTATATAAAAGTGACACTGATTTCTCTTATTCCTATCAAATTTCACAAATTTGTAACAGTCACTCCTTCTGAACATGCAATTAAACTAGTTGAGTTCTTTCAGCCATTCAGAGGTAACAACCTACTTGACAAGCTCCAGTCACAAGTTCACCTTCAAGGACAAGTTCACCTTCATAAACATAAGGATTGAGAGAATGCAGCAATATTAATAGTAGAACACATCAGTGAAAGTTTGAGGAAAATTGGACAATCGATGCAAAAGTTATGCATTTTTAAAATTTTTGTGTTGGAACCGCTGGATGAGGAGACTACTACAGCTTGTGAGTCATATGCGTACAACAGTATAAAGAAAATGTAAAGAAAATTCAACATATTTTCACTTTTTTCGCATAATAAAAGAGCACTTGACTTGCCTCTTTCTAAAGGCAGGGGGAATGATATTACCCCTAACATATGCCGGTAACGAGTCAAGGGAATGTGTACTTTTTTTCAAAAGATGAAATTTTGTGAAATTCTCTTTGTATTTTCCTTATATTGTTGTACGCATGTGACATCTAAGTTATTCATACAATGCAGTAGTCTTCTCATCCAGTGGTTACTGCATTAAAACTTCAAAAATTCATAACTTTTGAACGGATTGTCCGATTTTCCTCAAACTTTCAATGATGTGTTCTGCTAATATTGCTACATTCACTCAATCCTTATGTTTATGAAGGTGAACTTGTCCTTTAATCAGTTTTGACTTCCTTAGTTTTTCACTTTCACAAACTAATTTTTGAGAGGTCATTCAATGGGTTTGCGAAGTTCATATTACATGACAGAATTACATGTTTGAAGTAAAAGACAGGAAAGTAACTGCTAATTCAATTTGTTCCCTTTATTTGATTTCTTTGCCTATTTGTTTGGAAATAGAAGTACAAATCAACAAAAGAACACTGATTGGTCAAAAATAGATCTTTCAAATATTGGTTGAATGGGTTTAGGCCATTTTTTTTTTTTGAATTACGCCTAGTGTGGCACACTTTAAAAACAGGAGGAAAAGAATGTGTACTGAGACACAGAAGGGTTTGTGTTCAAACAACCATAAAGCACTGCAAATACGTGAGTCATAAGAAGTCATATCACTTTAATTTCTCAACAACAAATTTCTCACCCCCATTATCAATATTTACAATTAATCAGCAGTCATACAAATACCATTGTACTAATCACCCTTTTCTTCCCGTCTGCACACTGCTCATAGTTTCAATATTTTACTATTCATTGTTGCTATTTCTTGTGGTTGAGAACAAAACAAACAAGAAAATATGGAAATAAATAAATTAGAAATCAAAAGCAAATATCTCAGTATCTCAGAGAGCAAAACATGACAAAAACTTTGTTGCAATTACAGCATAAATGAAAGTTTGAAATAATTTGTCTCAATATTGCCTGCCTAAAATGTATTAAGATGTTCATATAGCCCCCTTCCCCAAAGAAAAAAAAAATAATTGAAAAGATCTGGATAAAAATAAAATACTACATGTATATTGGATACTTAGTTCCAAATGGATCTACGGCTCAAACAAATGTAATGACTTGATAATCATAATCATAATCATTAGACAAAAAGAAAAAAAAAATAGTCATGTGGGCATGGGGTAGGTCCTATGCATACATGTGTTAGCAAAGTTGTGTCTTGAAATAAGACTACTGATCAGTGAGTTGCAGTTCAAGGATGCGCTCCATTTTTATGACTGCAGTTTTTATCCTTGTGAGTATAAAGTGACATCCTACTTGCATTTTGCTGTATCACCATCCTGTGACAATGATATTTTGATCTCCTCTATTGTACTGCCCAATATCCATTTAACCCACTGACAGGTAAAATTCTATGAAAATGCCTTTCTGGGAAGGTAAAAATGAAAGGTTCACTGGCAGCAAACAAAGAACACTTTTGAGACTAAATTTCTGAGTTTACCAAACATACATTAACGTGTTCACAGCTATACAGTTTGCTGAAAAGGGACACTGAGTCAGCAGTTTAATTGCTGAAGCTATTAATGTTTATAGCCACATGTAGGAAAACTAGGAATGAGTACAGTCATGTCTAAACTATTTACCAGACTCAGCAGTTTATCAGTACTTAAAGGGAAATATTACTCTTTATTTGATTTGACTGAATGTCAGAATGCAATGAAGACAAACAGAAGAATAGGCATACCAGAAAAAATGGAGAAAACAAAACAAAACAAGACAAAAATAAAACTAGTACAGTGGACTCTCATTACAACAAAGTCCTTGGGACCAGCAGTTATTTAGTTACATAGAAATTTTAACAAACGCAAACAGAAAAACTGACCAGAAATGAATACATGAATATTCGGGAACAACAGGGTTTCTGGGATGAACACTGAACTAGGGCTTTCTATAGCTCAGTCGGTAGAGCACTGAGCTAGCAATGCGGATGCGGAGGTCACGGGTTCGAATCCCGATGGAATCCCATTTTCTTTGCTCAACATTTCTACTAATATAAAAATTTTGCTATAACCAAACGAATAAACAATTAAAATGCAGTACACAAAGCTGATAATGTGGCGGCTTGAATTTTTACTTCATTGTAACCAGATTATCATTATTATTATTTGTTTTTTTTTTTTCTTATAATGGGAGTGCACTGTATTATGGATTTGAAAGTTGTTCTTTTCACTATGAAATAGTACATTTATGTATATGTGTAAATTGATCAAATATTGATGTCATGGCCTCAAATTATGTAGGTCTTCAAATGACTTACAAAAATATCTCTGGTGAAATTCATCCTTTTTATTTGATTAGGGAGAGACAAAAAAATGTATCAAATAAGCTGGTTGATATTGCTATGATTCAAACATCAATGACAATATGAAATGCACATCTGTTGGTGGTATATTTTTTGGCCCTTTTCTTCTGAATCCAAATGAACAACTGCAAGGCACTCATGTCCATATCTCTTCTGATTTGCAAATTATGTGACATCATCAACTATCTTTCTTTCTAACACATAAATACAAGAAACTAGAAAATTGACTTTAAGTGTGATTACTATTTAATATTCATAATTAGGTATGATGTAATAGCTTTACAACTGTAGTTTTACTTTATTTTTTATAGTCACCTTCAATTAATATTAATGTACCGGTAGGCGTTACCTCTATAGAAAAGGAATGAAAATGAAATTATGATATTTGGGATTAAGTTTGTGTGGTGTGAAATTTCATATCATTCAATCACTATGAGACTTTCTCCTACTCTCAAAACAAAAGTTGAAAACAACTTGATCTGCAACATGTTGTGATGTGATACATGACAATTATTCTAAGTGTGTGAAATTGCTTTCATTTCTGTGCTTGGTTCATCATCCCACACATGAACTTTTCTTTCTCTCTAGAGCGGAAAAGGACCATCACGAGATTGCAGACATTTTCCTAAAGATGGTATCGGTTGTGGCTCCGTCACGCCCCAAATGAGGAAATCATAAAACAAAACAAAAATTCAGCTGTTTACACGGCATATAATATTATCTCTACAACCCAGGACTCTGATCCCTCGTATGCTAATACAGGAAGTACAAAATCGCAATCAACACAATAACCTGGGCACCTCAGATATCGTTTCCATTAAAATGTAAAATGAATAATGAACATTTCAAGTAAAAGAGGAAATCTAGAATGCAATGTAACTTTTGCATGACTTATATTGGTTGCAAATGTATGAATTCTGACACGAGCGAACGAGAAAACCAAAACCTTCCATACCAAGTTTGAATACCCGGTAGATGAGGATATGCTTCAAGGAAACCACAAACCAATGTGGCTAACCTTGGCCCTTCTGTTAAACTCACATAGAACATATGATCACATCGGGCAATGGGTAGGCTCATCAAGACATTACTAAAAAACCAACAATGTGACATTCACTAATAGATTTGGATTGTGAAAAGAAGAAAGAAAATAATAGTGGTGCCATCTACCCCACACACATACAATGTAGGCCTACATGCAGCCTACTAGTCGGTGCACTTCACAGTCAACATACATTGTCATTAACACCAAATTTGTCACCTTTGCTGCAAGTTTTCAAATATTGCAGCTGCATTAATCAACTACCAGTACTACCAAAGGCTTTTTGAAAGGTCTCAAGTAGAATATTTTTTCTAGAGTTATTTCCAGTCATTTTTTTTTCTCTCTCTCACTTGTCATGAAGTTTACAGTACAAAGAAGGAACCAGAACAACAGAGAACTTGGTGACCAGCAAAATACTAAAATAGCAGACAATCATTAGTGCTGAATACCACAGGCTGATTATTCCCTTTAAGACCATGATTTTCATCTGCCCAACACTGAATTCTTTGCGAGAAAACTCTACCCAGTCTATTGTGCATGTCTGCATGTGTGTGTGTGTGTGTGTGTGTGTACATGTGTATCTGTCTGATCACGGTGACATTTCGTCAATATTCCAAACTGAATTCGCCTTGATGGTTAATGCACTTTGTACCCTAGTGATAGCACAGTGTTTGTTGCTATACATGTATATTTGGACTGGTAGGGAACCAAAGAAACAACTCCTCGCTTCTTTTCTTCTCAAATAGCTGAAATTTCCCATGTGCATTTTAATAGCACCAAACCTACACTTCCTGGTACACTGATAGTCTCTGAACCAGACACTAAAATGATACATGCCATAAATTGTCTGCTAGTATACTTGTATCAAAATCCCATTTGGGATTTAAATCAAATCAATCATCAATCACATTTCTAGGTCAAGGACCAATGGTCAAAGTGCAAATACCACACAAGACAAAATAACAACCCTGTCCAAGAAACACTGTTTAACATTTCACTGACATTTTGAAATGTTGGTTAGGCCTGGGGCACCAACATGTTAAAACCTTTTGGTATATGATGAATGAAAAACAGAGCCTAAGTACAACATGCTGTTTTACTACAGCATACAATGTATACCATCACTCATTTCAATTTATGCTTGCTATGTTTTGTTGTTGTTGTTGTTGTTGTTTCTTTTTTGCTGGGGGGGGGGGAAGTATTACTGTACGAGCTGAAATTTTCGCGGTGGTTTTATTTTCACGAATTTCGCGAATCGCCTTTGAACTGCAAAAATAACAACACGCGAATAACTAAGTTCAGTTAGACCGTCGCAACCACGAAATTAACAATACGCGAAAATGTCCTCCAAGTAACAATACGCGAAAATGTCCTCCAAGTAACAATACGCGAAAATGTCCTCCAAGTAACAATACGCGAAAATGTCCTCCAAGTAACAATTCGCGAAAATATCTGTACGCGAAAATTTCAGCTCGTACAGTATATGCCTACACATGCAATTGCAATTAACTCAGGAAGCTTCCATTTAGGGAGATACTTCAATTTGTATTCTCCTGTGACATTATTGTCAGCGATAATCTATGAAAATAAAGGAGACGGAACAGCTCTGTATCGCGACTAATCCGAAGGAGTAACAATCCCCCCCCCCCCCCCCCCTCCATTGAGTACATAAATGACGTCAAAAAGCCAACTATATGTTAAGGATGACTGACTTTGAGTATAGAGGTTGGGACCAACATGCAACTCCTCATTCTTTGAACCAGGATGTATCTAGGCCTGTAATTGGTATTAATCATAGCCATTTTCAGTCCAACGCTGGAGTGTAGATTTAGTCATTCCAGGAAAAAGAGAACTCCCCTGTTGGCGGAAGTTGTGGGACACATTCTTTGGGAGATGCTCAGATCCTTGTATATAGCTTCTATAAGACCCCAGCATAAAGGGGAATAGTTTGGCCTACTTTCTGACACATCTGTATCAACAGCATGCACAGACTATTCTTGCCGTTGGGCACTTTGTCAAAGCAATTACATTGTTTGTTTTTTTTTTGTGTGTGTTTCTTTTTTATTTCTTCATTTTCCTTACAGGAAAAGGAAGTGAACATCGAAAACGAACAATGTGTAGGCTCTATATTGCTTCACAGAGTATGACATTTGAGCAGAGACTATAAAGTAATTTCAAGGTTTCAAGTTGCAGGTTTGATTTCACACATTGTTTCATCTCTCGTTGTGTCCAATTCATCCGTAGCTGAAGGTATATGACGCACACAAACAGACATGGACATGAATTCTATAACTATACTTCTGAGTATAACCCCAAACAGAAAGTGCAACCCATGTACTGTACGACACATATTTGCACATTTCTTTCACTGTTTTCTTTCTGACTGTATTTCTATCTATCCATCTATCTATCTATCTACCTGTCTCTAACGATCTACTCTGCTTGAATATTGGTAACCATCCATCTATACTTTATGAATATTTGCATACAATAACCTGGGCAGTAGGCCCTATTAAGGGCTATGGACATGTGCTTGTTTATATGCACACAATCATATAAGCAACGCGAACACACGTCATGGTGTGTATACGCTGTACATTGCCCAAGAATCCAATGGAAGCATGTATGATGAATGCGCTGAATGGCCTTGGTGCAGAAAGGTACAACCTTTTATCGATCTCCATGTTTTGTTCTAAGGTCATTGGAGGGGGGGGGGGGAACACGACCTTAAAGAACACAGACTTTATTTCCTTGTATGCAATTGCAGAAATACTTCCCGATAGGCAACACATTTATAAACAGAATGGTCTGTACATGTGTATGTGGAGAACATCCTATAATATATAGCTGGGCAAACACTTGTAAACACATCCGGCTGTGAAATTTCCAGATGTCATTTGTACTCCCGATGATTCAGGGGGGAAGCACCTTGGGGCAAAAGCGAGGGTGGGTGGGGAGTGGTGGTAAGGGGTGGCAGGTAATGTAAAGGGGGTAAAGTAAAGCTTTGGAGTCAGTTGAAACTGGTAATCATGTGATTCTTCTAAATTCCTTTTGGCAATACCACACTTTTAATTTTTGCATGATACATGTAGTTCACTTGCAAAGTGTAATCAATGAATTTTAATACAGATTCAGCCTCGAAATGAGACTAGCTGTTGGCTTCATCACAGTACCTGCATGCCATTGTTCACACCTACATGGAATTCTCTTGGTAGTTCCTGCATACCACAATGGCTCACTCTCTGTATGAGGCACAGTATGGAGCGGGTCCTTTCATGGTGTATTGTTACCACACCCATTGTCTAGTCACCAACAAGTCCCATGGTTGGTGCCTACCTGGCTAGTCTCCACATTCAGACACCAATCAAAACAACACCTAATTGTATATACTATATACGCCATATTTCGCGAGTCTAAATTTTCGCAAATCATTAATTCCAGAAGATTTCGCGAGTGGCTAAATTCGTGATCGTGGAGTCCTGTACTGAATGGAGAAGTGTAAACGCATATGTCACATTCACATCGGGATCACAGTCAATATTTTCGCTTGTCTTTAATTTCGGGAATAGCACCTGACTCGCAAAATTCGCAAAAATAAAAACCTCACGAAATATTTGCATATACTGTATGCAAGTGAGGAAATGGATTAAAAGACCAAGAGCACAGTTATATGACTTCTTTTGCAGCTGCATGGAAAATGAAACATATTGGTGTACAAAACTGCAGACATAATGAAAAGAGGAATCTATTCATGAGAATGACACATTAATTTTGCCTGAAGAAAAAAAAAGAAAGAAATTGTTTATTTTTACAGTACAATGATGACACAAGGGTTTTTTACTGCTATTCCTTCTTCCTTTCGAATAATATCAGTCAAGTGTCCTTGTAAGTTCTATTCTCAAAGCAGTATTCTAGCACATACAAACCTGTAACTATGCTGTTGAAGAGTCAAATTTCATGTTCTAAAACTTTCAAGCCATGATATCAGAGTTATTAACGAGCAACAGAGCACTATGACGGATAATCACAAATTTGCAATATTGATATGTATTCACAAAACGTAATATTAGGCCTACGCCTTTCCTTATCTTGAAAACAGATACTAGAATTTTATGTGTAGAAGAGGAAAACTAGAAATCTGTTTATTTAAACAGAAACACTTTACTGGGATATCAAATCCCACAAGGCTAAATAAAGTTCACACTATAAACAATATCAAAGCCTTAATATTTTTCCATTATCAAGTCTAAAATTTCATTATGCCATAACTTTCCTCTCTTATCTCCATGATTTTTTAACCTTTTCGTCCCTTTTTGCTGGTTCAGCTCTTTCCACCCACTGACTTCCAAACCCATTACCAGATGCTCACTCTAGTCTATTCTTTCCCACAACTGCCCTGTCTCTTATTCTGCCATTTCCATAATAGTCCAACTGTTCTTTCAAAGAACATAATGGGCATGGTGTTACTACAAGTCTCCCTTCCGCTTCCTCAAGTCTAAATTTGGAGACTATTTTTGAAAATACCTGAGCTCCTACACACAATCCTTATCAATGGGTGAGTCACTATAGTACTTGTGTGTGTACTCTGTGTGTGTGTGTGCATTTGTGGGTACAGCCAACGCCCACCTATTACTAGCACACATGCTGTGATGCGCACAACCAAACAATTTCAATACACACTCACACAAATACTATCATACACACAAATACACATGCTAAGTTCGAGAAGGTTGCATTATAATGCACAGTGTGTGTATGTGAGAGGCAAGGCTACCAATGCAGCAGTACCAAAGATGTACAGTACACGATACACAAACTTATGTGTAACAGTGCATCAAATGCTGTTGCACTCTCCACAATATGAGCAACAAATGGGCACTACATTCTATCCAACACAATGGTGTTTTCTTTTCGATACAAAATTATCATATACTCTGTACTCCAGTCTTTGATATTAGTAATGACATCATGTCCACTTACAATTGTCTGGGTTTTCAAGTGAATTTAAGCACTCTTCCACTATATGTTTTTCTTGGGCTTATTCCCATTGAAATAACATGTTCATCATCATAATACTAAGCGTCCGTTAAGAGCGCTCATCCCCATTTCACGGCCACGGGACCGATTGTCACTATATCCAATCTAAACATACTTGTTATAGTATTGCATTCCAGGAGGTATCATCATTATCACTCTGATTACATGGGCGTGATAGTTTTTCATGCACACATATGACATAATGAACAGTTCAAGTTAAGATAGATAAATAAGAAAAATGAAATAGTATTTCACACAATTATTTTCACAGAAGGAAGCATGTCTACGTTCTATACAGAGTACTGAGTATTTTACAGTGAAAACAGTCTCTCATCAATGTGTTAGTGCTTGACAAATAGAAGCTGTAAACTGGCATTCTATAATGGGTTGAACATGTCAACATGCAACCATGCTTTAAGTTTTCATACCTTCCATTTCCTCTTTTTCCTCATTCATCTTTTTCTCGTGTTTTTTTTTTTTTTCATTTCACCTTCTTCACTGTATTTCTCCTGCTGTTCGGACTTCTCTACAGTTTTCTTATTTAGAGTAGGAATGTTTGTAATAGCAGACATAGTAATAATAGTGGTAATAGTAGCAGCAGCAGCAGTATTAGCAGTAGTACAAGGTATAATTTTCGAACTCAGATTTGATTAGCAATTTCAGCTGATGAACAATATTTGAAATGGTATCCTTACATTTCTATAGAAGAAATCTGCTACACAAAAGTTAGTTTGTGTAGCAGTGGTATAAAATTGCATAGCAAATTGCGATGCGATACCAGGAAAATTATTCCCTGCAGTAGTAGTAGTAGTAGCACTAGTAGAAGTAGTAGTAATGGTAAAACTGGTAGTGAGCCCAGTAGCAGCAGTAGTAGTAGTAGGCCTACATGTAATAAAAAAGTAGGCCTACTAGTAGTAGACCCTAATAGCGCGAGTAGCAATAATGGCAGTAGGAACTAGCCATAAGTGGTAGTAATAGTGATAACACAAACAATCTAGTAATAGTGACAGTAGTGGTAATAGTAGTGTTACTGGTAAAAATAGTTATACTTATTTAAGAAATTTGATATGTGCTTTTTAAAAGTATTCAACGTTTGGACTTTAACTTGGAAGTGGCCTTCTGAAGTTCCTACAGAAATCTACAACTAATTCCTCTCAAAGAATAGGTCAAGAATAGAAGAGGCACTCTAAGACGACTAAAATCTGCAGAAGGACTCTGTTTCGAAATTGGGGGCAGTGCGGTAAATACCCTGCTAGTTTAATGAGGCCTTCACAAATGGGGAACGGTGGGGATTTTCGAAGTGACATCACATCGATAAAATGTCACTCGTCAAGTTATCATCAGCTGCCAAGTAGCGTAGGCTGCAGAACGGGTTTTCGTACTGTTTTCAAGTATGAAGTATAAAGACTTCCTCAATTGCTTTCAGTTTCCAGTTTTAATACAACAATCACACATTATCCCCTCATATTATTCATAATCCTAGGCTTGTTGTTGCACTTTGAAAAGCTTGATGGTGTGATTGTGTACATAGTAACAACATACAGACTGCTGTATATCACTGAAGGTACAATTACACACTACTTGTACACAATGTGATATGAAAATAAGAATTTGCTCTATCCAGGCGTCACAACCAACAGCGTAATACTCTAGATAAACACTTTCTTGGCTATGACCACAAAAAGACTGGAAAGAAATGGTATAGTTTTGGTTGAGATGGGGCTTCAGGTTTTCAGTTTTTTTTTGTGTGTGTGAGATAATGAGAAACCTCTCATAAAATTTAAGGGTATGCAAATGAGAAATTTAAAGTATAGGCCCCCTATTTGAGGTTTTTCTATGGTTGAGATAACCGAAACCACAAAGGTCCTGGTAAATAATGGGACTTATCTTTTATTAGGACAACTTTGTTTTACTTTGTTTTTGGATATTTCAGCCATTTCAAAACCAAATTTCATTGAATATATTGACTTCTCCTTTAATAGAATTGTATGCTCTGTAACATTTCATTTATAAATGGTTTCTAATTATCTTGCAAAAAGTTAAAATCTGAATCTCCCATCTCAACTAAAAATGATGCCATCCCTTTAAAGCATTGTAAACCTTGAAGGGAAACCATATGGACAAAAAATCAACACACAGCACAAGTCCCTACAATACAATATGATGGGGTGGTTGGTGGGTGTATTTTGCATGACAGATGCGTTTGGTCATATCTGAGTAGGCTGGAAGGTCAAATTAGGCATTCGATCAATGACAATCATTTTTCTTTTTTTTTGTGGGGGGGGGGGGGGGGAGGGGGTTAGATACCTCCCAAACCTCTCTGAACAACAGCGACTGCCATGCGAATCAGTTCTGCTATACATTTATAGGGCCTACCACCTAATTACAAAAGAATGCCTACAGCCCTATTATAAATGCCATTAAGGAATATGAGCACTAAATGCCCATAGCATTCATTGGATTCATAAGTCATCAATACTTGCTACATGCCATTCTGACCATTGTAGGTCTACCTCAGACAAAACATACTATAGATGTAGTAGTAACCACAGACATAACTTCCGTCTAGATTATATTCAAAGACATGAAAAATAATTGTGAAGATCTGAATAATTCAATAAAAAGCTCATTTATCACACTTGTGAAACATATTTCTGATGTCTCAGATTTCTTGCAGTTCTGACACTGTAATCCATCTACTTGCTTGATATAAACAGCAAGAAAAATTCCACACAAAAGCTGTGTGAATCACAAAGTCTGAAAAAGGTATCTCTCAATCACAAAAGTCATGTCTATGCTCTAACCTACAAACCACTAAAACGTACATGTATCACATGCAACTCGCAACAGACACACACATGCAAGAGTACATTCATAGAATAAAACGTGAACCTCAAAACTTATTTCAGAAGTGCGCAAAGTTTGTCTACCATCTAGAGGGAAATTCATGCGAATGGCAAACATGCAACAAAAATCAAGGAAAAATGAAGTGGAAAACACTTCAGACCACGACAGAACAAACACTATTTCATAGAGACGACTTGGGAAAGGTGATTATAAATGTTTTCTTTTTCAGATGCACTATAAGCACTTTGCATCAAACACTTTTTTTTTTGACGGCAAAAACCAATAAACAGTTGAAAGTCAAGGTAGTCTGCTATTACTTTTGTATTACATGTGCAGTGCAGTGTATCACTTGGTAATGTTCATTCTGGTTTTTGCCTCATGTTTGTAATGCTCATGATATGTATCCTATATATTCTTTACCTGGTCGAATAGATAGTCATAATAATAATAATAATAATAACAATGATAATAATAATAATCATCATCATCATCATCATCATCATGATCATCATCGTCATAATCATTCAGTATTTGAAAACACTCCAAGTCCCTCACATGGCTATAAAGATGGGCATTTCTGGGAATTTAAACAGATAATAATTATAAAAATAAACATAAAAAAGTGTTTAAAAAACCCCACAATTGAATATACACAGCACTATTTCGTGATTAACTGGTCAAAATTTACTACTCTATGATCAAGTCATGATAGAATACACTGTTCAATGTATACAACATAGAATGTACTGTGTTCTACACTGTGTATAATATAATGCATTTCCTGAATAACTTCAAATTTTTATACCGGCTGCCAGAATAGGTCAGAACTGAGCTACTACAGAGGACAGACACGAGACTGGACTCACTGTTCTACGATAGGCAAGTCACACCCAACAATATTGTGCAATCTGGGGAAATCCCCCAAACCAGTCATCTACTATTATTAGCAACTCAGTCTGGCAAAAAAAGCAGGTGAAAGCATAACCTTCACCCTTGCACCAGTTCCTGTCAATTTAAACTGGGCAGCCCATACTTCAGTACTTCCCCAGATAAACAAGGCCACCACCCCCCTCCCCAAATGACCCCAATCAAAACAAAACAGAACAAAATAACCAGAAGTGACCCTCAATGACCCCTTGTCCAGCTGTGGTTGTCTCTTTGCTTTAGCGTGGAATTTGTATTAGGGGCAAAACTAGGTGGAGGATATAATTAATTATGACTGTCTAACAGGCACAGTGGGTCAGCTGGCGTCTGGCTTGGGGTTCCCCAGAGAGACAGCCAGGCCTGTGTAGATGGACGAGTGACTAAAGAAGATCCGATGGCTAGACCACATGTTGGGACCTATCCTATGTACAGAATAATAGTCTTACCTCCAGTTGTCATGCATTTTTTTTCTTTTTATGGGGGGAGGGGGGGTGGGGGGCATACATTGAACAATTTATGTGTTGATATCAGTACAGTACTCTCCGCGTAATCGGGTATCGCTTAAACGGGTACTCCGTTTAATTGGGCAGTAATGTCAAAGTCAGTTCCAATGCACATTAAAATTACCTGATAATCGGGTTGCCTCTCCGCATAAAGGGGTAAATAATTTTCTTCTAATCTAATTTCTACCCGCATTTTATCACAGATATAACACTTTAAGAATCATGAATATCAAATTTTCCATGGCTAATCGCATTCTCTGCCTAATTTGCAAAGAAGACTGATCATTTGGGGAGTGATCAAACATGAAAACACATGTACCTGTACCGACTTGCCACACGTAAACGAGCATTACACATGTAACTGGCACTCTTAGACATAGACAGACAGGATTTGAACACACTTGCGCTCCTCCCTTGCTCCGCAACAACATTCACAATACGAGAAATTTGCAAAGAAAATCAGCCCATGCAACATATTTTGCTCTTCCCCAGTCAATTCTCGAAAAGTAACTCGACGTTCTACGTGACTAGTGCACGCAAAGAGACATGTTCATTTCGGAAAACGCCTTCATGTTAGAGCGCCAGAGTCTATAGTCAAACATCAAAGTTTTCTAAAGACATATATTTGTCCATAAAAAAGGGTAAATTATTGTTCGTGACGGAGGAAGTGTAATGTATGTATAATGTGCAGTGCAAGCATGCGTGTTCTGCATACAGTGTAGGTGTTTGGTGCAGTGTACAATGCATGTACATACACATTGTGTGTGTCAATTGTGAATGAGACGTGTTCTTCTGTTAATCGGGTACTCCGCTTAATCGGGTAAGAAACGCTCTGCCCGAGCCTACCCGATTATGCGGAGAGTACTGTATCTTTAACTTTGTGGTTTCTGTGTGTTTTCATCTTCCTTTCTTTTTTTTTTCTCTCTCAAATGATTACACATACAACATGCATATAAACCGATAATGATCACAGACGCAGAAAGACACACAGAAAGACACTCAGACAGACACACAAACACACAGACAGACAGAGACACACACACAGGCCCGCCCACACACACACACACACACACACACACACATTTATATAATTTACAGTTTGATGCCTTCCCTCTCACTGTAACAGAGATAGCGTAATACCATACAATGTTATCTCACTCAGCTTGGCTCAAATGACAAGCCATATTGAGTCATTCTGATCTGTTGGTTACTATTACTAGGCCACTTGGCTGGCTATCAGTACGGATACTTATCACCAATGATCATACAAGGACCCTATCATCACAAGTATGGAGCTGTGGGAGCTCAGTGGGTACAGACCACCACTTTCCCCACAAAGGTCCCTGGTCCAGGCTCCACCTGGAGTTTAGCTGTCATGTCCCTTGACAAAGGCTTTGACATCTACCGACTTTGTCCTTTGGAAATGATTTCGAAAGCACTCATCACTTCCGTAATGGCCACTTTCAAAACAAAAGCCTTCAATAACATTCTATCGATAATGATGATTATGTACTGAAAGTAACACTTCATAAAAAGGGGGGGGGGGAGGGTGGTACCCAATAACCTGTCAGCATACTATCTTGTTAGACAGAATAATTGCCATGAACAATTTTCCTCTTGTCTTAATTATCAATGGCAAGGAATAGAATGTCAAAAATGACGGAATGAAGTCACAAATTGATCAACAAATACATTCAAATTAAATGAATAAATAAATGAATACAGAATCAACTACATATTCAAATAAAATGAATAAAGATATACACTTTATGGAAAATAGCAATTGAATAAACAAAGAAATAAACAGATAAAATATGCAATTTGCTTAAATACACCAAATTGAATGTACACAATGGTTATCGCAAATTTTTCACTAAAGGACAACAAGTAGAGATAACATGGAACCAGTTAAAACTCCACACCAATACTAATAGTTAATACACAATACCATTGCACATGGGATTTAAACATTCAAGTTAACACATTCCACAAGAAAGTAAACACTTAAGTCACTGTTAGGGCACAGTGAATACAAGATCACTGAGTGCTAGGTATAGGGAATGCAGCAAAATTGTAATGACTATCCATTTGAAGCAAGGAATTGGGATAGTAAGTGAACTATAAACTGCTATGAAAATATCTACAAGGTATTTAACTTTAATGTCAAAGAAACATCACACACATACAGTTGACAGCAGCAATTATTCAAAATACTTCTTATTTCATTCTATTATTATCATTTGCTAATTTATTCATTTAATCTATTTATCTATTTTATTTATCTATTTTTTTTTGGGGGGGGGGTGGGGGCACTCAGCCATTGATTTGATACCTTGCATTGTCATGCTTAACATTGTTCCATTTCAAGCCTCATGTCATTTTTAAACACAAAGAAATAAGGATGCCAATTTTCAAGGCTTTCCAAACTCTAACCCAAAACCAGCATTTGTCATCAAAACTGATCATGAGATATCTTCAGTTATTATTATCATTATTATCATTATTTTCATTATTATAATTATCACCTTTTTTGCAACGGGATTCAGTGCCCTGAATTCTGAAATTCTTCCAAGGGAATATTTGTACATTGCACAAAAATAATCAAACAAAGGGCAGCCAAACCATCAAAGTGACGCCAAAGTACAATCATTCAATCATTAATTTTACTAAAAAAGCGATGAAAATGTCCAAAGGTTTGAATAATTATGCTGTCAACTGTACACCTACTGCAATTACGTTTCTATTTTGATCTATTTTACATGCTGACTAATAGTGTAACAAAATTACTATTAAAGGGATACTATAGTTTGGTTAAGACTTGGCTTCAGGTATCCAACTTATTTGTGAGAAGATGGAAAACCTCTTATAAAATATGAAAGAGCATTCAATTCTAAGAGGAATTCAAAGTTTATTTGATGAAAAATTGCTTTTGAAATGGCCGAGATAACAAGGAACAAAGAGATCCTAATAAATGGTATGATCATTTAGGATGCCAATATTTTATCAGGATCATTTTGTTTTTAAATAGTTTGTTTTTGTAAATCTCAGCCGATACAAAACTGATTTTCATCAAATAAACGTTGAATAGCTCTTAGGTTTGAATGCTCTTTAATATTTCATAAGTGGTTTCTAATTATCTCACAAGATGATAAAATCTGACTCCCCCAACTTAACCAAAACTATACTACCCCTTTAACATCTGTTAGCTGATGGTGGGGTTTATTAGAGGATTGTGTATAGAAATATGAGGAAATCTGTTGTGAGGTGGTAAGAAATAGTCAAGAACAAGAGATCAATAATCACACACCTGAACTTTTGAAGTTAATCACATTTGAGGACTTTGACTTTGGGCTTCACATGAGGCATTCCCCATATGAATATTCATAAATGCAATGCCCACTTATCAATGTTCATGAGTGATTATTTGTGGTTTACCTCACAGTGTAATCATGATCATTTCCATATCAGATAGATTTTGAGCATGAATCGTGGCTTATTTGAAAACATGCCCTCATCGGCAAATTTGCCAATTTCACAAAGATTTCATAAAAAAGTTCCAAAAGTTGGCTCTCGGCAACATCCAGGGAAAAACTACAGCTTTCTCTGAGGTGCTCAAACAACACTCTTGACTAACAGGTGCACAGATGAGGGTTAAATTCAGAAGAAAACAAGGGTGCAGCCCTGAAAGCAGGAAAGAGGGAAGCTGGAATAAAAATTGAAGCAGGGTTTTTGAAGGAAGAGAGCAAATGCCAATCCAAAAGCAACCAGGCGGTCAAACAGACTCAGCAGAGCCTTGGAAAGCCTTCTGTCTGATCAGCCAAGGTCAATTTTATGAATTCTATTATATTTTTTTTTTTTTCAGAAAAACAGAAAGTGTAAAGACAAACTGTTGTATATGAAAGCTCATATTTCGTACGATGTCATATGCTTCATATATTTTTCTTTTCTTTTTCAACTATCAATCTGTGTGTAGGTCCATATCAAACTAATCAATAGTTATATGACAGTCCTAAATATGTATTGTAATGTTTGTCTTTGCAGAGGTACGATACAAAACAAACTCATGCAGTTGACTTGCAATAAAAATTTCTCTACAGAAGAATCTCATGCAGTCTGTGGTAAAGCTAGATATAAACTGTCCCTACAGAGCACGGACATACAAATTTATATGGCAAGAAAAAAGATTTGTGGGCCCAGGGTGCCACTTCAATTTCAATCTTTGCTTTGACAGTAACTTCTTGTCTGATATGTGAGGAGGCTTTCCAAGACCATGCTTATATGACCAGAAGAGGGGAAAGATAACCAACAGGTTGGACAAAATCGTTTCCGAAACATACCAGTGGGTGCATCGTTATCACCTGCCACAGGGGAGCCCTGTGATGTCATAGTCGCTGTTTACACATCAGTGGAGGAAGGAGGAATGGGGAGGGCAAACAGTTAGGTCAGGTCAATGTGGGGGGGGGGGGTGGAGAAAAGAAGAACAACTGCAAATGGAGCCACTTCACAGTCCAAAAATACCTGCAAGTTAAACTATGCCCAAGGCATATATCAATGCTATCTGGTATACCAATCTGCTAAATATACTAAAGCATACCCACCAATGACCATGCTTTAAATGATCAACCTTTTTATAATATATGTTTTTGCCTCAATGATACATATTAACCATTAATTTCAGTTACTATCTCACATTAACATCACATAACTGAAGACCATACGGCAAAATGGCAACACTCCATTACCTTATTTAAATAACAAATACCTATCTCCCCTTTGAGTTTATTGACAGTTGAGAGTCTATTTGTGTGTACCTCTCTTGGTGGGCATATAGAAATACTGCAGATAAGCCACTTAAACCTAGGCAAATTTGTGATATTTTTCTGTCTCCCACAAAAGATTATACCTTGGGGAGACTTGGGTTTCGAATATAACAACAAAATTGATGAAAATCCATACTTGGAGATCTGCTGTAAAAGTATTTTAGCCTTTTCACAAGTCTCATCTAGATGATACCAAAGCTTTAAAGAGGTGGAAGGAATCTGGCATGTTATGCAAAGCACACAGAAAATCTCAAAATAACAACCCCTCTTTGGTGTTGACCTTCACCATCTCTTTTGTAGCTTTCCATGAAAGTGAATTTCACTGACTTTTCGTTAATATTCTTCATTGGTTTGCTTTCTTGAATACTGTGATGGAATGCATCATTCTTGATTGATCTCGAGCACTATGGCAGATATGAATTTGTGAGAGAACATGCTTTCTTTCCATGAACAAAAAGTGAAGAGTCTTATATCAGAAGTCTAAAGATTGCTAATCTGACCAAACAGTCTCATGAAGAATTCTAATAGCTTTGCTTTATTGAATAACGCGATGGAATGCATTATTCTTGGACTGAACTAAAAATTGTGAGGGATATGAATTTGTGAGGGAACATGCTTTCTTGCCATGAACACATTGAGAAAGATCTTACACTTGTAAGCAGTACCAACACTGTTTGTGTGCCCCAAACTGATCTTTAAAAGACTCTAAATACAAAATGTCATTCTATAAATAATTAAGCATAAAATGACTACTCTTCCTGAATTATTACTACATCTTGCTCACATTTACACTAACCTCCTGAATGTCTTTCACCACCTACACTTTCAAAAATAAAACTTTCCTGTTTTGTTTTACGTCTTCCCCAGGATAGTTTAAACTGAAAGCAATCTTCTCAGCCATCAAGCTGAAATTTGAAGGTTAATGTATTTTGCAATCTATTTACTGTCGAAGACATTCCCATTATGAATGTTCAGTGCCATTCTAAGGTGTGCAGTGGTCATTAATAACGTACTTGATGATTTATTAAACAGAAAATGTGCCTAGGTAAGTGGAATGCACTTTGGACAAGATACTTGGTATATCATAAATCATGTGAGATACCTTATCAAATATTGCAAGCAAATTTCAGATAGCACCATACTGCTATTCACACTATCATGAAGTGAAGCTCTACTCATTGTAGTATTCATGAATGTAGTTTTGGTTGAGATGGGGTTTCAGTGTTTTAAACTTTTTTTGTAAGATAATGAGAAACCCTTTATGAAATTTGAAAAAAGAAAAAACAAACAAACAAACAAACCTATAATTCTATGAGGAATTCATGCTCGACAAAATCAGTTTTGAAATAGCTGAAATATCCAACAACAAAGAGGTCTTAATAATAAAAGGTGGGTCCCAACCTTCAACAGGACCACTTTGTTTGGGGTCCTGCTTTTTTCTTTTTCAAAGCCATTTTGTTTTAGGATGTCTTGCCATTTTTAAACAAATTTTAATCTATATAAAAGTTTAATTTCTTTTATAGTTTATAATCATCTGACTTCCACCCCCCCCCCCAAAAAAAAAGAGAGATAAAATCTGAAGCACCACCTCAAACAAACTACATCAAGTCTTAAAAATATTTTAGTACTAAAATTGACAGTCGGTCCAATGGAAATTAGAAAGTTGTTTTACATGTTTGTTAATATTCTTGGTTCATTCACAGATATAACGAAAATGAAATTTGCCTGCTCACAAAATGAAAATTCTCTTTCTCTTTTTTCTTTATCTTTTTCTTTCATTGTCAGTTTTAGTTTATATGAAAAGAGGAAAGAATTGTCTTTAATGACATAACATTCATCTAGATACAAGTATGACAGACTTTCACATGTTACGAGCAAAAAACTAATGAAGAAAAAATAAGTACAGTTCAAAAATTACCAAGTTCTTCAGTATCAAAATAGGTAAGGGATATTTATTTCCTTTTCTTGATTTTGATTGCTGATTTTCTTTCATGAATACAATACCATGTGAAGAAACAACTGACATTATTTATAAGAGACATAATAAAGCATTTAAAAATTGTCATTTAAAATGTTCATAAACATTAACACATTATTTGCAATCACGTTTTACATAGTAAAATATCAAGTTGCATGTATTCTTTAATACTGCTTTGATGAAAACACTGAATTAAACTTTCTTTTCTTGAGAAATTCGGACAAAAATTGTCTATTAATTATAAAACACAATAACATACTGTATAAAGACTTCAAAAAAGTTATCGACAAAAATTATGTATGAATATTACACATATACATGAAATCTACAATAAATAAAGAAAATCAAAAAACAATCAGGAATTAAAGAGAACCAAATAAGATTTAGTGGGGTCACTTTGAATAATCCTATTAAACTGCAAGAAATGAATCATCAGTTCAATTTTGATAAGTAAAAAAGAGACAAATCAAACTCAATAATTAGGATATTTATTCTACATAAAAAAGGAAGAAATAGAAAAGGCAGCAGTTAGAGAAATGTGGCAGGCACTATTTGTGGAGAGGTGACACAAGATGTTGGAAGAGTGAGGAACAAGCTTGGGAATACAACAGCAGGGAAGAAACAGTGGAAAAATTGTATTAAATAATTAGTGTTCATTGTATACATTCACATACTGTGGTGAGTTAGTCCATTAGAGATTAACAGTCAACCCTTCTCCAAAGCAAATAAGCTGTAGTCAGGAAAGAAAACTTGTCATTATCCACACATTTCCTTCACCGATGCCTTATATAGAGTGTTTGCACAGTAAGTGCATCCCTTCCCTGTATTTCTTGGCACATTGCAGAAAAGCACAAAAGAGAACACTGTCTGCTTTCTCGCAATATATATGAAATTACAATGTACACAAGGAATGGGAGGTGATATCCGATTTCATTCATGGCCATTCGTTAATAATCTTCATTGGGGCTACTGAGTTTTCAGTCTGTGCCAAGGGGTTTTCCTCCCTGTCCCAAACTAGTTTGGAGACTTGAAGTCCCAACGTAGATCTGCTGCAGAAATCATTGTCTTTGTCCCCTTTGAATTGACAACATTTGAATATTGAAAGTGTAGCTGAGATATTATAGGAAGACTTGATGGAACTGGTTGGATTCACGACACCAGAAATCTGCACAAAAACCCAGCAAAATCAGTGGCAGATGGATACCTTCACTTGAATCCATCCATCTTTCTGAAGCACGCACTACAAATCATAAAAAGTGATATAGGGATCTATAGTTTTCGTTGAGACCTAACTTCATGTTTCTAAGAACTTTTCATGAGATAATGAGGAACCTCTCATGAAAATATGCAAGAACTTTGTTTTACTTTGTTTTTTGGACATCTCAGCCATTCCGAAACTGATTTTCATCTAATGAATTTTGAATCATTTCTTTATGCTCTGTACTATTTCATAAGTGGTTTCTCAGTATCTCGCAAAAGTTAAAAGCCCAATCCTCATCTCCACCAATACTATACCATCCCCTTCAACGTCTGCCCCAACTGATGTCTGAACTTTGTTTTTGTTTTGAAGTGTGGTTTGTTTGAGTTATTACTTTTAAAAGCTCCAGTGGTTGTATTTGGGTCTATTTAGACCTTGTCATCTATAAACCTTGCAAATATTATTTTTTTAAACTAATACATCATGTGATCACATGCTCTCACATTGTAATGAACTACTCAAGCTCAGAAATTAAAATCTTTTTCACGTCCAAGTCTCTCTTACTCTCCCCCTCTTTCTCTCTCTCTAGCCACAGTCACACTGGCAAAACTTCTTGATCAAAGTTTAACTTTGAGAAAACTTCAAGAAGTCAGTTTATACTAGCAGCCAAACATGTGGATGTTTTAGTTCTCAATATTAGTTCTTGAAATTTGGTTCACTAGTGCGCAAGTGCAACAAAGAAGAAAGAACATGCCGTGTGACAGCTTCAGAGGCTCCCAAAACATGAAATGGACTAGCTGGTTACATGACACAACTTTGCCAAGTTTTCATTTTTTTTTTTTTTTAGATTCAGACAGCACAAACTTCCAGGAAGATTTGCCTGAGTTTGAGAAATACCCCTAATTTTAATTGGAAGTTTAGCAAGAAGTTTTGTGAGATGTCTTTGGGAAGCCTGTGGTCACACTGGCAAAACTTTAAGAATGTGAACTTTCAAAAGTTTTTTTTTCTTTTTTCAGTATGACTGCAGGTGATGCATCTTTCTTTGAGACTCAAGAAGATTCAGGGGCTCAGATGTAATCTTAACTGGATGGTGAGCCATAAAACCACACTTGACACTAAAGAATACCACATTGGAACAGAGGCAAATTTCATATTAAAAAACAACAACAACAACAACAACAAACTATCATCAATGTACCGTCAATAAAAGTCATGTCATAGTTTTTCTTAAAAATCATCTTTTTTGATGTCCAATACCAGTCAATTGATATTTACATCCAAAGTACATTTCCCACTTCGATATAGTGAATGAAAGGAAACATGTACTTCATGACATATGATTTCAAAAACAAAATACCTTTTACCTACATTAAGGAGGAATACAAGCAAAAATGCATCTGTTTACAAACCAATTGAAAATTCTTTGTTTCTGTTATTTTGGTCCCATGAAAAATATATGTGTGATAATTCATTGTCTTTCCCCCAAATAACCTGCATTGGCTGTTGACTCCTATCCATATGTTATTTCCAAATTTTCACCTTCTCTTCTGAAAATATCAATGTCTACACTAGTATCCTTTTCTCTCTCTCTTTATTGGGTTTGTGCAGTGGCAACAGCATCTCTTTTTGAGTGTGTACGTGGCAAATGTTAGGTGGGTTAAATAAAAGAGGATTTTTGTGTAAATGGTGCTTGTAAAGTGAAAAAAGTGCACATGTGACTTGTAAGCTGCAGTAATGTGGCACAGCAGAGATACTTCTGTAAGGCTTACAATTCAAATTTCACTCAGTTGCAGCACTCTATCAATACTGAGGACCTTTCCATTACCTGCTAAATTAACATGTCTAATACTCTGTTTACAATCTTAAAAGTTAATTGAGACAGTCAGGTCAACATGGGACAAGGAACCACTCTGAATCAAATGAAACAAGGGAGGACCTCCTTTTGTAAACTTTCAGGAATGTGGCATTTCTACTTCCTTGTCTGGCTATCATGAATTGTGGTAGGTCTAATTGTGTCCACACCCACCAATAAAACCTAGAACTACACCTGTAGCCTTACATCAAGACAAGTTTCTACAGTTTCTTGCATGCATCAGTGAATTCGTATAATGATCGCCGGCAACTCATGTAGTCCTACCAGTTTAATTTGAATGGAACAGGGAGACTATACTCTTGTTTACTAAATATGAAAGTATACTTCTTTCTCCATTGTATGTATTGAAATGAATTTGAATCATAAATGAGTGGTGAACAAGATGACTATGCATTTTCATCTTTCATATTTTGCACTGTTGTCTTTTGATATTGGTAATCATGAATTTGAATTAGGTAAAAGGACAGGCAAGGAAATTGTAATTGTTACTGAGAACATAAAAACCTTTCTGAGATTACAAGGTGCAGTAGAGCTGGAAAATAAAGCCCCAAAAACTACAACAATTAACCAAGCACTTTCACCATAATCCCTGCCATTATGTATCCCCTGGGACAACTATCACAATTGTCACACATTTCATTTCATGTAGCTAGATATTTTGTGAAAAGTGGAGGAATGGCACAATTTCAGAGCAAGCTCTTTCTGTTAACTGCTCCTGGCCATCAGAGGCAAAGAAACAACTCATCTTTTGTTCTCAATGATCCGGACAAGCCCCCACTAACTCATGTACTTAATTCCAATGTGTAATCCAGTACATCCAAGCTGTACACAAGGTCCCTGCTTGAAGTCAAAGACACATCTCTATTTTTTATTGGCACCCCAGGACTTTGGACAGGCACAAGAGTTTCCTTGTGTTGCCAAAAGAAACAATGGTCTCTTCTGTTTTGCCAAAACACTACACATTCCATACTGTTACTGTGGTGACAGTATCAGTGACATATATTCTGTCCTTTCCTTGTACCTATGTCCTATTAAAAAAAAAAAATCTTCCTGAATACATTGCTTTTTAAATTGTGATATCACAATATCTTATATTAATATAATAATACAATAATATAATTTCATATAGTGTAATATCATAATGAAGACAAATAAAGAAGACATATAAGGTAAAGACATATTTTTTTCTTTTCTTTTGGGGGGTTTAAAAGTGCAATGTTAAACACCGATTTCATTAATGAGATGAAAGATGTGGTGTGTATGCCTTTTTACATATTGATTACTATGTATTGGAATATCGTCAACAACATGATTGGGCATTGCTCACACTACGGTGCCATTCTGTTGGAAGTGGGCATTATTAAAGCAAAATGATGCATATTTCGGTTTGTTTCTATGGACAGATCAACAAACACTCCCCCTACAACCTGCATGCCTGTTTAATAATGTCCCCATTCTTTCTATTGAACAGGAATAACATGTTCCAGATGGTTGTCAGTAAATAGGGCTGTTTGATTTCAACTATGCCAAATATGTATTGATTCATCAAGTAATTCAAACAATCTAATATGTTTAAATGGCATACTCACATATTTTGTATCACGCTGATGCCTATCTAGAATGTTTAAACAATTAAATCCTACCAAAAATGCAATGTTATCAAGTAAAGAAGCATGAAGTATATAATAAGCTGGTTGTAAATATTTGCAATGCATTATGGTTGATTGAAGGGCTCCTCAAGTACGGGTAGTAATGGAAGAATTATATCACAATGACAGAATACACAAAAGTACCACATGAAGGCTATGATAACGCAAAAAATGGGTGTAGACGAATAATGTTCTACAAAATCCCCAAACGAAGTCTACAGACCTAGATAGTAATTGCAACCATCCCAGTGTCCTGTTAATCACTATTTCAACGCATTCCCTATATCATATATTTTGCCTTTAAAATGAGGAATTTTGATCAATGATAAAAAGTCAATAATAAAAACAAACTTACAACATGGACAGATATAACTGTAACAAACTAATTGTATAGAAAGAGTTATTGTCAGCTCACAGCTCACATACTATATCCATAACAAAGAAACAAAAAAAAAAATCCCCAAAATTAACATTCTGCCAAAATGCCAAGTACAAGATTATGAATATATATTTAAGGGTTTCTCACTTTGCTGAAGTCTTTGCTGAAAAATATCTAAAGTGTGTTTTAGCCGTGGTTGATATTTTTCTAGCCAGCTAATTAATAACTGTACACAAAATTTGCATGAGTCTTGGCTTAAGTTTCTAATATTTCAACAAGAATTTTAAAACTGCTAAATATCTGAAAAAAGAGGAAATCCTCACTGAGGAAATAGAAATATTGAAGAAAAAATTACTGAGGTAAGCAATTTCTTATTTCATGACATTTAAATTTTTCATGTTTTGCTGGATTTATTTTTGAGTGTGCCACACAATTTATCATCAGTGATTTTCCCCTAAAACTATTCTAAAAAGTAGTTTTGATGATTTTGAGGGGGAAGAGTGATTGTCATTGAATTGCTGACTAGAGTTATAATTATTATACTTCACTGTATGAAACCAACAGAAAAGCTGCAAGCTTATGACATCACCTTAGTTCATTTGCATAACCATCTATTTAATTGTGACAGATAACATTTTTTTCCTTTCTTTCTTTCTTTCAGTGAAATTATGTGAAACAGTTGTCTAGAATACCACCAATGTTTGTATCAAATCTATAAAATCAATTTGGGTAGAGTCTAGTGAGGAAAGACAGTCTACAGGGATCTGAATACTGCTAGTAGAATAATATTAAAAGGCATTATCTGTTCTTGAAAATTTCATTCAGGTATCAATAAGCCTTTTAGGGGAATATGTTCAGCATAGTTTGCTAGATTGAAAAGCTTAACCACCTGAATACTATCTCTCTTTTTTGGTCACTATAATGTATTTCTGCATATTTGATGCATTCAATTTGAACAACTTTAAACATGAATAAAATCTGATAATTCAAAAATCCCAATGAACAAAACTGAAATATACAAACTCTAACTTTGAATGAAACCTGGAACTGATAACTGAATTCCAAATCTAAAGAACAAGATTTTGAAAACAGAAAGACAAAATACCTTTACAATTTTAACACCTTGATTATTAACAGGATGAGCAAAAATGATGCATGAAATGCATTTTGAAATAATTCTACCAACACTCATGTAAAAAATGTAATGTAAAAAGCAATGAATTTTCCTCAAGAATAAGAAAAAACCTACCAGGTTCAGTTCCTCCAGTTGTCAAATCTGGTTGGAGTTATAGAATAGAACACATGATTGTTAGCAACACAATGCTTTAGTAGTGAGTAAGTATACATACTGTATAGTTCCTAGTTTTCATACAGTATCACCCGATATATGGACACTAACTTTATGCGCTTATCACAAGTTCACATAAGATGCATACTCAAACCAACTTGATAGTAATGGTTCTATGCAGGAAGCTGGATTACAATCAGTGCCTACCAGTTACTGGAGAAAACACAGTGTTGAATATTGCATGGCAAACTATTTCTTAAATTTTGGAGATCTGAGTTGTATGGCATCTCCAACACAACCATAAACTACACTCGTACACTATTTCTACAAAGATATATTAAGCAATTTCATGTTTCTAGATTGGTCCCGTGATTATACACAAATAAGATTGGTCCATTACATATTATAACAATTAATCAAACCAATTGAAATAAAGGAGCTATTCAAAACATGCCAAATTTGCAAATTGAAAGTACTCCCTTTGTTGTAGAGAGTGTTTCTCTTTCTTATGAAAATTGAATTTTCATTAAAAAAGGTTAACAAAAACAAAATAATTGTGAAAATCTGCTTGCACGCTCTATATGAACATGTAGTGTTTGTTTTCAAAGTGAACATTAATGGGATATGGCATGCAGTTACAAATGTCATAAAGGTGATAGAGTGTTATTGATTAATAGATGATCACATGCAGATATGGAGATTGGGTGCTAAAAAGCAATCAAGTGTACGTGGGCAAAGCCTTGAATGTACTATTAATAATTAATCAATTTTGGTGGATAACGTATGGGTGCAACACATCATGCAGGCAATTTCATTCTATTAAACCGGATTAAAGGGGTGGGAGATACACAGCTTTCAAGGCAATAGAAACAGGGGGATAGGAAAGGGAAAGATTCTAAACAATTTCAGTAGTTCAGCATCATGATTACAAAAGTTTGTATATTCTTATTTTTTTTTTAACAACATGATGCATCCAATCACATGGACCTTTAAATATCCTATAGTACTTCAGTTGAAGGATAATAATTCAGAACTACAATAATAACTTTCAAGATAACTGGGAGTATGTATATATGGATATGAATGGAATAATAATTTCAAAACATAGGACATACCAGTTGTTGGAGCAAGGGTGGTTGTACCTGTTATGGAAATGAGCAAACAAAAAGAAATAAAGGAAAATAATACATGGGGCCCGTTAGCTGCAACTGACACCAAACGGCACATGCAGGACTAACACTACTTCAGTGCTATAAATGGTGTGTAAATTATACAAAATTGCTTGGATGGAAGCCTCTGACTTTGTGTGAGCTTCAAATGAGTGTCCTCTAATTGATTTTATATAATGAAGGCATCTAGCTATTTAAAAATTCTTCACAGTGCACTGTATTGACATACAATTTGTATGTAGGGGTGTGGTATTGTATTCAAAAGAAACCAAGAAAACATTGTTGCTGTGAGTATGTTGAACTCTGTACAATGGACTGCAGACACCAACTACCTATTTGTTTTGTATCAAGCGCATGAGAGGCTAAACTTTCTTTACTGAAAATGCATTGGATACAACTGTTTTGGAATTGGTAACTACGGTTGAATATGCACCTTTGCCTTATGAAATGGACTCTGAACAGCAAATCATGTGATTAAACATCCAACAAGGTTGCACATTATATCTGCCAAACAGAATACACAGATAACATCAAGATATTGCTATTGGGAAGTTAAATATGAATTAATCTCATTTCATGCTCTCTTTCACTGATTGGTTTTGTTAATAAGGGTGGGGGGGGGGGGGGGTTATTTAACTCTCTTTTTTTTTAGGGGGATGCACAGAGACTGACATAATGTTGATTTTTATTTTGTAAATTATGCAATGTACTTGTTTGTAGAACATTGTTTATAGCAATCAACTACCTGTATACCACTTTCCTTTGGGAAAATAAATCATTCAAAAGAACATAAAAAAATAATGAGAACAAGTTTGTTATTAAAGGACTTAGAATATAAACTTTTAGCATGTTAAATTGCACAATATAAGTTTTCTGAATCAGCTTTGCTTTACAAGTCCAAGTTCATAGTGTGGGCAAAATGAGAATTTAGAATTGATGTGATTATTATGTACACATGTATAGTCATGTGCCAGGTTTTGTTTTTGTTTTTGCAGTCAGCTTGTGAAGGGATAGCTGTGTCACTGCTGATGAAGATCGATATATATATAAGCCAATTCCTTGACAATCTATTTATTTTTTTAAACAATAAAACACTAAACCTGTATTTAGAACCCCCTCTTTACTTTAAAACACTATACAGCTGTACAAGTGTACCCTGTGGCCACAGTACTATAGATCCAAAATATCAGAGAATTCTAATTTGCAGCAAGCGCAATTTCTACAGTGATTATATTTCAAGCACACTGTAATGCATCAGTCTATGAAAACATCAATTTGAGTCTTCAGATCATGTGCAAAATATGTCAATTGTAGCAAAGCATTTCTGGACTTAAAAAAAACTAAATCACTTCACATGTGATGTTCTGAATGGGCTCATGTGAGAAAAAAAAAAAAGTACTGAGAGTGGCAATGTCACCAAAATGATTCCATGAAGCATGCAAACTGTGCAAAGATGAATGCTATTAAATATTATACCCTGTAAAGTACCTCAATGATAAACAAAACAAACAAAATAGTTGCTGTGGATTTTAATCTATATTTTACAGCTTCCTTCTGAGAGACTGAAACAAAAGGTAAACTGAATATGACAAACTTCTGCTGAATTTTATTTTGATGTAACCGATGTAAAGTTCTTTTCTTTTTTATCACAACAACACACTAATACCCGCATAAATAATACATTGCTACAGGTTTGTGCTGTTGACTAAATATTCAATAAATAATTACTCCTGTACATACACGTAGTCCAACTTCAAAGGGCTATTTTTTTTTTAACAATATATGACTTTTGCAATATATGCCACTTGTTATCCTTCCAACAATTTCTGGAAGTGTCCTTGCCCCCTCCAGCAAACAAACAGAAAGAAAAACAAAAATAAAGCAGATGTACATGAAATCAAAAGTGACTTCATCATGTTATTGTGAGAGTATGTACAAGGCTTTAAATACACTTGAAACAGAAAGCAGAAGAGATGTCCTTAATTAACAAAACAAAAAAGTGGAGACTTTTGCATGTTTACTGCAGTAAAATGGAGGTGCATTAATCCTACTTTTCCACTGGCTTCCGCCGTTCTCTGACAAACAAACACACACACACACACAAGCATACACACATACGTACACAAACACACAATGCATCCGCAATGCTTAAAAAACAGAACAAAAGTGAACATTTTGTTGCCCAACACCAATACTTATCTGTGGGCCAATGAGTAGTCAGAGCTCAATTCCTGATGGAAATAAATTCTTGAGGGAGAGAGGTTTGCAAATTTATGGAGATCTTTTTTTTTTTTTTTTTAAACATACCATAGCACTTTAGATGTTCATGGTTCTTAATGATAGCAAGTTTTTGTGAAATGTTTCATGCTGATAGATGCACCAATAGATATTTGATATAATTAATGACTGCATTAAGCGCTTTAAATGATGATATTGGTAAAAAAACTATTTGAATAGTACACTTTGTAAATGCTAACACGAACTGATATACAACGTAAAGTGCACACCTATTTGTACACTTGAATCAAGAAAAATCCATTTCATCAACTTTTTGGTATGCATCTTGGCAAGATTTCACTTAGGCATTACACTGTAATTGGATGCTCTTCCTCAAAGATGCAGAAAGATGAGTATGGAAATTGTGATGGGAATCAAAAGGAAAAATTAAAGAATTTCTTTATGAATGTACTGTACACTCCAAAGCAACTACTGTATACACAAAATTGTACACCACATCTGAAGTGAAAATTCAGTGGTCCTCCAAACCCTCATCATATTCCTGAACATATTTCAACTCCTTTGCCCTGCAAAGGTACAGAATGATGTCATCTCATTCCTTACTTATCATCACATTGATTCTACAACATACTTCAAATCTCTTTACGCAGCAACAGTGTAATGAAACAAAGGAGCTTGTGACACAAATGTGCACGCAAGTGCCAAGCATGCAACGATGCCATTCAAACAGAAAGCCCCAACTTCCATGGAAACCCCACAACATTGACAGATGGTGATGAAAGGGTGAGAAACAACTGCAGGACTGTAATCAATCACAGCATTGGACTGACACGGCGTACCACCTCATCATGACTCAATGGAAGCATAGAGTTGTCAGTGTCACTGATACCAGTACTGGTATCAATGATGTCTCAAGAATCTGATTACTGATTACTGTATACACTATAATTTTCGCGTACATAAATTTTCGCGAATTGCCGCTGTCACACATTTTCGCGAGTGGTTAAATTCGCGATTGGGGGACCAGAGAAAATATGAAGTGGCAAAGAAAGTGTGAATTTTCAACTTACTAGCAAGTAAGAATGATACTAGTTATACACTGCATGAAAAAAACTTACCAAACTCTGCGAACTAGTAAGTTAGAATTCAACATTTTTGAAGTGGTTAAGTCCATCGCGCTAGATTTCTGACGAGTGGTCCCCTTGCGATAATGGATTGGCTCTCTACAGTATTCGTAAGTAGACATGGACGTGCGTAAACAAGCTCAAATAGCCAGTATGGTCTGTTCGGTAAGCCATGACATGGTATACTATATATGACGAGTGGTCCCCTTGCGATAATGGATTGGCTCTCTACAGTATTCGTAAGTAGACATGGACGTGCGTAAACAAGCTCTAATAGCCAGTATGGTCTGTTCGGTAAGCCGTGACATGGTATACTAGTACTGAAATGTTCGTATCATCAAGGCAAGGGATTCATTTTGGAAGGTAATATTTTCGCGTGTTGTTAATTTCGCGAATAGCTCCCCACTCGCGAAATTCGTGAAAATAAACCCACGCGAAATATATAGCGTATACAGTACTCATTTTCTAAATGTGTAGGGGCTTCACAATCCACTTACAGTCTATGTACAGAAGGTACAGCTTTGGTCACTCACAGATTATCACTGTAAGTGTTGAATGCTCATTTTACTCACATTTTTGGTCCCTGAAAACATGAGTTTCCACCACCACCCCCCCCCCCCCCCAATCAAAGATACATTGTAATTCCAGTACTTAGCATGGAAGGTCATGCAACTCATAGAATTTTCAAACAGAAGCCATTTTAAACTACCTAGGAGCATTTGAATACACTGAAAGAGTATACAAAGCTTTCAAACTGTCAGCTGGCATAACATGGAGGTACAAGTTGTATCAAGAAGCTACATGGCACATTTGTACATTGTACTGAAAGACAGAATGACTAGCTGCATTTTTTTTTTTTTTTTTTTTTATATGACAGGGTCAGAGGTCGTGTCTTGAACAATGACCTAAAAGACGAATTCACCACAAATACATTTTGTAGGTGTGGGTCCATACAAAGTTTGAAGATGTCACTGAATTTCAGTACAACAATATTGAGAAAATCAACAGAGAGCTCCACATATTTTATATTTCTGGAACAACAAGAGTATCATCTCAATATCAGTCTCAATCTTTTTTTCTTTCTTTTTGAAGAACAAGTGTTGTATGTATTTCACGGTTCAGCATGTAAGCATATTATCATCAACTAAAAAAGTATCTCATACAAAAAAAATGGGGTACAATGCGAGAAGAATTATACATAGCAACTTCCATCTGACTATCCATGTGGAGATTCAGTTTTAATAGTAAATCAGGTTGCATTATGGCAACATCCCAGGCAAACAATGACAAATATCTTCAAGGCATAACAATTTGCTTTAATATACCACACACATTTAGGCAGGAGTGTGCACACACGATATACACACACACACTTACGCATCATACACAGACACCATGACACTATTAAATACACACATAAAACACTTGAAAACAATGCATTCTAACCAGCACCATCAGTATTTTCTTGCATAGAGTCAACTGAGGTAACACAATGTCTTACAGTATCTCTCTCGTTATCAAAAGTTATCAAAAGTCACTGTTCCTAATCATTCATTTAATTTGCCTATAAGTCCCAATGCTTGCAAGTCTTATTCTTAATATGAAAGACAAAGTCACAGTCAGAGTTGGCTTTACTTCATCTGTTTACAAAAAAACTATTTTCTTTATGGTGTATGATGCATGCTGTTTATTCATTTACTCATAATGTGTAAATTCCCCTTTATTTTCTGTATGTAACTTTCTTTCATCATAGCAATGATGCAGTTCACATCCTATGACCAGTACTGCAATATACTCACAAAAATACTGTGTAATCTGTACATTCAGACTTTGTACAGTGTGTATTTCACTGTGTGAGGAGTTGATAATTGACAATAGGTCCACTGTCTAGTGTATCAATGTAGTTCTGACAAAATGTATCATGTGAAAACAAATGCCACTTGTATCAAGTACAAATGTGGGACCAAATGGCATATATTTATCATTTTCTCACCAACCAAAGAATGTCAACTGAACTGTACTTACTGCCTGGAACAAATGTTCTCGTAGCTGTGGTGTTTCCAAGGTAATTTTCACCAACACAGAGATACGCCGTTTCATAATCAGGAGTTGTTCTGGTGAAAGTTGACATTGTTGTGACTGGATCAGGGTTGTCAGTAACGTTTTCATAAATGTAGTAGGTATTAACGAATGGGTTTGGCTGGTTAGCTTGCTCGATGGTACAGGTCACAGTGAGCATCGTGGTAGCTGTGTCCTCATTGAAGACAACTGTCATGATATCAGCATCAGGTGGGACTGCAATGGCAAATGCAAAATTATTTTTGAGTGATTTCTACGCAGTATTCAGCTGTGTTGAAACGATATTGACATCAAAACTTTTCAACAAAAGGAAAACAAGACTGCATCTAGACAACATCCAATACTTAACCCTAACTACACGTAGGCCTGGGGGGGCCTCCAAGGCCCCCCCCCCTTGATGTTCCGCGCGATGTATCGCAATCGCAAAAAGCTATCGCCGCGACGTTTCATGACTTTTTTCTTTCGATTCTCCCACATCTTTTGACACCAAATTTGCGACGCCCGGGCGTGCGATTCCGAAGTTAGGCATAAATATGTACATGCATGTCAGACCAAAAATTGCTCAAAAACGTTAATTCGTGTACAATTTCAATGCAAACTGTGCTTACAGGCAAATTTCATAAAAGCATGATTATTTTGGTGTTTTATTGATTACAATTGAATAACATATTTTCTTGTTCGGAGCGATGTCGCGGACAAATTTCATCGAAAAAGCAATGAAAAACATAAAGTCGAAAAAACAGAGAAATACATAAGAAATTTAAAAAAACAATAAAATACTTACGAATTTTTTCTGATATCACAATTTTTTTAATTACATTTGCTAAGGACACTAAAAAGAATATTTACACAAAAAATGTGCCTGTTTTGAGCTTTATTTTACATGATTTATACCAAATAGTCTGATTTTACGCATCTTCATGCATAAATTAGCATAATTTAGCATAAATGATAATTTAAAAAAAAAATAATTTTATGGTATTTTAGATTACATCATAGGCAATGTGTGTGCCAATTTTTGTCGCGATCGCGCAGTTGACAGCCGAGATCTGGAGGGGGGCGGGGGCCTGGGAGGCCTCCTCCCCGACTCTATCAACTACCTAAATAGCCCGGCCTAGTTTTAATAGGGTTAATCATGACTATGTGAATGAGAACTCTAAATAAGTTTTGAACAGGAACACTTCTTCTGGAATGTGTTGTCAATCAATAAATCACTTCATATCTCAGCATATAAGAGGGTTTTTCATGACTACACAACCAAAATAAACACTGCCATCTCACTAATAAAGGTTGACTTCAAATGAAAAGTAAGAACCAGTGGTTCTACTGTGATTACGTTTGATGTGCCAAGGTTGAGTGCTGCACTCAGTATAGACTGCCAAGTTCTGATATTTTGCTCACCTGCCTACAAAACCAATCCAGAAATCGCTATTAAATGCCCCAGTACAATGAAATCATCTGCAATTCCTTTCCTCACACAATTAGCTTAATCTTGCCTTGTGTTTTTCAAGTGGTTTCATGTGGTTTTGTTTCGGGAGGAAATACAAGTGTAATAAATCTTTTCTGTCAAGTCTGCGTCTGCAAAAGTCATGCCTCCCAGACCTTGTTACTGAATAGTTACTTGCCATCTGCAAGAAAAATATTATCAAATCATAGCTTTGTCATAAAATTTATACCACAGAAAAGGTTGGGATTTTTACTCCATCTTTGTTCATTGTATGTCTAGATAACAACACCTCCATAAAAAGTCATTTGGCTTTGAAAAGCAGTACTAGAACATTTTCCATTAAAAAAAAGGGCTTTTAAAACAAGTTGCAGTCTCTGAGCAATGTTCCACAGCCGAGGTGTAAACTATGGCATGTATGGATTCAAGGAATACTTATGAGAAAGATACAGTCAGAAAACCAAAGAAAAATCTGGTAATTATATGAGATCTGATTAGTATAAAGTGGAATGAGTCATTTAAAGCAGAAAATAGAAACCAAGCTTTATCTTCAGGACTCAAAGTTCCATTGATGCTATTAATATGAAACTCTAGACTCAACTCTGAAGAGCAATATATTGATGATTCTGTAATTTATGGATTATTTAAACATGTAATCCGTTTCTTTTGTTGTTGTTGTTGATATTTATGGGCTTATTAATACCTTGAAATGTAGAGCACTTTAATCAAAACATTCTCTTATGTGAATTTCTCATGCAATTTTCATTTACACTAAAAGAAATTCCACTGACCCCTTCAGAACCTGAACCACACATTCTGTACCACGGATGATTATGAACATACAGTGTATGTTGCTAGCTAATAGATGGGATTGGATGAAATAAGACATGACAAAATCTAACTCTTGAGAGAAATAAATACGAGCAAAATAAAAATGAAAAATAATATTACCAATGTCATTGACACTGCAATTTAGATGAGCACAAGGATTTACTTCTGGTATAATGCATCACATCATCTATCTGCAGGCTGAACCCAGCCTACATGTGTTGTAGCTCCAACTCAATGCACCACATGACAATTTCAACTTCAGAGCCCAGTTTTTATAATAATGACAACTGCTGGATTACAGCACAGATCTTTTGTAACTAATTATCCATTAATTGGCTGCAACTGTACACTTTTATATCATGTACAGTTTGTAGACGTGTAGTCAAAATAACAGTGAATACCTTATAATATAAATATCCATTTTATTGATACATCAATCAGATCTTGAAGCTATAATGTTTTGATTTTTAAAGCTACTGGCAAAATTTAACATACAAAAATTGTATGAATATGTAACTGGTTGATAAATAAAATCTTCTATATTCTCTCTTCTTTGAAAAAACAATACAGAACAGCAAGGGAATTCCTGCTACATTGACACACACCACTTTATCGAATAACACTGTCTGGCAAGCTTTGCATAAAGTGCAAACAAGGAAAAGTAGAAATTACGCGGTGCGTATTGTCCCCGCCGGAAGTAGCATTTTGTAGCAAAATGTGCAATATAGGTAAAAAATCAAGGTCAAAGGTCAAAGAAGTCAAAGGTCAAAATTCTGTGTAAAAGTTTTGAAGCCCTCACCTAGTGCCATCATAGTGAATTATGTGAGTTTTAAACTATGGATGGGGAAAGTGTATCTAAATATCACACTGGAATCTTTCAAATTGAGCTATAAGTGAACTAGAAATGTCGCTACGGCGACTGGTGTATGCCTCCGCCATAATGCATGGTTCTCCCAATAGGTCTATAGTACAATGTCTTGACAATGTGTGACAGTTTCACACAATTGGCAAAATGATGCACCACGCGCTACCCCGGGGTATCGTAGTAACCCGGGGTACCACGTTGTGTAGCGCCATCTCACGTTCACTCGAGTACAACCGCAGAGTTACTGCGTTACGTATGCGCACTGTACTGACCCGTGGTACGGTGCGATACTCAGTATAGCGCTTCATGCACTGACTACACGCACTATTATAATAGCCCGCTAGCTGTGCCAAAGTTACGATCTCGTAGACGTAGTTTCGATCCCGTAATTTTGTAAGCTTTGTGCACTTTGTGCCGAACAAAATATCCTTTCGCAATTAGGATCAAGCTGCAAAAATGCCAGCAGGTGATGGGGGCTATGCCGCACTGAAAGGAAAGGGCCGGAAAAGAAGGAAATCACAGTACACAAGATAGCTATTTCATGGGGAATCAATAAAATAATAATACAGGGTGTACAAGTATCATAACAGCATGAAACAATATCAATGATACACTGTAAAATAGTTACTCATAACGTTAACAAGGGATTAATTGAGAAAACTACAGGATGAAGAGGGTTTTTTTTTTACAAGAACAATGGCCATAATTGAATGTTGAAGAATTAATCACACACAAAAAAATTAATTTCCCACTTTTTGGTAACCCAGGGTACAGCCCTAAAAAAAAAATAAATAATTCAACAAAATGGCCGATTTTTTTCTGGTACCCCAGGGTACCATTTATGTCATCAAATATTAAAATGACAGGTTTGCCACAAATGTGCTGAATGTTCACTTTCCTAGAACTAGGTTCAATTGGATGAATGATTAAAATGTCAGAGTGCAGGTATTTGGGGGAACTGATGATTTTTACTTGACTTTTGCATTGAGTAATTTTCAAGGTATTGAGAAAAAGTATAATTTCAGTATCAAATGGTAAAATAGTATTATCTAAACCTGGCCTTTGACCTTTGACCTCACAGTTCCAAAGAGAATCACTGTTAGGTAGAACATGCATAAATATGTAAGTTTCATGATAATACCTTGAGTTACTTTTAAGATATGGAGAAAGAAGTGCAATTTAGCACTTTCACTTGACCTGTGACCTTTGACCTTTTGGCAAGAAACTTCCCACAGAATATACATTGGGTTATACATGCATACATCAAGTTTAAAAAAAAAAAAATCCTTCAGGCATTGCATAACTATAAGGAAAGTAGTGATATTTTGAGGAGTTGACCTTGACCTTTGACCCCCTGACCTTTGACCCATGACCCCCAACTTCCCTAGATAATCACTGCTCATCGGTACATTCATAATATATTAAGTTCCATGAAGGTACCTTCAACCATTTGCGAGATATGGAGAAAAACATGAAATTTCAACCTTTTTTTTCACAAAATAACCTGTGACCATTGACCTTTGACCCCATGACCCTAAAATCCAAACAAAGTATCATCCTCCCAGGATATACCCTCATACCAAGTTTGATGCAAAACCACCACACGGTTCTTGAGATATCGACAAAAAAACGGGAAGGACGTACAGACGGACGGACGACCCGAAAACATAATGCCTCCGGCCACTTCGTTGGCGGAGGCATAAAAATAAATAGCATATTATATAATTAGTTCACAAAAAAAGTAATTGTTTTGAGAGCTTGAGGCAATCTAATGTGACTTACAGTGAACATTGAGAGAAGATATGCTCTGCTGTTGGTCAAGATTGGTCAACAGATGTCCGGTGGTCTCACATCGCAAACTCTGTTCATTATTTCCTTGTGTTGGTTTGAAGGTGAACGTACTTGTTGTATCGGTCAAATTCGCGTTACCAGTATTTGGAGTATTTGTTGTTACTACCCCATCAGTCTGTTGTACGTCTCCAAGATACCAGATGATGTCTACCATTGGTCGGCTTCCCACAGCGTCACATGTTGCCTCGTATGTTTCTCCAGCGATCAAAGTTGAATTCAACGATGTTAAAGTAAAAGTTGGCATCACTATAAAGGGAATAACAAGACCACAAAAGGAAAGAACAGAGAAAGAGAATAGATGGGTGAATGAATAGAATCTTTAATTCAGCCAGTAAATAAACTGCTGGCAGGTAGCTTCAGAATAACATTTAACATTCTTCTTGCTTCTTATGTTCATCTCATATAGTACATGTAGCAGTGCCATATCAGAACTTTTGGGTAAATCTGCCAATGTAACACTTATTGTTTTGAGATTTTTTTTAAACTTATGTGGTGACAGTAACTTCCTACTGCCAATACAATTATAGCAGGTATCATGGAGCCATTATGGGAAGAGATTTCAAGCTTTATTTGATACAATGTACTTGAATAGTATTGAATAGAATTGAAAAGTACAAGTACGTAATCTTATACCCTGTAATGAACATTTTATGTACTGTTAGTACAAAAGGAACACCATGTGAGGATGGCACAGTACTTGGAATCAAATCCCAATTTTGTAAATTGTAAAGAGTACTGCAGCTAGCAAATTTCATACAGTTTTACATGTGTAGGTGAACATCAGTTTTCAAGTAAAATACCTCTAAGATCCTTCTTCAGATATAATAAAGTAAATCACACACATAAATACGGTATAGAGAAAATACAAGTGTATTGTACATTGTACACTCAAGTTGACCATGGCAAATATCATGTATTACAATGTACATGCACTAAAATACATTGGTACATATTGTAATCTATAAACAGGAAAAACAAGCACAGAAACAATGCCTGTATAGATCTCTTACTTTTCTTCTTTCTTTTTGTTTTACATTTCATTTCTGTTCACATTTATTGTCACAAATATCCTCATTGATCAAATTGGTATACATGTACATGAATCATCCATCTTTCTACAAATTCAATACCATTGCTGGGACGCAATTCGACCATCACTTGTACATGTACATGTACTTGCACTAACTACTGAATGGGGGAGGATGCTTACTGAATACAAATTAGTAAGCAATTATTCCAATGCAGTGCTCACCCATTTATTGGGAACCGATTTAGTGGGAAACCCGTTTATAATCAAGTGCAACAAAACTTGATGTAACAAATTTTTCGCATATATGTCCCTCCGCTTTAGAATCGGAACCAGAAACCACTCTATTGGGACAAACCTGGCTAAAACACTTTCATTGTCTGTGTATTATGATAGTAACTACAAATGATAGGTAAATCTTTAGATATAATTGCAGGGATTTCATTTCCTTTAATACCAGAAGGATTATTTTGTAAACCTGTTCCTGATAGATTATAAATGCTAACAGCAGTCTAAACATTTGCTTTTAGGCAGTGAGATGTAGCAGAGAGGCAGTCTTATCAAGCGTCATCTTATCGTGCATCATCAGCTTCTACTCATGCACTTTACACTGCACCACCTCCTTGTGCGATACGGTACAGAGAGAATCCTCCCCCTGCAGCCCATACTCTCCCTGTTTGTGCATACTACATGTAGTACAGTACTCTCCGCGTAATCGGGTATCGCTTAAACGGGTACTCCGTTTAATTGGGTAGAAATGCCAAAATCAGTTCCAATGCACATTAGAATTACCTGATAATCGGGTTGCCTCTCCGCATAAACGGGTAAATAGTTTTCGTCTAATCTAATTTTTACCCACATATTATCGCAGATATAATACTTTTAGAAACAATGAATGTCAAAATTTCCATGGCTAATCGCATTCTCTGCTTAATTTGCAAAGAAGACCGATCATTTTGCGAGTGATTAAACATGACAACACATGTACCAGTATACTGACTTGCCACATGTAAACGGACATTACACATGTAGCTGGCACTCGCAATTGCATAGTCAATCAGGAGTTGAACACACTTGCGCTCCTCCCTTGCTCCGCAACATTTCACAATACGAGAAGTTTGCAACGAAAATCAGGTCATGCACCAGCTCCATAATTTTGCTTTTCCCCAGTCACTTCTCGAAAAGTAACCCGACGTTCTATGTGAGAGAAGTGTTCATTTCGGAAAAGGCCTGCTTGTTAGCGAGGAGTCCATATTCAAATGACAAAGTTTTCTGAAAACATATTTGTCCATAAAAAGAGTGTAAATTTTTGCTCGTGACTGAGCAAATGTAGGGTATAAGTATAATGTGCCATACAAGCACGCGTGTTAAGCATTCAGTGTAGGTGTTTGGTGCAGTGTACAATGCGTTATGTACGTACATTGTGTGTGTCAATTGTGAATGAGACGTGTTCTTCTGTTAATCGGGTACTCCGCTTAATTGGGTAAGAAACGCTCTGCTAGAGCCTACCCGATTATGCGGAGAGTACTGTATATGCATGCAGTGTGTGTGTTTAAATGTGTGACAGTATAACAGGGGACATGAATATTAGGCCTCCCGCCGCTAGACAGAGTTTTGCCTGCAGCCTTCTTCTTCGCTGCCGGAGCTGGGCTTGCCTTAGGCTCACACAGCTTGGCATCTTTTTGGGCTTTTGCCTTTTGCGATTTGTCAGCTGGTTCATCCATGCTGAGTACGAAACAACCCAACGATAATCACGCTTTTAAGAGAGCACGAAATCATTTCCGTATTTCCGCAGATTTTGATGATATTTTTCAATTTTTCAAAAAATGTTCGATCGCTTTGCGATCGAACATTGCGCTGGAACGAAGATGGCGATTGCGCGCGGAACGGCCTCTCATGAATAGCCAATGGCTAATGCACAGCCAATGGCTGAATTCTCTACTGTACATTACGAGATAAAATAACATGTTAAACAGCATACAGTGGAAGTGGTAAATATAGCTGCCTCTTTCTCTGCATTTGTAGAGTACGCATCCTGACTTGGTATGTACTTTGAACTCTAAAAGAGGGTAGAGGATCAAATTAATGAAGGTTTGTTCCGATGATGCATAAATTCTTGCCAAAACTATGAAACTGCTGTGCCTTTACTTATTGTCATTAACATGTGTCTGTGTGTTGAAGAGCGAATTTGCTGTGATAATCAGCGGGTTTGATAACTGCATGATTTAGTGTAGTGCCCATATAGGGGAAGTGTGGGAGAGTTGAGCCACTTTTTACATTTAGTAAGTTAAATTTATGGATTATTCATTCGCTGGTGTATACTACAACTATTCAGGCATAATATGATAGCCCAATAAGACACCTAGCACAAACAACTTGGGGGTGACACTTCAACAAAAATATTTTGCAAAATGGCTCAAGTCTCCCTTGATGTGGTGAGAGTTGAGCCACGGGGTTGGGAGAGTTGAGCCACTAGGCGCTGTAAAAGTGAAAATTTTCGCGGTGTTGAAATTTTGGCGCATTTCGCGCAACCAGAAACTAGCGCGAAAATAAAAACATGCGAATATTTTTGCTTGCCATACGTTCCTGTGTGTGATGTCTTGATTCCGCGGAATTAAAAACACGCGAAACTCTTCTGACCTGGCCTAGCGCGAAAAATTAGTCGCGCGAAAATATCCACTTTTACAGTGCTATAGGCCCTACATATCATATTAAGAAGTTCAGGCTTATAAAAGAAAATGACTATGGAAACCTATCTAAGGAAAGATGGTGTAATGGATGGATAATGTGGATGTTGTTGGGGTCCACCTACGATCACATGATCAGGATTTCTAGATGCACCCTGAGTGGATTTGCATATAATAAGTCAACTCTTGGTGTGAGGAAGAAGAAACCGCCTGTAGGGCGTCACCCCTGGTGAGAACACCACATACCTTTCCAATATTCCTCACCTCATCCAATTGCAGACCCGTTTCTTTGACCAAAAAATGACACTCATTGAGCCACTTGAAAGGAGGGTTGAGCCACTTGAGGGCTGAGCCATTGGAATACAGGGTTTAGCCATGGCACAACTCTCCCTCCACACGTTGGCACAACTCTCCCCACAGTCGCCATTTAAACTAACCCTCAAAACCTATGAAAGTGACCACACCAAACATGTTGAAATTTGCTGAAAGAAACAAATGATATACAGACTATCTGCTACTCCAACTGATTCACACTTACAATCCTCTACCATAGGTGTGAGAGAAAACCACATATCTGACAAGTGGACATTCACTTTTGGTGACCAAAAATGGTTTTTCTTTGACTATTTTGTCATGCTTCATCCAACGTCGCTGCCTCATAGTTAATCATAGGCATGAACAAGAAATGGCATCAGCTGACTGCTGTCAGTTACTATGAAGATGTGAGGTGACCTGGATCAACTCTCCCAGTGGCTCAACTCTCCCACACTTCCCCTACTGGGCTTCATGTTGAGTGGTTTGCACGGGCCAATACTAGCCACTTAGCAGGAGCACCGCATAAAAACGGGAGAAAAACTTGTCTCCGACCCCTCCCGATTAAGTGGTGAGCACTGTATTAATAACAAAATTGCAAGCAAATTCAAAATGGTGGAAGATAATGTTTAGGTCCTGCCAAGAACTTTACAATGTAGCTTTACTGCCATAAAATGTTAGTTGCCAGAAAACTTGATACTTAAAGCATGACTTTACACACAAAGTACTTTGACAAGCCCATTAAACATACAAATCAGCTGATTTTATATTATAATGACCAAATTGCTTTATAAAGGAAAGTGGTACATATATTTGTACATTTTTCATATTCTCATAGAAAGATTGGAAGTGCTAATTTGGAAATTATAACCCCCTAAACAGCAGTCATTACATTACCCACAAATAGTAATCAATACTATTTATGTCCATGGTTTTCCTGATGTCTTTTTCTTTTATTTAATATAGGGGTGGGGACAGTGGCAATGGACTTTCCTCCTCCCCTGACCTGTCGCTTTTGAATGTGTGTGTGGAATCAGTAGTCACCTATAATGCAAGTGCTGTTAGCTACAGTTGCAGTGAATCTTTGACTTACCCTCAACCGTAACTTGTGCTGGTTGTACAGAATTTGATGTGCCTATCGCCAAACATTTGTAACTCCCTTCCTCTGCAACCTGTGTACCAGCGATTGTCAGTGTGGATGAGATCGCATCCACTGATACAGTGAAGTCGTCATATTTTGTCTCAGAAGTGAGCTTGGCATTTCCACCATAGATGGGAATATTTGGCGTCACCGAGGTGTCACTCCATGTAATAGTTGTCGATGCCAGTCCAGTCACTGAACATGTCATTACTGCATCATCTCCAGCTACTACTGGCACTTGCTCTGGTGGTCCATTCAGGGTTTGACAATATGTTGCTGTTGATATGAAAACAAACACAGAAAAGCCACACTGTTAAATATCATAGATACACTGTACATGTAACACAGTGTATCAAAACAAAATGTACCCTACCATGAAAAAAAAAAAAAAAAAAAAAAAAAAAATCACCAAGAATGAAAATCATGCCAAATTAAACAAGTTTAACCCTGGGCTATAAACTAAGAAGGGCTGTTTACAAGGAGTAGACGATAGAGCAGGGGCTCTCAGAACCCCTACCAGATCTCGGACATTAACCAAACAATCCTGACAAAATTCTGCATTTAATCAATTTGTGTTAATTCATCTAATACATGTATGTGTGAAATCAGGCTTTTGACATGAATGCTTTTTAGAAAATAAGCTTCAAATTGGCATATTTTTGGTGTACATGTCCTTGCATGCTCTTTACAATTATACAGCAAAAAAAAAAAAAAAAATGTGCCATCGATAAAGTAATTTAAAAATTTAGTTTTCAATTTCTTATACATATTTCTGATCTTTTGACTGTGTCCTTTTTCCTTGATTTTTTTCTGATGAAATTTGTCAGCAACAGTAACACTGCTCTGAGCATGAAAATGCTATAATTGAATTTTAATCTATGAAGGTGAAAATGAAATGCATTTTGATAGGAACCTGTCTGTACACTGTACCATACTTACCCTGAAGAAATATGGCTGCTATAAGCAGGCTAATGAATACTGGACTCTCCATGGTTATGCACTTTTAAATGTTCAGGTCAAAGAGTTTCTCTGGCTGAATAAAATGAGTCAGGAGACAAAAAGAAAACCAAATACTATATCAACTGAATATCAAGCATAATATTTTACAGTCTATGTTTGAAATGTTATCTCCATTCACAGTGAATTAACTGCCCCCCCTTCTTTTTCTTTTCTTTTTTTTATTTTTTGAGGGGGGAGGTTAAACATGTAACATCTCTGAGCACCACTTTCAAAATTTATTTGGACCATTCAAACCTTTCAAGCAAGTTCTTTTTCACTTCTGCCAACAATAAAATCAAGTACCATAACCTCATCGCATTTTATCTGCACATGGAGTATTCAAATAATGGTTGTACAGCCCTTCATTTTACACTGATTCTGGTTTGACTTAGAATAGTATAAATTATCAAATATTTATTCAAATCATATCAAAAGCCATGAACAGCTGTACACGTGTACACGTACATGTAGTTTTTAGCCACTGTTCACCTAATTATTGATGGAGAACCCTCCATTATATGGTCAGTTTTACGGTAAAGGGTGTAACTTTCGATTTTTAGCCTTTTGGCCCACCCTGAACACATAGATTTACAGATCTCAAAGATTTTTTCACATGTGAGTCACCTCATGAGTAGCCACCTTGGGTAGCATAGTCAGGTCCAGGTATTGATGCGTTTTGTTTTGACAGTCACATATGTACCCTAAAAATGACCATTTTGTTGCATTGAAATTTATGTAACATTTTTGAAATGTTAATAATTTTCTACAGCAACTGCAGAGATCTAATTTTTTATGTTAAAAGCATAGTTGTATGGTCAATTGAAATGACCAAATTAGTTTGGTTGGTAGCTGGCCCTGTATTTTAGAATACTATGTCTTCAAATTTGAGGTTTCGGAGGCTTCTTTTTCCGTTAACAATTGTTAGCAAACTTTGATGGACAGTAATGATTAGAGAATGTGTTTTGGTTACTTTCTTTTATGCTGAAAATAGTAAGGTATAGCTAAACTTTAGACTTTTATCAAAGTTTACTTGATTCTACGGCTATTTGAAATTTTGTGATGATTTTACTTCATCGAGTGAAATTTCCGTTAGCAGTTTTGAAGCCTCCGAAACAAAATGTTTAGTCAAATAATATGAATATAGATAAGAGAAGTGACCCAATCTATATGTCAAAAAGTAGGATATGGGGCCCTAACCAAATAAACCAAAAATAGTTAGGATCCGCCAAACTCTCTGAAAATAGGAGACAATACAAATTTTCCGTTAACACGTGAAGCCTCCGAAACACATTGAAGCCTCCGAAACGGCAAAAACATCTAATTTGACATTTCTGATAAATTGTTTTAGTGTCTGCCCTAAATTATGCCATTAAATCATCAACAGACATGGACAGACAACAAAAATAATTCAAAAAATATGATATTGCAATAATTTTTTGAGCCAATACACTTTATAGAGAAAAAGTGGTTTCGGAGGCTTCAAAAGGATGTTAACACTGCATTTTTGTGATTTTCTCTAGATAAAATCAAATTAGATTTATTGTTCACCCACCCAATGATCATTTATGACATATCCAAAGATATTTTATAACATTCAATTTTCTGGCTGCTTTGTTTACTCACCAATATAGATTTACTATACGATTTACTTATTTTTCCTAAACAGTGCAGACGTGTCATACTGTAACTCACCTCTTCATTCGGCAATGAAATATTGGCAGATGAGGATGTTGGCCCACAAATATGTTTAAACAGTGTATATCAACCAAAAAAGACACAATTTACCCATCACTTTCCACATAACATACATAATTTTCATAAAAACATAAGGCATACCAAATTCATTTTCCAGATGTTTCGGAGGCTTCATTTTATGTTAACAGCATGTAAATGGAATGTTTTCATTACAATTTTGTAATTCTAAGTCTATTAAATAACTGTTTGGACTGAATGAGACTTGATGATTCATCAAGCAAGGTGTAGATAGTTGTTTAAGTGTGTGAAAAGCATTTATTTTGTAGGTTTCCTTTTGAAACAATGGAACAGGCTAGATATTGTGAGTAATGAAAGTGACTTCCAGCTTGCGTACATGCCCACATCATGCTACAGTAGTGCAACAAAGCAAGTAGTTGTGGACACATCAGTGTTCTTAAGTTGGATTTTATAACTCATTTTGTACTCTTGAGAGAAGTTGAAGTGTTGTATACCATTTTTGTATCACTCTTTCGACTGGTCAGACTTAAAAAATGAAGACCAAATAATTACTTGATTATTTAGTGTTAAATACACTATTTCCTTTTCTCTTTTTTTTTTTTTTTTGAACTGAACACTATTCCTGGGCTGAAGATTCAAGGACTTTAATAGATGGATATTCAAGAGGGAAACATACACAAAACTAAGAAATATATTACTTTTGAATTTAAGGTTGTACTTTACTGCATGATCAAAAGCAAATGGTGGAAAATAAGTTACTTTTTGGATTTTTACACTTTTGACTCACTACCATAGATCTGAGTGAATAGGTTCGAAACACGATCTTTTACATGTTCATTCATAACTCATTGACAAATCCATTCCATTCTTACTCACATGGGATTTGTTTTTGCCATACTAAAATCTGACTTTTTCAGCTTTCCATTTCTTAACAAGTTCTTTGGCTTTCATCTCCAATACTTATTTGGAGGAAAGTAATCAATAAATTTGTGATTGGATAGAAAATAGCTAAAATCTTGCAGATTATCATTTTTGTGGTGTGACTTGCATCACAGAGTACTGTTTTGGAATTATGACATTTGATTACTTCTCTCAGACAGGTTTTTATGTCAGTCTGTATGTCATATCTGATGCATGCTACAATGTAGGTGCAACACAATCTTGATACTATCACTGTACTTTTCTGTATTTTGTCATGCTGGCAGAACCACTTGACTACTTTTGAGCAAACAAAATGTAGCTTATGTTACGAAACATCTTTTCTCATACATGTGTGAGACTCTATGACATGTTTGTGAATGTAGTTCCCAGTGAAGTAAACAGTGTATGGATAGTAATGGTTGTGATAGGATTGTTAATAAATGACATGTACAATTTGTAGACCTCTACTCATACAATGTAAATAGCCTGTTGCCGTGGGTACATGTAGTTTACATGGGTGGGGTGACTGGAGAAGTTATGTTCATGAAGAACAATATTGAAATGATTGAAATCTTTATAATCTGTTTAGTCCTGGCTTTTCTGGAAAAAAAAAAGTTACAACCCTCTACTGTATTTTGAAATGCAAAGGGTTTAAATTGTAGTCTGTGGGTTTATATTCTAAAACAAACTTAGATATTTAAACACAATTGCTGCTTTTTAATCTGCTTTTCCTAAAAAGTTGTCATTTTTAGAAACAGTAAAAGTTCTGTTAGTAATTTCTCAATGTGTTACTTTAAAAAATGGGCCTCTAGCTGTCACAGGAGTCACACAAACTGGAATTTTATATAATATCTACAAAAAAAAGCCTTTGAAGCATAAAAAAAAAATAAATGAGAAAATGATATGAAGCAGAGGTGACTTGTATACCACAGAAAAAGATAGCAAAATTCTAAGTATCACATATTATAGGGAAATATACATTTGGTCAACATTTTTTTAATTCAAAATTCATAAACAATCATGGGTAGGGTATGTATCTTTTCAACAGGCGATTCAAAAAGACGAATAGGATCTTGACAATTTTATTTTCTATCTCCATGATAATATAACCCGTATATTGATTATTTCGACTCCATTTTTTCAGTTTGATGATAACCCTTACATGGAATGGCTGAAAGGTGTTTAAGATTGCTGTTCTATAACCATGGTCATTGCATTTGAAAGAGCTCTATGAGGATATCAGCCATAGTCCATATGCAAAAGAATTTTTAAAAGTCTATCAGCCATAGTCCATAATACGCAAAAGAATGTTTAAAAGCCTTTTTTCCCCTTTTTATATTTTACAACGCTATGTTGTAATCTAACCATCATGCCATCACATAGTCTATTTTCTATCCCATTCTCATCAACAGCTGAAATTGATTTCACATACTCTACAATTATGATGGGTGGTTTACATGTTTGTCAATATACATCCCACAAACTGTCCTTATAAAATACAAATAAAGCAAGCAAACATTATCTTTGCATTGAGTCTGAGCTGTAGTTGAACTCCTTGAAAGTAATCCTTTCTGCATTATGGTGAAAAGTTTGACGAATACAGACAGCTATACATGTGTGTAGCCTACCCATGTTCTGCATTGCCAAAGTCATGGATATACACATGCAAATATACAACTGAGCATAAAGATTTAAAATCATATTTTTCTTTGTTTCTTAACATAGTTTATGTTGGAAAGGTTTTTTTCTGCATACAAATACATACTATTTTACATGTTACAACATTGTTAGTAATACAATCATCTGCATTAATGTACTTCATATCACATTATAATGGACATTTTTTGCATGTTAACACTTATGATGAAGCCTCCGAAACATGTGTTGCTGCTAACTTTAAGCCGCCAAAATAGGTGTTCCTAATCAGTGTACCTTTATTGCTACTGTTGCAGTTTCCTTTAGAATCATAATGCCACATGTAATGTCATAAATTCGAACTGAGCCTCGCTCAAAGTGTGTACAGTTTGTTATTCACTTTTGTGGAAGCCAATTTCCTAATAATAATAGGTATGAAGAGTAAACATCATGTACTGCCATAAAATGTACATCTGTATACTGTTATTCACATTTTATTGATGCCCTGTTGTTATTCTATGCTTACTGTAGTTTTCTTATTCTAAGTGAATACAGGACTAGAACTTTGTGTTAACAGTTTTGAAGCCTCCGAAAAACACTAGTTTGTTAACTGAAGCCTCCGAAACACACAAGTCTGAAAATTTCAACTTTGTTAAAAATAATCGAATTTCTTTGGGATTTGGATTGATAAATGTTTGTTACCAAGAGATAATTGGGGGCTATGTTTAGAGTGGCTCTTGCTTCTAGAACATTCTTTTAACTAAAAAAAAGTTTGTCAGGTACCATTTTTACCTTGGAATTTGAAGTTCACATTCAAATAATTGCAAGAGCGAATATCTGTCTGGGGAAAAGTGTTTTGATATTTCAAATATATGTTCACAGCAAATGAAAAGTTGCATTGCATCCACCATTTATCTTCATTTGGTCGCTGTGGGTGACCAAAACATTCATGTTGTTTTTGCCTGAATTTATCTAAAATTCCATATTAGTCACTTAATATTTCATATCTAGCCTAAGAATTAAGCTCTGGAATGACAAAATATTGAAAATATAGACATTCCTATATAAAATAAAGGCAAAGATAAATGTGGAAACATAACTTTAATTTTTGACCCTTGCCACATCAAAGTTACACCCTTTACTGTAAAACTGACCATATACTGAATACAGTGTGCTACCATTTTTTTTAATGCAGGGTGGTGTACAACTTGAAAATTGAGCATACTGCAAGTTCAGATTCTGAGATTATTGCAGAAATTTGTATGTCTGTGCACATCACAAACATATAATACGCAATATTTTGCAGCTTACCTCACTTTGTGCTGCTTACATTCTGCTTAATACATTACAATGTCCTCTCTCATGCTCCGCTCACAGATATCTATTTAAGTACTAGGTATAAATATAGTTTGATATTTCTTATGTTTTGCACTTGTTTCTCAAACATTTGAATACATTTATTTTGAGCTTGTTGCAAATTATTTTTCGGATGTTGCACAGCATGTTGCTGGATTTTGAGGACGTTGAAGAGCTGAGGATGTTGCACAAGAATTTGTACATGTTGCAGCGACATGCCGAAACCCCACATGAACCACCCTGTACTGTATACTGTAAGTTGATATTTTCGCGAGATTTAATTTTGTGTGATTTTCGCAAATCACATCTAGATTGAGAATTCAACACATGAAATATGTTGCCATGCCATGCTAGGGTAATGATGCATATATTCCTGATAGTGTTGGGGTCAGTTTTTTTTTTTTAGCACAAAGAACATGTCTGTGACCTCCTAATTTGTGAAAATACTGTACAATGTACGTGAAAATAACAGCTTATGTAGTATTCCCTGTAAACTGTGATCAATACATAAACAGGTTCATATTTCTACAAGAACATGCACGAAATGTTCTCACATTTGATTACTTGTTGTTTTATTTTTTGTCATTACATAAACTTGGACTTTGTGCTACAAAGTACAAGGGAACAGAAAAAGTTTACTTCTAGTATAGACTACATTTCAAAATACTTACATTGTACATGTACATGTACATGTACCCCTCAAAGACAGTTCTTGTTGGGTCTTGTGATTGTGTAGTAAAGTCAGCTGTTTGGTTGACAAATGTGCAAGAATGGAAGTTCCTGCATAGTATCCAGTGTGTGAAAAAGAGCAGAAGCTGTGATAAGCAGGGAAATTAAGAAAGTTCCTGGACAAAAATCGGGGTCATCCCACGAGACCGACACCCACGAGTCATACGGTCCACGAGACCGACATCAAATATAGGTCCATGAGTCATACAGCCCACCAGTTATGCGGCTCACGAGTCATACAGCCCATGACTTCGACACTAGGCACAAAAGGCTCACGAGACCGACACTAAGCAAAAAAAGCGCACGAGACCGACACTACACAATTAAGGCTCACGAGACCGACAGTACACAAAAGAGACTCACGAGACCGACACTAGGCAAAGAAAGCCCACGAGACCGACACTAGGCAGAGAAGGTTCACGAGACTGACACTAGGCAAAGAAAGCCCACGAGACCGACACTAGGCGGAGAAGGCTCACGAGACCGACAGGATGAACAGCGCCATCTACATGTCAATTACAAATATGTACCTGTACAGGGTGCTCCATTAAGGGGAAAATTACATACTGGTGGGTACAAATTTGTTACGCTGTCCAGCGAAAGATTGTTACTACACATTTGTAATAATAGCACCATCTACATATATCAACGACATCAATCATGCATTTCTACACGTGTAGCCTTTAGGGGGCAGTTCTGTCACGCTACGGGGAGCGACATTGTTACCATTTTTTATATAGAATTGTCCTCTTCATACGACCCCCACCCCCCCCCCCCCAAAAAAAAAAAAAAAAAGAATGAAAAAGTGATAGAGGACAAGAACAATGAATGCTTTACTTTTAGATGCCATCATGCTATACAATAGGCTTTTTTAATTTCTACTTAGACGGTGGACAAGATCTAAGTTTTTTTTTCACCCTTTTCTTTCTCGCTTCACAAGTTAAAGGGATTGTGTAGTTTTGGTTGAGACCTAATTTCAGGTTTCTTACATTTTCTGGTGAGATAATGACAAACCTCTAGAGAAATATGAAAGAGCATGTAATTCTATGAGGAATTCAACTTTTATTTGATGAAAATTGGTTTTGAAATGGCTGAGATATAGCTTATCCAAAAAAGAATGATAATAAAGTGTGGGACCCACACTTTATTACGATCGCTTTGTTTTACAATGTACTTTGCTTTTCGATGTTTCAGTCATTCCAAACCCGATTTTCATCAAATAAACTTTGAATTCCTCTTAAAATGGTGTGCTCTGTACCATATCTTAAGTGTTTTCTTGGTATCTCGCAAAAAGTTAAAGCCCAATTCTCATCTCCACCAATACTGTACCATCCCTTTAAATAGGCCTTAGTACCCTTTCTGCCTGCCTTTACCCGCCTGCTTAGAGTTCAATTTATAATTTTCTCTTTAACTTTAAGGTATGAAATTCAAGGGATGAAAACTTTTTTTTTTTTTTATCCCAGCGATTCACCTCGATTTCAGTAGCTTGTGTTTGTAAAATCATTCTTCTCAAAACAGTACATTTTTCATGAAATAGGAAAGTTACTTTCATGGATCCATCTTCTTTTTCTGAATTCTTAACACTGCCTTAATTTACGATTACATAATTTTCTGTGATTTTTTTATTTCAACACCTTTGAAGATGACTAGCCCCCCCCCCCCCCCCCCCCATATCATGTAAAGCAGGTGTGCACTACAACATTGACCATTTTGTGAATAATTTTCTTGTAGTGAACTTCATTTCATACCTGGGTTTTTTCTAGTTGGTTGATCTGAATGTCCACATCTTTTTATTATTCTTTTTCTAAGTAGGTGTACCGGTTATGGGCTTTGCAGATAGGGAAATGAGGGTGTTTTGGCATTTTTGAAAGTAATGTTGAAACATCTCATGCAATTAACTGAGTTTTGTTTATTTTTTTCACCAACACTCACTGTTGTACGCAATCTTGAACCTTTCAGAGGATGAGGGAGGGCAACTGACGGGGTAATACCCTAGCAACTCTCCTTTTCCATCTCATACCTTCTTTATGCCATTATCTGGACACCCTATACAGTTGATTGGTCTGTAGGTGGCGCTGTTCATCCTGTCGGTCTCGTGGGCCTTCTTTGCCTAGTGTCGGTCTTGTGAGCCTCTTTTGCCTAGTGTCAGTCTCGTGAACCTCTTTTGCCTAGTGTCGGTCTTGTGAGCCTCAAGTGTAGTGTCGGTCTCGTTGGCTTTCTTTGCTTAGTGTCGGTCTCGTGAAACCTTTTGTGCATAATGTCGAACTCATGTGCTGTATACAATAACTCGTGGGCTTATTTTACTTGATGTCAAACTCATGGGCTTAATTTACTCAGTGTCGAACTCGTGGGCTGTATAACTGGTGGGCTGTATGACTTGTGAGCTGTATGACTTGTGGGCTGTATGACTCGTGGGTGTCGGTCTCGTGACGTGCACCCCAAAAATCACAGCTATACAACTTGTACACGCAGATACAGCTATACACTGAAATCATACAAGAAATGTACAGTAAAGTACAGGTTATTGTATTTAATCCATCAACATGTAGGATAATTTACTGTAGTGATGTGTACAAATGTACGTACACATTTCACTGCTTTATATGTCTTGAACTCAAACAACAATCAATGTATGAATGTACCTCACACAAAAATCAATTCATGCAAATTTTTATCATCAGCATGGAGTTCAGGAAGAACTGGAAAGAAACTGTTTAAACCCTCTCAGAGGCTGTGATGAACACCAGTATTTTAACAGATACACGAGATAGATGATGGCATTTAGAGGAGAGGAACAAATTAGAAAGGCTAAAACTGTACTATTTACATACGATGTATCCAACATGTGACACCACATTCTTTTCATGATTCAAATTTCAAGTCTTGTGTGAAAGTGTCAAGAAGAAAATAAAGTTTGGCATTGTGCAGCTTGTGTCCTATAAAACTGCATACAGCACAAATTATCTCATACCATGGTAGTATGAATATTGATATTTCAGTACATAATGTGCAATGTGATAGTGTAATGGACTAGCTTTGAGGGGGATACAATGATTGCCTGAACTAGAATAGTATTGCTTGAGTCGAAGTCAAGAACAATATAGGATTCTAGTGAGGGCAATTAAAGGACAAGTTCACCTTCATAAACATAAGGATTGAGAAAATGCAACAATATTAGTAGAACACATCAGTGAAAGTTTGAGTAAAATTGGACAATCGATGCAAAAGTTATGAATTTTTTAAATTTTTGTGTTGGAACCGCTGGATGAGGAGACTACTACAGCTTGTGAGTCATATGCGTACAACAGTATAAAGAAAATATAAAAGAAAATTCAACATATTTTCACTTTTTTCACATAATAAAAGAGCAATTGACTTGCCTCTTTCTAAAGGCAGGGGGAATAATATTACCCAGAACATTTATCGGTAACGAGTCAGGGGAATGTGTACTTTTTTCAAAAGATGGAATTTTGTGAAATTCTTTTTATATTTTCCTTATATTGTTGTACGCATGACATCTAAGTTATTCATACACTGCAGTAGTCTTCTCATCCAGCGGGTACTGCACAAAAACTTCAAAAATTCATAACTTTTGAACGGATTGTCTGATTTTCCTCTAACTTTCAATGATGTGTTCTACTAATATTGCTACATTCTCTCAATCCATATGTATGTTTATGAAGGTGAACTTGTCCTTTGAAGGGATGGTACAGTATATTGGTGGAGATGAGAATTGGGCTTTTAAGTTTTTGTGAGATACCAAGGAAACACTTATGAAATAGCAGAGAGCATACCATTTTAAAGGGTATGTACAGTTCTGGTCGAGGTGAAGATTTAGCTTTTAACGTTTTGTGAGATATTCAGAAACCACTCTATGAGATGTCAAAGAGCATGCAGTTCTAAGGGGTATCAAAAGTTTATTTGATGAAAATCGGGTTTGAAATGGCCGAGATATCCAAAAACAAAGTGAAACAAAGAGATACTAATAAAGTTGGGGCATGTCGCCTTTTATTATTAGCACTTTTTTGGATATCTCGGCCATTTGAAAACCAATTTTCGTCAAATAAACGTTGAATCCTTCTTAAAATTACATGCTCTTTCATATTTCATAAGAGTCTTTTCATTATCTCACTTCGGAATGTTCAAAACATGAATCCCTACCTCAACCAGTACTGTACAATCCCTTTAAGAGGAATTCAAAGTTTATTTGATGAAAATCGGGTTTGGAATTACTGAAACATCCAAAAACAAAGTAAAACAAAGCGATCACAATAAAGTGTGGGTCCCACACTTATTAGAATCACTGTTTTGGATATCTCGGCCATTTCAAAACCAATTTTCATGAAATAAACATTGAATTCCTCATGGAATTACATGCTCTTTCATATTTCATAAGAGGTTTCTCATTATCTCACCAAAAAATGTTAAAAACCTGAAATTAGGTCTCAACCAAAACTATACGATCCCTTTAATGTTTATCCCCAGTTCAAAAGAAGTCGGTCCAAATCATTATTATCACCCATTTCACTCCTAAGGCATCTTGAGCAGTAACATTAAAATGAGTTACAATGTAAACATTTTACAACTTCCCAATACACTCTGCAGTGTATCCATACCATACCATGCATGCACACACAAACACACACTCACACACACACAAAGACACACACACACACACAGCGAGTGCACAGTATTATGGTTACCGTACACACACAAGGCAGATCTACATTTGTATACCATGATCGTCCTCAATTTGGATTTTTTATAAGTTTGTTTTAAACAGTACTTTGTAATGGAATTTGCCCTTTGTTGTGAAACCACCTCCAAGAAAAACTGTCATCAATTGCAAATGTTCATCACAGGAGCTCAAGTGCATGGATGCCATTCCTCTCTTTTCCTCAAAAACACACAACTGCGAGGAGGGGGATTAGAGATATACCCCTAGTGTATTTTCCCAGCTGGACATACAGTACAAATGTACATTGTATAAATGAGGGGAGTACATTTTTGTAAAACCACAGCTCTGATGTCTGATGGGAATGGGTAATATGACCGTAGGGTGGTTGACAGCCACTAGGCAAGCTGCACATTTTTTCTTACTGCTGAGTAGCTCTATGTACTCAATTTTTCCACTTTTCACTGGCCTCAGATTCCTGAGGAAATTACTGGTCTGACAGTGATTTTCACTGGCCTTTTCACTAATTTTCATTGGACCAGTACCAATTTGAGGTTTTACATTGTGCCGTAATTATTGTGACAGACAATGACATAAACACTGACAGGATTGTGTACACCGTGTAAACAATCAAGTTTAACCACATCTGGACATCAGGCCCATAACCCTAGCAGAAAAAAAAAAAAAAATACGAGAAATAAAAAGAAAAGTTCGCCACTGGTTGTCTTCTCAGGCTTCAGTTGTTTGCCCATAGATGCACAGTACCCTTATTGTCTCTTCTCAATCACACTGTGCAGGGAATGGCATTAGCAACCATGTGGCGTACCATAGGCTACTGCTTTCATTACCAGTATGCACACTCACGTTGGCACTAATACACACACTGCATCCAAATGCGAAATCTCACAAGATATCACAAACATGCAGACTCCAAACAGCAGAGTACCGGAACACATGCTGTCAAACCCGTGGTGCCTGATGGGTACTCAAATTCACACGCACTCCTCGATCAGGGTAAAATCTCGAACTGAGTGATTTTATTCAAGTGCACAATAGCCAAAACCTGTTCATACCTGCTGCATGACCAAATCCCTGCCTTCTTTATCTATTCTGTTCTTTTAAATTCCGTTAATTTCTGTCTGTCGTCTTTGGCTCGACTCACGACCACATTAGTACATGACAATTAGTTCTAGTGTATTGTTAAATTTCTTTCTGCGAATCAGTCGCAGACTACAGTGTAAGTTGTAATAGACTAAATCATAATAGTTATAGGGGCCTACATGTAATAACTAATATCAAACAATATAATCAGGTACCGGTAGACCTACTTACATTGTAAAATGCAAGACTGCCGCACCTAGCGCCAACGGCCTGATCCGACTATCCGATCAGGACGCTAGGTGCCGCAGTCTTGCATTGTGCGAACACGCTGGCGCCCGTGTTTTGATGGGCGCTCTGCATCGGTTGATTAAAACTCGATTTTTGAAGAAAAAAAAAAAAGAAAACAGACAGGATTTTTTCTTCTTTTCATCATGGATAGTGGACATGTGTAGTGTGTGTAACAAAAAATCCCCATGCAAAGTTGCGACAATTTATACGTAAGATGTGAGATGAATAGAAGTGAATAGGGGACCTCATGAGGCGTGGGGGGGGGGGGGGGGTGGTCCTCATGAGGCGGGGCGCGGCAGTCCTCGTACGCGGGAGCGGTCCTCATGAGTGGGTTTCCCGGACTGATGTAGGACCCTAACGTCAGAGAGCCTATATAAACGAACCCACAATAACAAACATCCAACTAACTTACAATTAAGGGAAGGGCCCAGCCAGCAAGGCTCAGCCTCACTTAAAGGGAAGATAAACCCCAAGAGCAATGTGGATTGAGTGAAAGCAGCAACATTAGTAGAACACATCAGTGAAAGTTTGAAGAAAATCGGACAATCGATGCAAAAGTTATGAATTTTTAAAGTTTTGGTGTTGGAACCGCTGGATGAGGAGACTACTAGAGGTTATGACGTATGAGTGGACAACAATACCAAGAAAATATAAAGAAAATTCTACAAAAATCCATTTTTCATGAAAATTACAAATTCCATCAACTTGATATTGACATATGTTAAGGATAGCAATTATTCCCCCTGCTTTCTGAAAGAGGTTGGTCCATTGCTCTTTCATGATTCTAGAAAAGTGAATTTTTGTTGAATTTCCTTTATATTTTCTTTGTATTGTTGTCCACTCATACGTCATATCCTCTAGTAGTCTCCTCATCCAGCGGTTCCAACACCAAAACTTTAAAAATTCATAACTTTTGCATCGATTGTCCGATTTTCCTCAAACTTTCACTGATGCGTTCTACTAATGTTGCTGCTTTCACTCAATCCACATTGCTCTTTGGGTTTACCTTCCCTTTAACTGCGACCAGCCCCAACGTGCAGCGTTATAGCGGCGCGGTCTCCGGGGCTAAGCCTCACTATGTGCTACTAGTCTACAAGGGGCCAGGGGTTGACCGAAAGATCGGTCTGTATCTGTACGTCCGTCGTGGAATGTTCCGCGGAGACTGCGTCTGGCTTCACGGATCCCCTCCGAGGACAGCGTTTTAATGGCAAGAGTCCTCCGGACCGGACAGACGGATTTTTTGTCTACCTCAGGGGTAGGTTCCTATACACAGCGGTCTGGTCACGCTACCTCAGGGGTCTAAACCTACGTTTAGATTCTAGTTGTGGCAGGTCTATCTTTATGACAAGCTAATATAGTAAATGAAACCAACATGCTTAAACATGGCATGGGCTTACCTCACTTCGAATGTGTCTTATATTCCGTGTAAATTTTACTCCTTATAAATTCCAAAATAACGAATCATCCATCAGAAAATACGCGCCATTTCGGGGGTGGGGTGCTCCGCGATTTCCGTGTGCTATCTTTTTGGTCAGCACGCAGAATGTGCGCAAATTATCGACTTTGTGTAACCATAGGCAAAATAAAATTCAAATTGAAAGTCAGCAACAACCTCTCAGGAGTCAGATGAAAATTCCGAAGTTTTTACGGCGGTGGTCTAAACTACTTCCTGTCCAACACAGAATTCATCTCACACCAGCACATGACAGTACGCCTTTACCACACCACTGACACTAACTGTTAGCTGCTATACTACTGTAACACGGCACCGGCCACACCAGTTTGAAGATGGTTTGTTTGCTCGCTCGTCCTGATCGTGATCGCTAGCTCTTTGATCGAATCATATGAAGCCAACGCCGCTCGCTTTCTGTACCACGACTGTCGTCCCGATACGGTTGAATCATAGAGATGTATACTAATAATATACTAGAGCGCGGACTGCGTGTGGCGCGTACGTAGTGCTCGTGTGCCGAGATGAAGAGGCCGCGCGCCATCTTTGTCCGGGCAAAAACAAACATCGCGTCCGGGCAGCGCAGTAGTGGTGGACACGTGAACACGTACACAAAGCGCTCAAATACGTATTGGCTTTCAGCAAGAAGATGAGGGGGTCGGAGATGAGAGAAGGAAACAACTCAAAATTTAAAGGGATAGTACAGTTTCGGTCGAGTTGAGAATTAGGCTTTTAAAATTTTGCAAGATACCAAGAAAACACTTTTGATATTGTACAGAGCCTACCATTTAAAGAGGAATTCAAAGTTTATTTGATGAAAATCGGTTTTGGAATAACTGAAACATCCAAAAACAAAGTAAAACATAGCGATCGTTACAAAGTGTGGGTCCCACACTTTACTAGAATCGTTCTTTTTTGGATATCTCAGCCATTTCAAAACCAATTTTTATCAAATAAACGTTGAATTCCTCATAAAATTCCATGCTCTTTCATATTTCATATAAGCTTTTCTCATTATCTCACATAAAAATGTTAGAAACCTGAAATTAGGTCTCAACCAGAACTGTACGATCCCTTTAAGTTGCTAGCAATCTCTTATTATGAGTAGTAAAGAAAATGAAAATTAAATTTCTACTTTATTCTCCACGAGGTAATACTTTCAAGCCGACCAACACCACCACGGGTCCATGCAATACAAAGGGTTCTCTTGGTCTCTAGACAGCCGGGTGCCCCTTGTGATACAGTATACTGTGTCAATTTTTATATAATATATGAAGGGTTTGTTTTGGACTTATCGGTTTTTGCAAACAAACTCTTCATATATATATATATATATATATATATATATATATATATATACATACATATATATTGCAATTATATTTTTTTCTCTTTGAGGGTACTGCATTCTACGATAGTCCTATCTGCGGATACCAGTGTTTCATTGAATTTCTATTTTTATTTATTTATTTTTTGGTGGAAATGAAATAAATCATTTTTACAAGTACGTGTAGGCATATTATTGGTTCCATGACATATTAAGTTCAAGCTCGAAATGCTATTAATGTTGAAGCTTAAATAAACCCTAACTATTTATGTTTATGTTATTTTGAGATTTTAGGGTTAAAGATGAAGGCCAAATGTGCATTTCTTCTTCTTTGTTTTTCCCATGCTTGTGCAATGCTGGAGGGTATATTTTGAAACTTAGTGTGTATTTGTATTACTTAATGTTTTTTTTTTTTTTCCCGGGGGGGGGGGGGGGGGGCTTGAGGTCAAATGTCAAACGCCAAGTGAAAATAATTTTGTTTATATATATTTGGGAAATGGTTCAAGGAACTTTCATGGAATTAAATGAATATGTTTGTATTGGTGGGCAGAAATTGTTTCGGAAATATTACGGTTAAAGGTGAAACATAAAGTGAAAATGTGATAATTTTTTTTCTTTTTGTCTCATACCCGGAAATAGTTTAAGGTATAATGTAATTTTATGGAATTTCATGAATATTCATGTACTGATTGGCAGTGATTATCTTGGAAACTTTTGGGTCAATGATCCATGTCAATTCAAATTTTCATTATTTCTTGTGTATGCAGTGTCTGAGAGTTTCTTTCTTGTTCGAATTGTTCTTGTTTTGTGTGAGCCTGCGTGTCATTTTGATTTTGTAATTTTACATTTGTATATTTATGTAATACTGTGTATATATGAAGAGTTTGTTTGCAAAAACCGATAAGTCCATATTTGTCAAATGGAGATATTTGCGATTAAAGGTCAAGAAAAATAAAGAGAATAATAAGAAAAATTTTGCTTCTTTTGACCATAACTTTAAAAATATACATTTATGTGTAGTGACCAATATATCATTTAAAAGGTATTATTTTGTATCTTATGACAGATACCGTACTTCAAAATCTTCAAAAATGGACTTATCGGTTTTTGCAAACAAACTCTTCATATATTCTCACTTTTGTAAAATCATTTGTAATTCAGCCTCAGGCTGCGATCAATGATTTGTTGAATAAAGATACCATTAATAAAAAAAAAAAAAAAAAAAAACAAATCATAACACCTAACCCTAATCCTAATCCTCACCCTGCCTTGAACCAAAAACCCAATCAGACCCATCATAGCTAATTCTATTTTCAGAAAGATATCAATGCCGGAGCATAATATGTTCAGTCACCAGGCATATATTACGTATTCTAAGCTTTTCTCACTCTATCACCATAGTGAAATTAAGTGCTGGTATAGCAAAGAGGGGAGGAACGATTTTTTTTTTTTTTTTTTTGGGGGGGGGGGGGGTGGTTATGTAGAACTGTATCAGCTATCTATAGTAGCAATAGATCGAGAATGGTTGAATCAATTTTCTGTTTGAAACACACTATAAATGTAATTTTAGTTACTTGTGAAAGGAAACTCCGCTCCCCTTCTTTTCTCCTGTTTCTAAATCCAAAAGCAGCACATGAACCAGGCATTTTGCAACATAGATTTATGCTACTTTAAGTAGAATTTGCGAATTTAAGAACAGTTTCGATTTCCAAACCCCGATCTATACCTTGGCATAGATGCTAGCCTACTGCCGTTGCATCCCGTCGTCGATCTCGCTGCACCCTCCGTAGCGCTAAACGTTATCGGTACGGTCGCGAGTCGAAATTTGCCCGGACCAAAATGGCGAACGCCTCCTTCTTTCGGTCACAGGGATTTTACGGAGTCCGCCCTCTAGCGTTCTTAGTATATATCTCTATGGGTTGAATACGGTCGTGCGCTTCGTACGGACTTTGCGTGTATTTTTCGTACAGGCGCATGTTTTCGTTGATTACTGTGAACACGAGAGGGCAGCAAACGTGATAAAAAGCCGTTACGACATTGCATGCAACATGTGCAGCAGCTAGCTGCAGCTGCTAGCAGCTGCAGGCCAGTGCCGTATACGGCATAGCCTTTAAACAAGGCGACTCGCTCTGCGTGCCCCCGAATAGCGCGTTTACCCCACAAACCTGTTGGCCGGCGAGTGGAGCGAGCCGCCTTTATCCACTCGTTCTGGGATGTGTAGTTTTGTCGTTGTTGTTGCTTTATATTCTTTAACAAATTTGTACGCAAATTTGTCAAAGAATAATAGCAAGCGCGCGCGGGTTGCCTTGGTGCCGTGTGTATTTTCTGCGTCAAATTTGTACGCAAATTTGTCAAAGAATATAAAGCAACAACAACGACAAAAGTACACATCCCTGATGAACGAGTGGATAAAGGCGGCTCGCTCCACTCGCCGGCCAACTGGTTTGTGGGGTAAACGCGCTATACGGGGGCACGCAGAGCGAGTCGCCTTGTTTAAAGGCTATATACGGCACTGCTGCAGGCCTGCGACTCGCGCCCGTATCGTTTCAAGTGGCAGCAGCTGCGGGCCGCTGCTGAAGGACGTAATCAATTTCCATCGATATTGTAGGTATTGGATATCTGAGTCTCGACAATCAAAATAGGAGCTATATTGTGACAGCATTACTTATTTTGTAATATAGTCCATTGTTATCTACTCTGGATGTAGATTATATCATTATTACATTCATAAGTATCTATACAAAAATGTACATTTAGGCCTGTAGGCGCGGTCAGACTGGCAAAAGATCGAGAAGTTTATTAAAGATCGCGAAGTAAGAGAGACTGCGCCGTCCGATGGCTATAGGAGACCGGGGGCCCAGAGCATTTATTCAGCTGAAAAGGGTCACACTTTTTGATGGTCTCATCATGTAAGGATATGGCCAAGGGTCAATAAAATGAATTGCTGGCAAGTCAAGTACATCCTGTACCGTGAGCCTAGGGGCCACAAAAAGGGACCCCGAAAAATGGATTTATTCAGCCAAAGGGGGTCACGGACAAAAGTTGGGGGGTATTGTTCCTTTAGGTGTACTTATCATGAAAACAGTGCCAGCTATTCTATCCTGTACGGGGCCCCAGACAGTAGCCCCAAAGGGCCCCACAAATATGGTGTTATTCAGCTGAAAAGGGTCACCGCTAAATTCTTTTGCAATGGAAGTAGTTCCCATCAGAGATATCCAAAACACCAATGCCAGCTATTTTATCCTGTACGGGGCCCCAGACAGTAGCCCCAAAGGGCCCCACCCCCACAGGCCCTACGTACAAACACACACAAACACTGATTTTATTAAGTTCAAAAGAGTCACGGCTAATTTCTTTTGCAATGGAAGGAGTACCAATCAGAGATATCCAAAACACCAAAGCCAGCTATTTCATCCTGCACGGGGCCCCATTGCAGACAGTAGCCCCAAAGTGCCCCACCCCTATAAGTCCCACGTACAAACACACACACGCACACACACACACACACACACATTGACTTTATTCAGCTGAGTAACGGCTAATTTCATTTGCAATGTAAGTAGTACCCAACAGAGGTATACAAAACACCAAAGCCAGGTATTTTTTCCTATACGGGCCCCCAGACAGTAGCCCCAAAGTGCCCGCCCCCCCCCCCCCCCCCCCCCTGCACACATACTCACACAATAGTTTCATTCAGCTGAAAAAGGGTCACGGCTAATTTCTTTTGCAATGGAAGTAGTACCCATCAGAGAAATCCAAAATACCCCTAACAAAAAAGTCCTGTGGTACTCCCTGTGGTACTTGTCGGTACCACACAATGTACCACACACTTGTAATGTTACCACAGGAACTGTGTGGTACTGTACCACAGGCTTGTAGGGTACTCCCTGTAGTACTTGTCAGTACCACACAATGTACCACATAAATAAATGTTACCACAGGAACTGTGTGGTACTGTGTCACAGGCTCGTGTGGTACTCTGGGATGTACCACAGGGCAGTACCACAGGACATTACCACAGGAAAGTACCACAGGACAGTACCACAAGACAGTATACACACAAATTGTCCTGTGGTATTTTGGGACGTACCATAGGAGAGTACAACAGGAAAGTAACACAGGATAGTACCACAGGACAGTACCACATGACTTGTTCTGCGGTATTTTGGGACGTACCACAGGAAAGTACCACAGGATAGTACCACAGGACAGTACCACAGGAACTGTCCTGTGGTATTTTGGGACGTACCACAGGACAATACCACAGGACAGTACCACAGGACAGTACCACAGGAAAGTACCGCAGGATAGTACCACAGGACAGTACCTCACGACTTGTCCTGTGGTATTTTGGGATTTACCACAGGGTAGTACCACAGGAAGGTACAACAGGATAGTACCACAGGACAGTACCACACGACTTGTCCTGTGGTATTTTGGGACATACCACAGGACAGTACCACAGGACAGTACCACACGACTTCTCCTGTGGTATTTTGGGACATACCACAGGACAGTACCAAAGGACAGTACCACAGGAATTGTTCTGTGGTATTTTGGGACATACCACAGGACAGTACCACAGGACAGTACCACAGGAATTGTCCTGTGGTATTTTGGGACGTACCACAAGACAGTACCACAGGATAGTACCACAGGACAGTACCACAGGACAGTACCTCACGACTTCTCCTGTGGTATTTTGGGACATACCACAGGACATTACCACAGGACAATACCACAGGGCAGTACCACAGGGCAGTACCACAGGACAGTACCACAGGAAAGTACCACAGGACAGTACCACACGACTTGTCCTGTGGTATTTTGGGACGTACCACAGGACAGTACCACAGGGCAGTACCATGCACATTACAGTACAACAGGATAGTACCACAGGACAGTACCACACGACTTGTCCTGTGGTATTTTGGGACATACCACAGGACAGTACCACAGCACAGTACCACACGACTTATAATGTGGTATTTTGGGACATAACACAGGACAGTACCACAGGACAGTACCACACGACTTGTCCTGTGGTATTTTGGGACATACCACAGGACAGTACCAAAGGACAGTACCACAGGAATTGTCCTGTGGTATTTTGGGACATACCACAGGACAGTCCCACAGGACAGTACCACAGGAATTGTCCTGTGGTATTTTGGGAGGTACCACAGGACAGTACCACAGGACAGTACCACAGGTTAGTACCACAGGACAGTACCTCACGACTTCTCCTGTGGTATTTTGGGACATACCACAGGACAGTACCACAGGACAATACCACAGGGCAGTACCATAGGGCAGTACCACATGACAGTACCACAGGATAGTACCACAGGACAGTACCACACGACTTGTCCTGTGGTATTTTGGGACGTACCACAGGGCAGTACCACAGGATAGTACCACAGGAAAGTACCACAGGATAGTACCACAGGACAGTACCACACGACTTGTCCTGTGGTATTTTGGGACGTACCACAGGACAGTACCACACGAATTGTCCTGTGGAATTTTGAGACGCACCACAGGACAGTACGACAGGAATTCCTATGGTAATTTTCGATGTATACCACAGGAGAGTACCACAGGAACTGTCCAAAATCCCACAGGAAGATCATAATATGGTGCTATTCCACACAGAAGTACCACACAGCAAATTAAATGCGTAAATACCACAGAAAAGTGCTAGAGGATATTTTTTTTTCTTTTAACATTTTATACCAGAGGACTATCACATCAGGAGAATATCAAACAGCAGTACCACACAGGAGTACATTGTAAAGCAGAATCAACTGAAATTTATAACAAAAATATAAACAAAAAAGCACATATTAATATTCCTCAATTAATTGATAGATGAGTTATGCTGTGAATTATAGCAATTGATTTGCCATTACTTATCCTGTCCTATACTCCTACAGCATTACCTATTTAGTGAAAGTGCTGATGTAAAGCATGAGAAATTTCAGAAGGACATCTGTGGTACTCCTGTGGTACTCCTGTGGTGCTCCTGTGGTACAATTTTTACATAGCTCATGAATATTCATAAAAGGCACTCTAGATTTTAGAAAATACATATATGACTTAAAAAGTCAAAGTATTAATGATGGGACTTACTTTGAACTTCATGAAAGACTGTCTAATTATGTTATGTTATTCCCAATATCATAGATATTGTTATGAAAGTGTAATTTCATATCTTGATAATAAAGCATAATCGAGTTAGTAACCATGCCTTAATGCTTTACGGATAGACGGCCATATATATATGTACTGATACGGTCGATGGCTACCTAGGAATAGAATATGACTATATAGATCTATTATAGGACTAGAATGGCACTTGGCCATTAGACTCTCGTTTGAGGTTATGTTAGGAGTAGGACAGGTTATTAAGTACGGCAATGTTTGTCCTAAAATCCATCATTCACCTATCAGGAATATTCCTTGATATGTGGCTAAAATTCTCCCAGATTTTTTTTTCGGTCTATCCTGTGCGGTACTCTCCTGTGGTACCATGGAAATGCTGTGTGGTACTGCCCTGTGGTAATGCTGTGTGGAAAATGATTGACCTGTGGTACTGTCCTTATGTTACTGTCCCAAAATACCACAGGACAGTTCCTGTGGTACTGTTCTGTGGTACTAGTCCTGTGGTACTGCCCTGTGGAACGTCCTAAAATACCACAGGAATTCCTGTGGTACTGTCCTGTGGTACTGCTCTGTGGTACCGGTCCTGTGGTACTTTCCTGTGGTACTGCCCTGTGGTACATCCCAAAATACCACATGACAATTCCTGTGGTACTGTCCTGTGGTACTTTCCTGTGGTACTGTTCTGTGGTACTGTCGTGTGGTACCGTCCTATGGTAATTACCACAGGAGTACCACAGGACTTTTTCGTAAGGGACCAACGCCAGTTATTTTATCCTGCACGGGGCCCCAGACAGTCGCCCCCAATTGCCCCCTTACCCCCTCCCCCTCTCCCTCCCACCCCCCGTTTTGGACGTACCACAGGACAGTACCACAGGGCAGTACCACAGGAAAGTACCACAGGATAGTACCACAGGACAGTACCACACAACTTGTCCTGTGGTATTTTGGGACATACCACAGGACAGTACCACAGGAACTGTCCTGTGGTATTTTGGGACGTACCACAGGACAGTACCACAGGATAGTACCACAGGACAGTACCTCACGACTTGTCTTGTGGTATTTTGGGACGTACCACAGGACAGTACCACAGGGCAGTAGGACCTACCACAGGACAATACCACAGGGCAGTACCACAGGACAGTACCACAGGAAAGTACCACATTATAGTACCACGGGACAGTACCAAACGACTTGTCCTGTGGTGTTTTGTGACGTACCACAGGGCCGTACCACAGGACAGTACCACAGGATAGTACTACAGGACAGTACCACACGACTTGTCCTGTGGTATTTTGGGACATACCACAGGACAGTACCACAGGAATTGTCCTATGGTATTTTGGGGCGTACCACAGGACAGTACCACAGGGCAGTACTACAGGACAGTACCATACGATTTGTCCTGTGGTATTTTGGGACGTACCACAGGACAGTACCACACGACTTGTCCTGTGGCATTTTGTTACGTACCACAGGACAGTGCCACACGAATTGTCCTGTGGAATTTGGGATGTACCACATTACAGTACGACAGGAATTCCTGTGGTAATTTTCGATGTATACCACAGGAGAGTACCACAGGAACTGTCCAAAATCCCACAGGAAAATCATAATATGGTGCTATTCAACCCAGAAGTACCACACAGCAAATTTAATTCGTAAGTACCACAGAAAAATGCTACAGGATATTCAGTTTTTTTCTTAACGTTTTATACCACAGGACTATCACATCAGGAGAATATCAAACAGCAGTACCACACAGGAGTACCACACAGGAAAATTGTAAGGCAGAATCAACTGAAATCTATAACAAAAATATAAACAAAAAAGCACCTATTCATATTCCTCAATTAATTGATATAAGAGGTATGCTGTGAATTACAGCAATTTATTTGCCATTACTTATCCTGTCCTATACTCCTACAGTATTACCTATTGAGTGAAAGTGCTGATGTAAAGCATGAGAAATGATTTCATAAGGACTTCTGTGGTACTCCTGTGGTACTCCTGTGGTACAAATTTTTACATAGCTCATGAATAATCATAAAAAGCACTCTAGATTTTAGAAAATACATATATGACTTTAAAAGTCAAAGTATTAATGATTGGACTTACTTTGAACTTTATGAAAGATTGTTTAATTGTGTTATGTTATTCCCAATATCATAGATATTGTTATGAAAGTGTACTACTACAGTGTATTACTTAATGTTTTTTTTTTCCGGGGGGGGGGGCTTGAAGTCAAAGGTCAAACGCCAAGTGAAAATAATTTTTTTATATATATTTGGGAAATGGTTCAAGGAACTTTCATGGAATTAAATGAATATGTATGTATTGGTGGGCAGAAATTGTTTTGGAAATATTACGGTTAAAGGTCAAACATAAAGTGAAAATGTGATAATTTTGTTCTTTTTCTTTTCTCATACCCGGAAATGGTTTAATGTATAATGTAATTTTATGGAATTTAATGAATATTCATGTACTGATTGGCAGTGATTATCTTGGAAACTTTAGGGTCAATGATCCATGTCAATTCATTTTCATTATTTCTTGTGTATGCAGTATCTGAGAGTTTCTTTCTTGTGCGAATTGTTCTTGTTTTGTGTGAGCCTGCGTGTCATTTCGATTTTGTAATTTTACATTTGTATGTTTATGTAATACTGTGTATGTATATTCTCACTTTTGTAAAATCATTTGTAATTCAGCCTCAGACTGCGATCAATGATTTGTTGAATAAAGATACCATTAATAATAATAATAATAGATATTGTTATGAAAGTGTAATTTCACATCTTGATAATAAAGTATAATCGAGTTAGTAACCATGCCTTAATGCTTTACGGATAGACGGCCATATATACATGTACTGATACGGTCGATGGCTACCTAGGAATAGAATATGACTATATAGATCTATTATAGGACTAGATGGTCACTTGGCCATTAGACTCTTGTTTGAGGTTATATGTTAGGAGTAGGACAGGTTATTAAGTAGGGCCGTGTTTGTCCTGAAATCCATCACTAACCTATAAGGAATATTAATTGATATGTGGCCAAAATTCTCCCGGATTTTTTTTTCCGATCTATCCTGTGTGGTACTCTCCTGTGGTACCATGGAAATGCTGTGTGGTACTGCCCTGTGGTAATGCTGTGTGGTAATGATCGACCTGTGGTACTGTCCTTTGGTACTGTCCCAAAATACCACAGGACAGTTCCTGTGGTACTGTTCTGTGGCACAAATCCTGTGGTACTGCCCTGTGGTATGTCCCAAAATACCACAGGAATTCCTGTGGTACTGTCCTGTGCTACTGTTCTGTGGCACCGGTGCTGTGGTACTTTCCTGTGGTACTGCCCTGTGGTACGTCCCAAGATACCACAGGAATTCCTGTGGTACTGTCCTGTGGTATGTCCCAAAATACCACAGGACAATTCCTGTGGTACTGTCTTGTGGTACTGTCCTGTGGTACTGTCCTGTGGTACCGTATTGTGGTAATAACCACAGGAGTACCACAGGACTTTTTCGTAAGGGATAGTACCACAGGACAGTACCACACAACTTGCCCTGTGGTATTTTGGGACGTACCACAGGGCAGTACCACAGGACAGTACCACAGGAAAGTACCACAGGAGAGTACCAAAGGACAGTACCACACGACTTGTGTGGTATTTTTTGACATACCACAGGGCAGTACCACAGGAAAGTACCATAGGAGAGTACCACACAACTTGTCCTGCGGTATTTTGGGACATACCACAGGGTAGTACCACAGGAAAGTACCACAGGATAGTACCTGTACATGTAATACCTATATCTTGTGGTACTGTCCTGTGGTACGTCCCAAAATAACAAAGGGCAATTCCTGTCGTACTGTCTTGTGGTACTGTCCTGTGGTATTTTGGGACATACCACAGGACAGTCGTGTGGTACGACTGCGAGGTACTGTGCCACAGGCTTGTAGGGTACTTCCTGTAGTACTTGTCAGTACCACACAATGTACCACATAAATAAATGTTACCACAGGAACTGTGTGGTACTGTGTCACAGGCTCGTGTGGTACTCTGGGATGTACCACAGGGCAGTACCACAGGACAGAACCACAATACAGTATGAACACAAAATATATATTGTCCTGTGGTATTTTGGGACGTATACCACACGACGTCAGTACCAAAGGACAGTACCACATGAATTGTCCTGTGGTATTTTGGGACATAACAGAGGAGAGTACATGAAAGTACCACAGAATAGTACCACAGGACAGTACCACACGACTTGTTCTGTGGTATTTTAGGACGTACCACAGGACAGTACCATAGGGCAGTTCCACAGGACAGTACCACAGGAAAGTACCACAGGATAGTACCACAGGACAGTACCACAGGAATTGTCCTGTGGTATTTTGGGACGTACCACAGGACAGTACCACAGGACAGTACTGCAGGATAGTACCACAGGACAGTACCTCACGACTTGTCCTGTGGTATTTTGGGACGTGCCACAGGACAGTACCACAGGGCAGTACCACAGGACAGTACCACAGAGCAGTACCACAGGAAAGTACCACAGGATAGTACCACAGGACAGTACCACACGACTTGTCCTGCGGTATTTTGGGACGTACCAAAGGACAGTACCACAGGGCAGTACCACAGGAAAGTACAACAGGATAGTATCACAGGATAGTACCACACGACTTGTCCTGTGGTATTTTGGGATGTACCACAGGACAGTGCCACAGGGCAGTACCACAGGAAAGTACCACAGGATAGTATCACAGGATAGTACCACACGACTTGTCCTGTGGTATTTTGGGACGTACCACAGGACAGTGCCACAGGGCAGTACCACAGGAAAGTACCACAGGACAGTACCACACAACTTGTCCTGTGGTATTTTGGGACATACCACAGGAAAGTACCAGGGGAATTGTCCTGTGGTATTTTGGGACGTGCCACAGGACAGTACCACAGGATAGTACCACAGGACAGTACCTCACGACTTGTCCTCTGGTATTTTGGGACGTACCACAGGACAGTACCACAGGGCAGTACCACAGGACAGTACCACAGAGCAGTACCACAGGAAAGTACCACAGGAAAGTACCACAGGATAGTACCACAGGACAGTACCACACGACTTGTCCTGCGGTATTTTGGGACGTACCAAAAGACAGTACCACAGGGCAGTACCACAGGAAAGTACCAGAGGATAATATCACAGGACAGTACCACACTACTTGTCCTGTGGTATTTTGGGACGTACCACAGGACAATGCCACAGGGCAGAACCACAGGAAAGTACCACAGGACAGTACCACACAACTTGTCCTGTGGTATTTTGGGACATACCACAGGAAAGTACCACAGGAATTGTCCTGTGGTATTTTGGGACGTACCACAGGACAGTACCACAGGGCAGTACCACAGGACAATACCACAGGGCAGTACCACAGGACAGTACAACAGGAAAGTACCACAGGATAGTACCACAGGACAGTACCACACGACTTGTTCTGTGGTGTTTTGGGACGTACCACAGGGCCGTACGACAGGACAGTACCATAGGATTGTACCATAGGACAGTACCACACGACTTGTCCTGTGGTATTTTGGGAAATACCGCAGGACAGTACCACAGGAATTGTCCTGTGGTATTTTGGGGCGTACCACAGGACAGGCAGGACTGAAATTTATAACAAAAATATAAACAAAAAAACACATATTAATATTCCTCAATTAATTGATAGATGAGGTTTGCTGTGAATTACAGCAAATTATTTGCCATTACTTATCCTGTCCTATAGGCCTACTCCTACAGTATTACCTATTTAGTGAAAGTGCTGATGAAGCTCCCCGTTATGTCACATTCTGAACAGTTCCTATACCGAACGTGTTGTGCCACATTAGTGGAAGCAAGCAAAAGTAGTTCCTGTCCCGAAAGAGAAACCAGCCAGAATCGATAAGCTTAGACCAATAGCACTTACAGATCATTTTGCAAAACTTGCTGAGTTGTTTATCACTAAGTGGTTGGTGTCTGCCATTGATCCCTCCCTTGACAGTAAACAATTTGGTAGTAGAGCTGGTATGTCATGTACGCACTGCTTAGTGGATATTGTCAACTTTTTATCCAAAAACGCCGACAAGCTAGGTACTAGGTCCGTGGTAGTTACAACAGATTTCTCCAAAGCTTTTGATAGAGTAGACCACTCAATAATCATGTCAAAGTTGGTTGAATTGCAAGTCCATCCTTCTCTCATATCTTGGATTGACAACTTCTTCACTGACCAATCCCAGCGTGTTCGCTACCGTGGTTGTCTGTCCTCAAGTAGATCTCTCTATGCGGGAATACCACAAGGAACACGTTTGGGCCCAGTGTTATTCCTGATTTTCATTAACGACGCCTTGATGCCATCCAGTATTGAACATTGGAAATATGTAGACGACATGACGATAGCGTAAGCAACACAACGAGGATTGGTTGGTGAAATGCAAGGTACCCTTCAGAAATTAGACAGATGGTGCACTACAAATAACAAGCAACTGAATGCTTCTAAATGTCATGTAATGAGGGTTGATTTTGGTAAAACCCAGTTGCCTTCTACACAATGTAGTCTAAATGGCCAGACTTTGGCTGAAGTGGATGTGGTAAAAATCCTAGGTGTACTTGTGCAGTCTAACCTCAAGTGGGACAGCTACGTGAGTGCCATGCTGTCAAAGGTTAGTAAGAGATTGTTCATGTTAAGATCATTGAAATCTTTTAAACTTCCAATGAAAGATTTGTTAAAAGTGTACACAGGTTACATCAGACCCCTGGTTGAATACGCTGTCCCGGTGTGGCATCCGGGTCTTACACAACAGCTGTCACTCCAAATTGAAAGGGTGCAAAAACGAGCCCTACGAATGATCTTAGGCGAATCCTATGGCACTTATCTCAATGCTCTCGAAATAACACAACTTCAGTCTCGTGAGGCTCGCAGGCATGATGTATGCTGCAAATTTGCCAAGTCACTGCTTAAGTCACAACAATTCAGGCACTGGTTACCAGCACCTCGACAGACCAGGTACTCTTCATCTTTAAGAAGGTCAACACAATATCCCACTATGAGGTGTAGAACAGAAAGGTACAGGAGAAGCCCAATTCCATATCTTATTGGATTATTGAATACTTCACAATAAATGTGTGGCGCTCCGACAAAATGAGTCATAAGTCGCACGGGGAGTTTTCCCGTAATGAGCCGAAAATGAAGGGGAAGCACTACTCGGGTCGAATTTTTTTTTATGACGGATTTTGATTCCTTGACGTTTTATCTGTTTGTACAGAAAATTTCAGCGTGTGAAAATGAGTACAAGTGTCCCAAATCACCGTTTTTCTGAGACAATTTTTTTCGGTTACATTTTTTTCGAACGCTCGCCTTTGCGTTGCGTTTCGCACCTATTGTTCTTGCCAGATCGAGACTCCGCCTCCGTTGCTAGGGTGTATGCTAATGAGGCATTGCTCTTGACCCCAGGTTGAAGACAAAACAAAGCATGGTGCGCGCGGCGGCGTCGGCGGCCAAGCGGCGAGGGCTATAGAATTACGCAATAATAGTGAGCTGACCAAGGCTATTGATTGCATGACCAGCGAGTTTCGTTTGATACATGCACTCCATTTCAACGAGTGGTGATTGACATGACGCACAAATCGCACTGAAAAAAAAAATAATTCCAACGAACGATCACGCAAAATTTATGATACTTTATCTATGAACTAATACAATGATCACATATCGAACTCTAAACCTTTTTATGCGTGTGTGTACTTTTACAACGGTTATTAATTGGCCTCATTAATGAATTTGTTCAAATAATCATAACTTTCGTTCCCTGGTATGTGACTTGCTGTTTAAAGTTCATCTCTGGAGATATAGTAGGGCCTAAGTTGTCAATTATTCTCGTTTTTATAAAGTCGACAATTTGTGTGATAATTCGCCAAATGTATGTAATGCGTACTATTATTTCCCTGGTGAATGAAACTTATTGCCTTATTTCTTATGATGGTTTGGGCCGTGACGGCATGGAGAGAAATCGGAAGACAAACATTATTAATGTCCAGATAGCTCGTGTTCCCTTTGGAGGATATTCTGACTCTAGTCATCTGTGTATTTTTTAGAAGTAAGACCTATTTGAGAAAGGGACAGAAAGCTGCGTCGCTACTCAAAAGTGTGCTTCTTCATTTTGTTTTGTTTTTTAATCAGAATGTTTGTAATGATAGCTGTTTGTCGTGTATTGCGTGTAGCTGACAATCAAGTGAGAGGTCAAGTCTGCAAAGAATTGGGTTGGCTAACAGCCTTGCCAAGTAGCAGCGCTAATTGCCCATTGAATTGCGTATTCTGAGGAATTTCGAATGAAAGAACTCGGACGGCAATGTTCACGCCTTGTATCCGAGTAAACTCCGCATCAACGAAGCCTTAAACAATGAAAGGTAAACTTCCTGCTATCAAGGGGTGGATAATCACGCAACCAGTATTCTTTCTTCGCCATTGATAGCAGAATCAGTGACGGAATGGAGCAACAGTGTTGGAGGATCGGCATTATGTCTGCTAATTTGTAAAGGCATTTTTCAGTCTCCTTTTGTGTTCAGAACCACATTCAGTGACGCTAACTTACTCTATCTCCTACAAACTATCGTTACCATCTTAAAACGTGAATTTTATGAAAGGCTAAAAGTGATCACGGAATCAGTTCTTCCGCGTGACACATGCAGGCTTTTATAATAGCATACCAAGCTTAAATCGTTTACCTGTATAGAAAGGGCGGGGATACACACTTATCGCAATCATCCGGATTTGAGAGTGATACACTCTACTACTTTTGTTCATCTTTCCCCCGACAAAGACCATGGTAGTTCAAAACAAACAAACAAACAAACAAACAAGCAGTTGATTTATATCAGAACGTAGAGATTTTTTGTGTTTCATGTATCTATAGGTCATCTCTTGATGTATAGTAGGCATTTGTTGTCGTTTTTACAGCGTTTCCTAATAAATGCCTATAGCGAAAACCCAACAAAACTTCTATCAAGGAGGGAAGGGAACTTAAATTTAAATATCACATAGTTTACAGAAATCAGACATGTAAATAAGGCAATCATATACATCCGCACGGCCGATTGTAATCTCTTACTTTATCAAACATGATCGCCGGCATTTACGTGCTTTTTTCTAATTTCTTGAACTTTGCCTCATTTTCTCTCTCTTTTTTAAACAATTGCTCGAAACATTTAAAAATCGTAACACAGTCTGCTATTACACAACATAATATTCCATTTGATTTGTCACTTATTGTTGGTCGGGTGACGCCAAATGTTGGAATCTCGAGCGATGATACACGGCATTTTGTTTGTTGGTTTTCGTCTCATCGCTCAAAAGAATTTTGACTACGATTACAAGACATAACTGATGGTTTACAGAAGTGATCATCAATTCAGTAAGGATTAGTCAAGTCATGAATTCACTTTACCCATCATGACTGTCTAATCGAACTACGACATTGTTTGGGTAACCGCGCCTTTTTATTCTCATAGTTCAAACTAATTCTTGATATAATCAAAACAAATAATTCTTTATTAAATTTCTCAAAATACTCAAAAGACGGCTTAAGTCAAAACTTTCTACAAAGATTGCCTATACGGCAATCTTTACTAGCCTAAACAAGTTTTCTAGAGCTATCAGTTCCCCCTATGGCAATGACTTCGATCGCGTTTTGAACTTGTATCGAACTACTTTCAAAACAGCTATTACCTTTGTAGTTCGATTAATAAACCAGTCTTTTGAATTCATAACCAACATTCGTAATCGTAACAATACAGTAACATAGTACTGCATGTCAATAAAAGTTGGAAAATGTAAATGCTATAATAGTAGCGCAAAAAAAAAAAAAATGAGTAACGATTATCTTCATACATTCTAATTTCTAGTGATGTTGCTACGAAAATGACACATGGTTTGGTTCAAGCAAATAAAAGTAAAAAGGAATTGGATATACTTCTAATGATAGTACCACGCCGTACAATGCATTTCACTGTATTTTGTAACATTTGGTTACGTTTCTGTGCGCTTTACGTACGGAAAATAAAAGGCAGATTTGTGCTATTAACATGCTAACACGCAACGCATTCAAAATGTTTTTTTTGAAATACACCGTATACAATATAATGTTTCAGTATACGGTTTGAAACTTTGAATTTGCGAGTCCTTTATGAAATTATAAGCAGGGTTATTACATTATCAAGCAAAAATTAAAGTATTTAGGGATTCGGATTTGCGCAGGAGACTAACAGTGCTATATATGGCGATCGTTAGCAACAGAGACAATCCTCTTCAATAGATATACAATGTAATTCTGTTTTCATGAATTGAAAGAGAAACGAAAAGTCAACTTTTTAACTTCATTTAGCTTTCTCACCAGTTGAACTTGATTTGATCTGCCATGCATGATATCGCTGTGTGCTCTATTAATTATCATTTAATCGGGTGCTTGTTTTTTATGCAGAATATCACAGGTAAGTTTAATTCATTGAAGTTCATAATGTTTGTACATATGGCGTGTTCCTTGTTTTCTATTTTCATTTTTATAATATATCACGTGTCCATTATCTGATTCTGACCACGAAAATATGGCGACTGTTTAAATGCGGAGCATGTACTGGAAAACTGTAATGTCTCCTGCCAGTATAGACAAACTAATTTCTAGTCTATCCCCGCTTAAAATTGAAATGAAATCGAACAAAAAACAAAAAACAAAACGAAGTTCGACTTTCAGTAGATTTCAACCGTTTTGTATAGTGCCTGATTCATGTAATGGACACAATTCTTTAGCACATAAGCAATCACACAACTTTCGTGAATAGATGTGTCTTAATGATTGCATCTCATGGAAGAAAACTCGTCTCCTTGCCTGAATTTTAGCTTCTTCCTGTTCAAGCTCGCGTGAAAGAAATAGTTGAACATCAATCGCAATCATTAAGAGAGGCACATCCTTAGAAATAAGCACAGGAGTACTGAGACACACTACGAAATAAAAACGGGCCTTTTATCGCTATTGACAACGCATGACGTTGAAATGCTTTTTTTTTTTCCTTGGGAGAGGGGGTTAATACAATTGATTATTCTGAAGGTTCGTTAATCACACAATGAAATATGGTTTGCTATTAGCTTAGGTTCGTTAACAAGAAAAGTAAATGCGGTTCCTTTCCGGTAGTTCCTTTACCCGAAAGTAATCAAGCAATCATTTTTTTTTTTCTGATAAGGTTTGTGAATACAAAACGAAATGAAGAAGGCCTAAGTATTAATTCCGAATATTTTTCAGTATTATTATTTATGATCCACTTCTCAAACGCAGAAAGATTGTAACTGCACATGTGATGTAAAAAAAAAATAATTCCGCTTAAGCTACAAATTAATTGTTTTTTATATGCTATGCTATTAGAAAAATGACTGAGAATCATTGTAAACCCAACGTGAAGCTGTCAAGCCTACATCAACCTTTGCTTCTGGTACGTACAATGTGTGCAGCATTGGCAAGCGTGATAAGCGATAATTACTGTGCACGCAACGCCTATAAAGGAAATGTGCCTTTAATATGGCGGGAATTCATAATGTTACGGCTGTATACAGCTGCAGCAGAAAAGACGCGAAAGCAGTTTTTGATGCTCTGCAACATTACGACCATGTGCGTAATTTGAGGGTTTTAAGTACACGCAAAGAACACGATCTCAAAAGACGACTATCGTTAATCAACTTCATTGACTTTTTCTACCGATGCTGTCTTTTGAACCCCCGCCTAGATTAGGTTCTCAGGTTCTATTTAATAGGTATTGGTACTTGCTAAACGCATCCTCTTTAGTTTCCATTGACAACAACATAGGAGACTGGGAGCGATGAACGCCCTCGCTAAAAGACGCTTCTCGTAAGACGCATTGCGTGCCCGCCTACAATAGGTTCTCAGGTTTTATTTAGGTATTGGTACTTGCTAAACGCATCCTCTTTAGTTTCCATTGACAACAACATGGGAGGAGAATGGAAGCGATCAACGCACTCGCTATTAAAAAGACGCTTCTCGTAAGACGCATTGCGTGCCTTCTTTTCTTTCTACTGTTCCTATTGTTTGTGAGTTAAAAACTTGCGGCAAACCACAACGCAGCCGACACACAACGCGTACCGACTCATTCATGCGGCGGCAGCGGCACGGACACAAACGCGCCGAAGTTTACATTCGGGCTGCCGTATTGGTCAGAATCGTTAATGATAGACCTGTCCTGCGATTGGTTGATTATCTTACATACCCAAGCTATCGCCTTATACGGTAGTGCGTGCGATGGAGCGTAAACACCGTCGCTAAGCAGGACAGTTGTATTGTTTCGTCCCGTGAAAGAAACAGGTTGTGAGCATGAACATAGCCTGAACTTTGAGAGCGATTTTCTCCGTTATTTAGAAAACCAACTGACATAACAAACGTGGTTAATATTCGTTTTTATGATCTATAGGGATGTCGAAATGAGTTGTATTACATATCAGTGTAAAGCTTAGAGTCTGTAGAATTCACTTATAGGCATAACTACGATTTCATTTTTTGCGACTTTTGACTCATTCCGACGGAGCGCCACACAAATAGGGAAATAGTTGTATGAGATTTATTTATTTATTTTTTCTTTATTTTTATTTATGTATTTATTCATTTATTTATCTTTTTATTGTTTTTTATAGGCAATTGTGAAGTAACTGAAATTAAAGTTGGTGTATATTGTGGTATTGAAATATGAGTGTGAAAGGTATGATTAGTGTGTTGGTCACGAAAAGCGTTGTCATGGTAAACAGTTGTTTTAAATTGATTTCAAACCTGTTAGGTGTATAAATGACCTGAGGTGTAATTATGTTTTTTGAGAGAATATTTCGGGCCGTGAAGTCAAAGGTCAACGGTTAAACGTCAAGTATATATATATTTTTTTCATATATCTGGGAAATGGTGCAAGGAATTTTCATTGAAATAAGTGAATATGTATGTATTGATGGGCAAAATTGTTTTGAAAATATCAGTTTTAAAGGACAAACATAAAGTGAAAATGTTATAATTTTTTTTTCTCTCATGCCCGGAAATGGTTTAAGGTACAATGTACATTCATGTAACTTAATGAATATTTATGTTTATGTTATGTTATATATATTTGAAATTTTAGGGTTAAAGATGAAGGCCAAATGTACATTTCTTCTTCTTTGTTTTTCCCATGCTTGTGCAATGCTGGAGGGCATATTTTGAAACTTAGTGTGTATTCGTATTACTTAATTTTTTTTTTTTTTCCGGGGGGGGGGGGGGTTGAGGTCAAAGGGCAAACGCCAAGTGAAAATAATTTTGTTTATTATTGTATGTCCTGATGCCATCGCTAGGAAAATAAAAAAGATATTTTGAAATGATTATGTTATAATAAAATTATACGGATCCTAATCTTTACTTGGCAAATAACCGACATGACATGATTTCACCTGATACTATATTTTCCCTTTGGATTTGCTATTTTACAATTGAGACTAAAATATAAACAATGTACAGGATGAAGAAACATAATTATGACAATTGGTTGATAACACAAAATAAACAAAACTCACCTGCTTGCATTTAAATTCAAAATTTAGGATGATTACATCTATATAGCTTTATGATTTAACACCGAAATTACTGTTAATGTATCTAACAATTCATAAGTAATATGATAAACGCAAAAAGGAACAGCGTAACAAATTGAAACGAAAAGAAAAATCATTATTCATACTGTAATTATAAAGCTAGTAAAAAATTAACATGTTTCCAAATGTGCCAAATACAAATGTGAGACAAGTGATTTAGCCTGTCTCAGTATGTCTTTTACAAGTGAAAATTATGTTTGTCATATAAAACTCGGTCATCAAAAGTCTTAATTTGTTATAAAATGTGTGGTTTCTATGGTAACACTTTTGTAGAAACTGCTGCGTTAGGGAAAAAATAATATTTTGTTTCGAAACATTTTTCCTCGCTGATTTACACAGAAAGTTCGCACACTTACTGTCCACAGTCTACATCTCTTTTTTTTTGTAACCCTTTAAAGCCCAAGCTATTTTGACACCTTCCAGGTTAAAGGGGAGGGGGTTCACATTGTGCTCCCTTCCCATATATAACTCCTTAATTATTTGATTTATGACCGCCATATTTCACACATCGGTAGAGCAACTCATACTCTACGTGACCCAACATTTGGAATTTATCAAGGTCATCCATTGAGGGCGCAATTTACAAAAATATTAAAAATTACATGTCAAACACGCAAAATATTTTTTTTTCTTTTTATTTCGTTATCCACGGTTTTATGTTTCTATTTTATATCGACCATTTTCATATTTACCACAAAGGAACAGCAAGTTAAACTTAACAACATTATTTGTTATGGTTGAAATTTCTCAAGGTCAACATATGGTGGCACTATTTTTCTAAAAGAAATTTATATATTTGGGAAATGGTTCAAGGAACTTTCATGGAATTAATTGAATATGTATGTATTGGTGGGCAGAAATTGTTTTGGAAATATCACGGTTAAAGGTCAAACATAAAGTGAAAAATGTGATAATTTTGTTCTTTTTTTTTCTCATACCCGGAAATGGTTTAAGGTATAATGTAATTTTATGGAATTTAATGAATATTCATGTACTGATTGGCAGTGATTATCTTGGAAACTTTAGAGTCAATGATCCATGTCAATTCAAATTTTCATTATTTCTTGTGTAGGCCTATGCAGTGTCTGAGAGTTTCTTTCTTTTTCGAATTGTTCTAGTTTTTTGTGAGCCTGCGTGTCATTTTGATTTTGTAATTTTACATTTGTATATTTATGTAATACTGTGTATGTATATTCTCACTTTTGTAAAATCATTTGTAGTTCAGCCTCAGGCTGCGATCAATGATTTGTTGAATAAAGATACCATTAATAATAATAATAATAATAATAATAGATATTGTTATGAAAGTGTAATTTCACATCTTGATGATAAAGTATAATCGAGTTAGTAACCATGCCTTAATGCTTTAAGGGGGTATCTTACTGAGCGGCGAACGTTTGCGAACGTAGCGAATTTGGGAATTGGCCAGGGTTCGTAAACGGTTGCAAAAGGTTCGTTAACATTCGCAAGAAAGTTCGCAAACGGTTTTAATTGTCTGAAACAGTTTTTCTTGCCGCAAAGAAATTTTGAACATGTTCAAAAATTTCTTTGCGAACCTTTGCGAATTTGTATTTTCGCTAACAGTTGCAAACATTCGCAAACATTCGCAAAACACTCGTAAAAATTCGCAAACGGTCGTAATACGGTGTCGCTAACGTTTTTGTATTATTCGCCACTGCTAGCGAACAAATAACCACATGGTTCCTATATAAAAGGTTCTGAAACAGACAAGGTTCCTCTCTAAGAAAGTTCTTGAAGCTCTTGACATCTCCATCATGATTGTAATTGGTTCAAAAGCTTTTCATATTGACTAAAGTCTGTCCTCTGCAACAAGCACTCTCTGAATCTCTTTCTTTTCTTCTTCCTTTCTTGTATTTCTTTATTTTATTTCTCTTATGCTGCACAACTCTCTAAAAAGAAAGAGTGAAAATGTTCACTCTTGAAGGAGTGAATTAAAGAAAAGAGTGAGTTTTGAGTGAAATTGGAGTGAATTTTGAGTGAAAATATCTATTTTCACTCATTTTGGAGTGACCTCAGGGATCACTCGAAAATCTTGGAGTGATCCCTGAGGTCACTCAAAAATGGGGGAAAATGAACATTTTCACTCCAAAATCACTCTAATTTCACTTGAAACTCACTCTTTTCTGTTATTCACTTCTTCAAGAGTGAACATTTTCACTCTTTCTTTTTTAGAGAGAATAGCTGTAGCAGCAGCCTGACAAAGCAGCTCTTTAAGGATAGCAACACCTTGAGCCTCTTCTTGGCAGAAATTTATTTCCATATCCTGGAAATCCATCTTGAACGGTTGTCACAAGAGATCTGAATTCAGTGGAAGGTTTTATGTCGTTTTATGGGTCTTACTATACACAATCGCCTGGTACTTTTCTAGGTCCAAGAACATTCGCAAAATTGTCGCAAATGATTTGCAAACAGTTGCTAATATTTGCAAAATTGTCGCTAACATTTGCAAAATTGTCGCTAACATTTGCAAACATTCGCTAATAGTCGCCACCTGTGTTCGCAAACACTTTCGCAAACATTCGCTAAAGTGTTGCTAATTGTCGCTAAACATAGCTAAAAGTCACTAACTGTCGCTAATGGCAGAAGCGAACTTTGATTTTTCGCAAACATTCGTCAGAAAAGTTGGCGAATCTCAAATTCGCTACGTTCGCAAACGTTCGCCGCTCAGTGAGATACCAGGTTTACGGATAGACGGCCATATATATATGTACGGATACGGTCGATGGCTACCTAGGAATAGAGAATGACTATATAGATCTATTATAGGACTAGATGGGCACTTGGCCATTAGACTCTTGTTTGAGGTTATATGTTAGGAGTAGGACAGGTTATTAAGTAGGGCCATGTTTGTCCTGAAATCCATCACTCACCTATCAGAAATATTCATTGATATGTGGCCAAAATTCTCCCAGATTTGTTTTTTTCGATCTATCCTGTGTGGTATCTCTTGTGGTACCATGGAAATGCTGTGTGGTACTGCCCTGTGGTAATGCTGTGTGGTAATGATCGACCTGTGGTACTGTCCTGTGGTACTGTCCCAAAATACCACAGGACAGTTCCTGTGTTACTGTTCTGTGGAACAAATCCTGTGGTACTGCCCTGTGGTACGTCCCAAAATACCACAGGAATTCCTGTGGTACTGTCCTGTGGTACTGTTCTGTGGTACCGGTCCTGTGGTACTTTCCTGTGGTACTGCCCTGTGGTACGTCCCAAAATACCACAGGAATTCCTGTGGTACTGTCCTGTGGTATGTCCCAAAATACCACAGGATAATTCCTGTGGTGTTGTCTTGTGGTACTTTCCTGTGGTACTGTCCTGTGGTACTGTCCTGTGGTACCGTCCTGTGGTAATTACCACAGGAGTACCACAGGACTTTTTCGTAAGGGTAGTACCACAGGACAGTACCACACGACTTGCCCTGTGGTATTTTGGGACGTACCACATTACCCTTACGAAAAAGTCCTGTGGTACTCCTGTGGTAATTACCACAGGACGGTACCACAGTGCAGTACCACAGGACAGTACCACAGGAAAGTACCACAGGACAGTACCACAGGACAGTACCACAGGAATTCCTGTGGTATTTTGGGACGTACCACAGGGCAGTACCACATGAAATCCTGTGGTATTTTGGGACGTACCACAGGGCAGTACCACAGGACTAGTAGTACCACAGAACAGTACCACAGGAACTGTCCTGTGGTATTCTGGGACAGTACCACAGGCGGATCATTACCACACAGCATTGCCACAGGGCAGTAACACACAACATTTCCATGGTACCACAGGAGAGTACCACACAGGATAGATCGAAAAAAAAAATCTGGGAGAATTTTAGTCACATATCAAGGAATATTCCTGATAGGTGAGTGATGGATTTCAGGACAAACATGACCCTATTTAATAGCATGTCCTACTACTAACATATAACCTCAAACGAGAGTCTAATGGCCAAGTGCCAATCTAGTTCTATAATAGATCTTTATAGTCATAGTCTATTCCTAGGTAGCCATCGACTGTATTAGTACATATATATATGGCCGTCTATCCGTAAAGCATTAAGCATTGGTAACTAACTCGATTATAATTTATTATCAAAATATGAAATTACACTTTCATAACAATATCTATGATATTGGGAATAACATAACATAATTAGACAATCTTTCATAAAGTTCAAAGTAAGTCCCATCATTAATACTTTGACTTTTTAAGTCATATATGTATTTTCTAAAATCTAGAGTGCTTTTTATGAATATTCATGAGCTATGTAAAAATTTGTACCACAGGAGTACCACAGAAGTACCACAGGAGTACCACAGAAGTCCTTATGAAATTTCTCATGCTTTACATCAGCACTTTCACTAAATAGGTAATACTGTAGGAGCATAGGACAGGATAAGTAATGGCAAATCAATTGCTGTATTTGACAGCATAACTCATCTATCAATTAATTGAGGAATATTATTATGTGATTTTCTGTTTGTATTTCTATAATAAATTTCAGTAGATTCTGCTTTACAATTTTCCCGTGTGGTACTCCTGTCTGGTACAGCTGTTTGATATTCTCCTGATGTGATAGTCCTCTGGTATAAAATGTTAAGAAAAAAAGAATATCCTGTAGCATTTTTCTGTGGTACTTACGCATTCAATTTGCTGTGTGGTACTTCTGTGTGGAATAGCACCACATTATGATTTTCCTGTGGGATTTGGACAGTTCCTGTGGTACTCTCCTGTGGTATACATTGAAAATTACCACAGGAATTCCTGTCGTACTGTCCTGTGGTCGTCCAAAAATTCCACAGGACAATTCGTGTGGTACTGTCCTGTGGTACTGTCCTGTGGTACGTCCCAAAATACCACAGGACAATTCCTGTGGTACTGTCCTGTGGTATGTCCCAAAATACTACAGGACAAGTCATGTGGTACTGTCCTGTGGTACTATCCTGTGGTACTTTCCTGTGGTACTGTCCTGTAGTACGTCCCAAAATACCACAGGAAAAGTCGTGCGGTACTGTCCTGTGGTACTGTCCTGTGGCACTGCCCTGTGGTACTGTCCTGTGGTACGTCCCAAAATACCACAGGACAATTCCTGTGGTACTGTCCTGTGGTACGTCCCAAAATACCACAGGACAAGTCATGTGGTACTGTCTCGTGGTACTATCCTGTGCTACTTTCCTGTGGTACTGTCCTGTGGTACGTCCCAAAGTACCACAGGACAAGTCGTGTGGTACTGTCCAGTGGTACTATCCTGTGGTACTGTCCTGTGGTTCTGCCCTGTGGTACTGTCCTGTGGTACGTCCCAAAATACCACAGGGCAATTCCTGTGGTACTGTCCTGTGGTACGTCCCAAAATACCACAGGACAAGTCGTTTGGTACCGTCCTTTGGTACTATCCAGTGGTACTTTCCTGTGGTACTGTCCTGTGGTACTGCCCTGTTGTACTGTCCTGTGGTACGTCCCAAAGTACCACAGGACAAGTCGTGAAGTACTGTCCTGTGGTAGTATCCTGTGGTACTGTCCTGTTGTACGTCCCAAAATACCACAGGAAAAGTCGTGCGGTACTTTCCTGTGGTACTATTCTGTGGTACTGTCCTGTGGACACTGCCCTGTGCTAAATTCCTGTGGTACGTCCCAAAATACCACAGGACAATTCCTGTGGTATGTCCCAAAATACCACAGGACAAGTCATGTGGTACTGTCCTGTGGTACTATCCTGTGCTACTTTCCTGTGGTACTGTACTGTGGTACGTCCCAAAATACCACAGGACAAGTCGTGTGGTACTGTCGTGTGGTACTATCCTGTGGTACTGTCCTTTGGTTCTGCCCTGTGGTACTGTCCTGTGGTACGTCCCAAAATACCACAGGACAATTCCTGTGGTACTGTCCTGTGGTATGTCCCAAAATACCACAGGACAAGTCGTGTGGTACTGTCCTGTGGTTCTATCCTGTGGTACTGTCCTGATGTACTGCCCTGTGGTACGTCCCAAAATACCACAGGACAAGTCGTTTGGTACTGTCCTGTGGTACTATCCACTGGTACTTTCCTGTGGTACTGTCCTGTGGTACTGCCCTGTTGTACTGTCCTGTGGTACGTCCCAAAGTACCACAGGACAAGTTGTGAAGTACTGTCCTGTGGTAATATCCTGTGGTACTGTCCTGTTGTACGTCCCAAAATACCACAGGACAATTCCTGTGGTACTGTCCTGTGGTATGTCCCAAAATACCACAGGACAAGTCGTGTGGTATGTCCTGTGGTACTAACCTGTGGTACTGTCCTGTGGTACTGTCCTGTGGTACGTCCCAAAATACCACAGGACAATTCCTGTGGTACTGTCCTGTGGGACTGTCCTGTGGCACTGCCCTGTGGTACTGTCCTGTGGTACGTCCCAAAATACCACAGGACAATTCCTGTGGTACTGTCCTGTGGTACGTCCCAAAATACCACAGGACAAGTCGTTTGGTACCGTCCTTTGGTACTATCCAGTGGTGCTTTCCTGTGGTACTGTCCTGTGGTACTGCCCTGTTGTACTGTCCTGTGGTACGTCCCAAAGTACCACAGGACAAGTCGTGAAGTACTGTCCTGTGGTAGTATCCTGTGGTACTATCCTGTTGTACGTCCCAAAATACCACAGGACAAGTCATGTGGTACTGTCCTGTGGTACTATCCTGTGCTACTTTCCTGTGGTACTGTCCTGTGGTACGTCCCAAAATACCACAGGACAAGTCGTGTGGTACTGTCGTGTGGTACTATCCTGTGGTACTGTCCTTTGGTTCTGCCCTGTGGTACTGTCCTGTGGTACGTCCCAAAATACCACAGGACAATTCCTGTGGTACTGTCCTGTGGTATGTCCCAAAATACCACAGGACAAGTCGTGTGGTACTGTCCTGTGGTTCTATCCTGTGGTACTGTCCTGATGTACTGCCCTGTGGTACGTCCCAAAATACCACAGGACAAGTCGTTTGGTACTGTCCTGTGGTACTATCCAGTGGTACTTTCCTGTGGTACTGCCCTGTTGTACTGTCCTGTGGTACGTCCCAAAATACCACAGGACAAGTCGTGTGGTATGTCCTGTGGTACTTTCCTGTGGTACTGTCCTGTGGTACTGCTCCGTGGTACTGTCCTGTGGTACAGCCCTGTGGTACTGTCCTGTGGTACGTCCCAAAATACCACAGGACAAGTCCTGAGGTACTGTCGTGTGGTACTATCCTGTGGTACTGTAATGTGGTACTGTCCTGTGGTATGTCCCAAAATACCACAGGACAATTCCTGTGGTACTGTCCTGTGGTTCGCCGTAAAATACCACAGAACAAGTCGTGTGGTACTGTCCTGTGGTACTATCCTGTGGTACTTTCCTGTTGTACTCTCCTATGTTACGTCCCAAAATACCACAGGACAATTCATGCAGTACTGTCCTGTGGTACTGTCGTGTGTTATACGTCCCAAAATGCCACAGGACAATTTGTGTGTATACTGTCTAGTGGTACTGTCCTGTGGTACTTTCCTGTGGTAATGTCCTGTGGTACTGCCCTGTGGTACATCCCAGAGTACCACACGAGCCTGTCACACAGTACCACACAGTTCCTGTGTTAATATTTGTGTGGTACATTGTGTGGTACCAGCCAGTACTACAGGGAGTACCACATGAGCCTGTAAAACAGTACCACACAGTGGTAACATTTATTCATGTGGTACATTGTGTGGTACTGACAAGTACTACAGGGAGTACCCTACAAGCCTGTGGTACAGTACCACACAGTTCCTGTGGTAACATTACAATTGTGTGGTACATTTTGTGGTACCGACAAGTACCACAGGGAGTACCACAGGTCTTTTTTGTTGGGGTACAGTACGACAGGAATTCCTGTGGTGATTTTCGATGTATACCACAGGAGAGTACCACAGGAACTGTCCAAAATCCAACAGGAAAATCATAATATGATGCTATTCCACACAGAAGTACCACACAGCAAATTTAATTCGTAAGTACCACAGAAAAATGCTACAGGATATTCATTTTTTTCCTTAACATTTGATACCACAGGACTATCACATCAGGAGAATATCAAACAGCAGTACCACACAGGAGTACCACACAGGAAAATTGTAAGGCAGAATCAACTGAAATCAATAACAAAAATATAAACAAAAAAGCACATATTAATATTCCTCAATTAATTGATAGATGAGGTATGCTGTGAATTACAGCAATTTATTTGCCATTACTTATCCTGTCCTATAGGCCTACTCCTACAGTATTACCTATTTAGTGAAAGTGCTGATGTAAAGCATGAAATTTCATAAGGACTTCTGTGGTACTCCTGTGGTACTCATGTGGTACAAATTTTTACATAGCTCATGAATATTCATAAAAAGCACTCTAGATTTCAGAAAATACATATGACTTTAAAAGTCAAAGTATTAATGATGGGACTTACTTTGAACTTTATGAAAGATTGTCTAATTGTGTTATGTTATTCCCAATATCATAGATATATAGGTATACTATTGAGTGTGTGCACCTATGGAGGTTGCCCCTCTAAGTAGCTCCCAGTGTGTAATATATGTGTATAGCGCAGTCTGCAACCCAGACTAGCATAGCCCCAGCAACAATGCACATCTGTAAGAGATGCCCAATCACAGTTTATCAGTGCCAAAGTAGATGCAGTTGCTAGGCACCTATTATGTAACACGTACCCCTGTGAGGAACCAAGAGAACCCTCTCATGTACACTGCCACATCAGCAGTTAACTTCACTTGCACTCCAGAAGCTGAGGAATAAAGAAGCACTGAACATATCTGCTTGTGTCCACGTGTCTTGGTTGTATGGCTGTCTGAACCCACATAGATATTATATAGAGACAATCTTTACATGGTGTCAGGAAAAGTTGGCAGTCATCATGCAAGCACTAAAACCACCAGGGGAATTACTAACAAGAGGAAACCCTGCAGACAACTGGAAATCGTCGACGTGTGAGTTTGGGAACTTGAATGATAGTCTCGTTAAAGATAGAATTATCATTGGAATAAGAGATGCATCGCTTCGCACAAAACTCTTGGAAAAGAGTGATTTGACATTGCAACAAACTATCGATGCTTGTCGAACAGCGGAGGTCACCAATGCTCAAACGGCTAATCTCAATGCAAGTGCATCAACAGTGCAAGAGGTGCATGCAGTCAAGAAATCTCATCGAGGCAAGAACTCTAAACCAGGAAAAAAGCCTCCACAACAACAGCAGACATCGAGAACATTTTCATGTCGGAAATGCGGTAACAAACATGGACCCCGCAGCTGCCCGGCATACGGCAAAACGTGCTCATATTGCAAAGGCCCAAATCATTTTGCCACTGTCTGCAGAAAGAAACAAGCTGGCGTCCACCATCTAACTACATCGCCAAATACTAGGAATCCCGTGGCTGAGGCGGAGGAGACATTCCATGATGAGGATGACGACTTCATGATGGATCACCTCTCTGATGCTAACAGCTCTACTAAGAAGAAGGAGTGGAACATTCATCTCAACATGGGGAGACGGCGTGTGAAATTCAAAGTCGACACAGGAGCCCAATGCAACGTCTTGTCGGAAGATGCATATAATGGACTGGATAGTCGTGAGAAAACGTCCCTCAGATCAAGTAAGGTGACTTTAACGTCTTTCAGTGGTCACAAGATTAGACCAGTAGGGCAATGTACACTCCTCTGTGAATACAAGAATCAGTACCATACCATTGACTTTCAGATAGTCAGAGGAAAGAATGTGAATGAAATCCTAGGATTACAAAGTTGTGAAGATCTAAATCTTGTCAATGTGGTTCAGGAAGTAGGCATAAAAAGCCAAACAAATGTAGACAATTTGACGACAGAATATCGTAAGGTGTTTGAAGGAATTGGGTGTATGCCAGGCAAACAAACATTGCAAGTCAAACCAGAGGCTACCCCCGTAGTGCATGCCCCCCGAAGAGTCCCTGTAGCACTAAGAGAAAAAGTAAACGATGAACTTGATCGAATGGAAAATGAAGGTATAATAACCAAAGTAACAGACCCAGATAGAGGTTGGGTCAGTAGCATGTGTACGGTAGTAAAGCCCTCGGGCAAAGTACGAATCTGTCTTGATCCAGCTGATCTAAATCGCGCGCTAAAACGGGAACACTATCCCATGAAAACACTGGATGCGATTTGTGATCGTTTGGCCGGCGCAAAAGTGTTTTCAACACTAGATGCGAACTGCGGCTATTGGATGATCCAACTGGATGAAGACAGTTCGGACTTGTGTGTTTTCAACACTGAGTTTGGAAGATACAAGTTCCAGAGATTGCCTTTTGGCATCAATGTTGCACCCGAAATGTTCCAGAGAATAATGACAGAAACATTCTCTAACATAGAAGGAGTCGAGGTCATCATGGATGATATATTGATATTTGCACCAAATCAGGAAGAGCATGATAGAATCCTAGAAAAGGTTCTGCAAAAGTGCACAGAAAAAAATGTCAAGCTGAACAAAGAAAAATGCAAATTCAATAGAACCGAAGTCAAGTACATGGGCCACATAGTAACCGCTGATGGTCTCAAAGCAGACCCAAGTAAAACAGAGGCAATTAGGAACATACAAACACCCACAGACAAAAGTGGTATCCAACAGTTCCTTGGCATGATCACATACCTTGGTAAGTTCATACCAAATCTATCAGAAAAGACAGCACCTCTGCGAGAACTTCTTGACAAAAATGCCAAATGGAATTGGACAGAAAAGCAGGAAAAAAGCTTTCAAGAACTGAAATCCATGATTACTCAAGCTCCAACTCTGCAATTCTTTGATGTAAACAAAGAAGTAACTCTAAGTGTAGACAGTTCTCAGTCAGGAACAGGAGCAGTGCTCCTTCAAGATGAGTTACCGATTGCCTATGCATCCAAAGCATTTACGCACACGCAGCAAAATTGGGCCCAAATCGAAAAGGAGTTGGCAGCAATAGTGTTTGGATGTAGAAAATTCCACAACTACATTTTTGGTAGGACAATTACTGTGCAAACAGACCATCGTCCTCTAGAGGCGATCTTCAAAAAGCCACTCTACACAGCACCAATGCGGCTACAGAAAATGTTACTGCAACTGCAGAAGTACAGCTTGAATGTTGTGTATGTCAAGGGCAAATACCTGTATGTAGCTGATGCTTTGAGCAGGAACTATCTTGATGTAACAGAACCTGTGACAAATCAAGATGTACCAGTGTGTATGGTAGACTGCATACCAATCACATCTGCAAAGTTGGTTGAACTCAAACAAGAAACAGAAAAAGATGAGGAACTTCAAGTCCTGAAAAGAACAATCCAAAATGGTTGGCCTGCAAAAATTAGCCAAACAGATCCAAAAATCAGACAATACTGGACAATAAGAGAAGAACTGACGGTAGAAAATGATCTGCTTTTCAAGTCAAATAGGGTCATAATCCCTCAATCAATGAGAGCATATGTACTAGAAAAAGTGCACCAGTCTCATCAAGGCATAGAAAAAACCAAACGCCTTGCAAAAGATGTAATCTACTGGCCAGGAATGAACAAACAAATCACAGACTTGGTTGAGATATGTAGTACATGTGCTGAATTCAGGCCAAAACAATCAAATGAGCCAATGCTTGGACACCCAAAACCAGAACGTCCATGGCAAAAAGTGGGAATGGACTTGTTTGAAGTGGAAGGAAAAACATTCATGCTGATCGTTGATTACTATTCCAGCTTTTTTGAAGTCAACCAGCTTAGTTCAATCTCAAGTGCCAGAGTGATTGAGGTTTGCAAACAACACTTTGCACGTTATGGAATCCCTGAGATTGTAGTTTCTGACAATGGTACGCAATTCAGTAGTGAGCAATTTCAAGAGTTTGCTCAACTGTATCAATTCAGACATGTCACATCTTCACCTCACTTTCCTCAAAGCAATGGGAAGGCTGAAAAACAGTGCAAATTGCAAAGAACCTCATGAAAAAAGCAAAGAAAGATGGCACAGATCCCGTATCCGGGCACTTACCCCCTGGGCAACCATCCCCCGGATAACTACCACAAGGATAATTACCCCCCAGGGCTATTCCCCCCTAGGGCAAGTACCACCCGGAAAACTACCCTCCTAGGGCAATTACCCTCCAGGGCAATTACCCCCTAGGGCAACTACCCCCCGGACAATTACCCTCTTAGGGCAATCACCCCCCAGGGCAATTCCCCCTAGGACAACTACCCACCGGATAACTACCCACCGGTTAACTGCCCCCCAGATAACTACCACCCGGATAACTACCCCCTGGATAACTACCTCCCGGAGAACTACCCCCTGGATAACTACCACCAGGATAACTACCACCCAGATAACTACCACCCGGATAACTACCCCCTGGATAACTACCTCCCGGAGAACTACCCCCTGGATAACTACCACCAGGATAACTACCACCCAGATAACTACCACCCGGATAACTACCACCCGGATAACTACCACCCAGATAACTACCACCAGGATAACTACCACCCGGATAACTACCACCCGGATAACTACCACCAGGATAACTACCACCAGGATAACTACCCCCCGGATAACTAATTTTTATGAATATCATGAACGGTGTCTGTCAAACAAAAAGAAAAAGCAAGCACATGAGGGGGTAGATAAATGGCATTTGTCCTTTCACACGAAGGTGATTTAGTGTTTTCAGACCTGAAATTCAGCGATCTGGTGCAAACTTTTGGTGCAAAAAAAAAAGGAATAATGGACTAAATAGGGCTCTTTCAGGAAAGTGTTACAATCACGGAATTTAGCTCTTATTCCGAGTCATCTGTATGAACAAAATCTAGTGAAGTAGAGTTTAGGGTTGGGGTGAGGGAGAAGGATTTCCCCTTCCCCTCGACGGAGCTTTTGCGTTGTTAGAATTGAAATAAAGCGATCCGAAGCACCCTTTTTTGTGCAGAATTAGGAAATTGTCATTCCCCGAAGTGTATTAAGTCTATAGAGGGGACCAAGCAATGGGAGGGTGGCAAAGTAGCTCTCCCATATTCGAGGGAGCTCTTTTTAGTTTTAGAACTGAAATTCAAAAATCTGTAGCACACTTTCTTTGAATGTCTGGAAATTTGTCAATCAAAAAATGTGGAAGGGGATAAGCGCTATCCAGCCCCCCCCCCCCTCTTGCACGAGGGACATTCTGTATTTTCTGCTTGCATTTAAACGTTTTGATGCAAATATTTTGTGGCATATTTTGGAAAACTGTCTATGTTCAGTCTCCTTGCATGCATGGAGGGGGGGGGGGCGAGCTATCACCACACTTCCGTTTCGAGGGAGCTTTTGCCTTTTTAAAGTTACAATTAGATATCTCGAATACGGTTTGATGAAATATTTGGGAAACTAAGAAATAAACAACTGATCTTGTGAAAATAAGAGAGGAAAGTGTTAATTAAAAGGGAATTTCCTTTTGTACATGAAATAACTTTCGAGTTTAAAGTTTATATAAGTGATATAAGTGTTGTACACTCAGAAGTATTCAGGATTTTTTTTTTTTTTGAAATAGTCTATACATCATCCAACAAGATTGAATACTGTTCAGCTCTCTTACCGCTCTGAAGGTGGGTGTATGAACGTCAAGCAATATGCTGAAAAATGATATAATCACATTTCTGCTTCCTCTGTTGTTGTTGTTTATTTCTTCAAATTTCAGGGAGGATGATTGAACAGGCAATCCCCCCTCCTCCATTTCAGGGGTGGGGGATGTATACCCCCATCCCACCCCCGATTTACGCCCATGGCTTTGTGTAATGTAGCATGCCGATCTGTATCAACGACGTAGGCCTCCCTGTAGACACATAGAGAGAACCACACGTGTGCAAAATACGTATCGCTATATGCTTACCTATGGCTCGACACTTACTTTTTTGTTTGGTGGCCCGATGGGGCCACCAAAATCCTAAATTTCAAATTTTTGGTGGCCCGAGAGAAAAATTTGGTGTCCCGAAAAAACAACAACAATAAAACAGTCCTTTTTTTAATGAGTCAAATATTAAAGATTTATGATAGTAAGAATTAGAAGTTGGACATTTCTATTCATAAATAAACTTCAACAAACTTGCAACACTCTCAGGCATCCATTCAGTCCTTTTCATCCATCCTTTGAACAAAATTTAACTGCTAATTTCCGGCGCAAAAAGTTACGAATTTATTGACATACTTTTCAAAAAATTTTGGTGGCCCGAGACGGGCCACCAAATTTGCCCTTTTTTGAAATTTGGTGGCCCGACTTTCATTTTTGGTGGCCCCGGGCCACCGGGCCACCGTTAGTGTCGAGCCCTGGCTTACCTATACATTCAGATAATTATGTATTTTCTCTTCCGACAGAATATAATATCATATTCTGTAGAGTAATCTCATATATATGTACTGTAATTATGTCACAGATGTTTGGATAATGAATATCGTTTAAATTGAAGAAAAATGAATATCGTTTAAATTGAAGAAACTAGCTATAATGAGAATCATATTATTGTATATATATTACATTTTATTATTTGATACCAAAATGTTGTAAATGATGCCTTACAAATAATAAATAAATCATCTGACAGATGTTATTGAATATAAAATGTTTGGCTGTACAGCGAAAAATAACCGGTATCGACGAAGTCTTAGCAACCACAGTGATTCTTCGTTTATTTTCGATGATTTCGGTATGCCCGAGCCGCATCCGAGTCGATGATACGTACATTCACCGTCTGTGTTTGAAAGTTTGTGATTTTTTTGAAGAATACACAGAAACCAATTTAAATAAGCCAACCGCGAAGAAGTCAAAGCATGATTAAGCATATCAGCTACAGATAAAAAAAAAACAACAACAACTCATCTCTAACATTCCGTTGAACTTGAGTTACATGACTTCGAAATGAGATTTCATAATGAATTATAACACCTATTGGAGTTACGGGCTGTTTTTGATGAAGTATACCAGTGCTACAGACAGTACTGATGTGGACATAATATCATTGATGATCAACTTCACTTAACATTTCATTCTTGAAACCAATATATACATATGATAATAATAATGATAATAATAATAAACTCAAAATCTATCATTATTCAGTTTAAGACCATTGGATGCCAGCAAGATTCTTCATGTCTTGCCTACACGCTTCAAATTCTGCAATTATGGCGGGTGACAGTGAAGACAAAAGAGGTTTAAAAGAAAATTAGGCTGTGTATCACATGCATAACAATAATAACCAATACAATGCTTGCGCAATATTTTAGTGATTAGTTTCCTAAACAGACCAAACAACAAAAACAAAACCCGGGCCTCCAACAGAACCCTGGAGTGACCGAAAATCATTAACCGACAACCAATAACAAACAACAAATAACCAATAACAGATAACCAATAACCAATAACCAATAACTAATAACCAATAACCATTGCCAATCCTGACAGAATTCTATGCTGCAAGAGCTCAATAACCATCATTTTTCAATGGGTTAAACAAACGTGTGCGTAGGCCGACGTCTAGAATATACTAGTACATGAAAGTCTTATATTGCACGAAATGCACACAAAATGTCGAAGAACGTGGCACTAACTCCTACTGTCTTTCATGGTGAGGGAGATATTTATCTAGGGGGTATAGGTCATACTTATCCAGGGAGTACTCTTCAAGGGAGGGGGTAAATTTGGGGTAGTAATCCGGGGGCATCCAGGGCTTTTTATTTATTTTTTTTTATTATTTATTTATTCATTTCATTTTTTTTTTTTTTGGGGGGGGGGAGTGGAGTAATTATCCAGGAGGTATTTTTCCCGGTGGTAGTTATCCGGGGGGTGGTTATCCGGGGGGCAGTTATCCCGGGGGTAGTTATCCGGGGGGTAGTTACCCCGGGGGTAGTTATCGGGGGGTAGTTATCCGGGGGGTAGTTATCCGGGGGGTAGTTATCCGGGGGGTAGTTATCCCGGGGGTAGTAATCCGGGGGGTAGTTATCCAGGGGGTAGTAATCCGGGGGGGGGGGGGGTAGTTATCCAGGGGGTTGTAATCCGGGGGGTAGTTATCCAGGGGGTAATTTTCCTGGTGGTAGTTATCCAGGGGGTAGTTATCCTGGGGGGTAGTTATCCAGGGGTAGTCATCCTTGGGGTAGTTATCCGTGGGGTAATTGTCCTAAGGGGGAATCGCCCAGGGGGGTGTTGCCCTAGGAGGGTAGTTGTCCGGGAGGTAGATGTCCTACGGGGTAATTGCCCTGGAGGGTGATTGCCCTAGGGGGGTAGATGTCCGGGGGGCAGTTGCCCTAAGGGGGAATTTCCCTGGGGGGTGATTATCCGGGTGGTAGTTATCCGGAGGGTGGTTTTCCAGGGGGTACTGTTCCTAGAACCCACAGATCCATATCTGGCATTGTTAGACTATCGCAACACGCCAATTGATGGACTAGATGCCAGCCCAACACAGATGCTTTTCCAAAGGAGAACAAGAACTACTCTTCCAACATCTAGAAAACTGTTAAGGCCAGAAGTTGTAAAAAATGTCCAAGAGAAATTGGAGGCGAAACAACAAGCACAGAAAAAGTACTTTGATAGAGGTACAAAACAGCTCCCACCGCTAAAAGAAGGAGAGAAAGTGAAGATGAGAATGCCAAACAAACTTTGGAAAGATGCAACAGTAGCAAAGAAAAGTACATTTCCTAGAAGCTATGTGGTAGAATGTGAAGGTAAACATTACCGTCGAAACAGAAGTGACTTACGAACATTTGCTGGTCATGATAAACCACAAAGTATGAAGAACAATGCTTCATATGACAATTCATACTTAGCAACGCGATCTGGTCGAAGATATAAGTCAGATTAATGTATTTCAATTGTCACAAAAATGATTGAACATGGAATTGACCTGGAACGAAATGACTATGATTTGATTTATCTTAATGTATACATGTAGAATACGTAGTAGGTTTAAGTTTAAGATTGTGTAACTGTATACGAATTATGAAGTGAGTTCATTTGTAATGATATGAATCGTGAACAGGTACATGAATGAAGAGTGATACTTATGATTACTTGTCAGTAACTTTATAATACTTTGGAAAGAAGTTACATGTAATGATCAATATAAAAATTCCAAATCACAACCCTTTCAGAATTTTGATACATAATGAAAAAAATTAACAAGAAAAAAGAAAATATAGAAGTCAATAGCAATTGCAGTAAGTTGAAAACAGTAGTACTTTACATATGATACTATGCCATTCAGCTCATGAGAATTTAAGTACAGTGTTGAGCTTAATGATGTCAAGAGTTAATTATACACGTATACAACTGAGATATTGATTAATTATCTCTGCTTAAATATTTATGACAGTGTGTATTAACGTAACTCATTGTATTGTTATCACTTGTGTAAATCTAAATTGGCACATAGAAAATGTTTTAAATCATTTTGCAAAAATGAAACATGAAAAGTGAAAAGGAAACAAGTTTGCTTTTTCAAAAAAAGGGAGATGTAATATATGTGTATAGCGCAGTCTGCAACCCAGACTAGCATAGCCCCAGCAACAATGCACATCTGTAAGAGATGCCCAATCACAGTTTATCAGTGCCAAAGTAGATGCAGTTGCTAGGCACCTATTATGTAACACGTACCCCTGTGAGGAACCAAGAGAACCCTCTCATGTACACTGCCACATCAGCAGTTAACTTCACTTGCACTCTAGAAGCTGAGGAATAAAGAAGCACTGAACATATCTGCTTGTGTCCACGTGTCTTGGTTGTATGGCTGTCTGAACCCACATAGATATTATATAGAGACAATCTTTACACAGTGATACTCTATTTTTCGCCATTTTGCTTTCACAAAGAGTCATCAAAATATGTGTAACGTTGCAACTTTGTCTCAGGATACTGCTAGGAAAGTTTCTTCCAGTTTGAATGTGTGAATCTCAAGAATTTTGAGTTTCAAGTTTTGGAGTATTGCGATAGCTGAGACTGTCTAGCTGCCATGTTGACTATACATGCAAGCCTGTTTCACAGCCACACTTGGATGACCTTCCAGGGATGAATAGAAGCCCTGCTATTCATGCTACATAGAACCCAGATTCTTGGACTTGGATCACAATGGCCTCTAAGAGGATTGAGTCTATTGTCCTCTTCTGCCTTCTTTTGTGTACACTGGCCTGTGAATACAATGGAAATCCCTGGGAAGTACCTGTGTTAGCCACATAACTTGTACACCACCTACAAGGGCTATGTTGGGCAAGCAGAGTATTCATATACTATATTCATATACTACCAAGTACTCCGGACCACCAGTACCATATTAATCGAACTCTTCAGCGAATTTTCGCCCATCTCTTGTGACCTGTGGTGATGTAAGCCCCAACCCGGGACATTCACGTTCATCTCACATACATCAGCATGACCAGTAGGCTGTGCCGCAGTGGCAAGATAAAAGTAATGTATGTTATCATGGGCCCAGACTCTCCCTCGCGGGTCAAGCTGCAGTTTGTCTTCATACTCAGAAGCTCGACCGTGAGGTATGGAATCGAATCCACCAACTGGGCATTGCTCGCCGACGGAAAACCCACCGTGGCTCAAAGGGTAGAAGAAGGAGGAGACCAGATGAGAGAATCAGTGGTATACCGAAAATTGGGGTATGTCGTGCAGAAGTTCACAAATCCTACCACATCGCCACTCGTGTCTCCTACCGCCCTGAATCAAGTATGCTACCGGTTCAACGGAGTGTAAGCCACCACAATCTCGTTCAAATCATCAGAGAGGTCAAGCAATTCCATGTGAGTTATAATTTCCCACGCTTTTTTATGAGCAATATGAGATCCCTTGTTAAAAAGTTTGATGAACTAGAGCTGTTACTCCGAGATAAAGACATTGATGTGTGCGCCGTGACTGAATCTTGGCTGACCTTAGATACTGTTGACTACTTCTCAGTCCATGGATACTTACATTTCTCAAAATGTCGGACTAGTCGAAGAGGAGGAGGGGTGTCCTTGTTCATAAGACACGAGCTTAATCCTTCTCCTGTTACGGACATCGCTGTGCCCACCGACCTTGAAATCGCCTGGGTGCATATTCGCCCCCGGCGCCTCCCTCGCAAAATCTCCAGCGTATACATCGCAGCTCTATACTCACCCCCAAATAGTGGTACTGAAGAACAGATGATCGATCATGTCGTTCAGTCAATCGATGACCTGCGATTGAGACATCCATCTAGTGGGCTGGTTGTGCTGGGTGACTTTAATCGGCTAGATACAGATGTCATTTGTGCCAATTGCTCTCTTCGACAGGTAGTGGACAAACCCACAAGATCTGGCTCAATCCTGGATAAGATCTTAACAAACCTCGGGGACTTCTACAAACAAGTTGCCATACTTTCCCCCCTCGGCAAAAGTGACCACAACGTGGTAACCTGGTTTCCCAAGGAAGTATTTCCCCGAGAGCCCAATGTGTTGACTAGGCGTGTCTTGAGACCTATCCGTGACTCTGCATGACGCAAGATATGTTTTGGTAGGTGGATCTCAAATCAGTCCTGGTCTAGTGTTCATAATGCCCCAGATACCCAGACTAAATGTGATGAGTTCTACTCCATCCTTCACCAAGCCCTGAACACATTCTTCCCTCAGAAGGAGGTACGAGCCCACAACAGAGACAAACCATGGATCACCCCTGAAGTGAAATCGCTGATAAGTAATCGACAACATCTCTTTGTGAACGGCCCCATAAGTGCTTGGAAATCCTGTCGCAATAAAATCTGCAGGAGCATTCACCGAGCGAAGAAAGAATTATATCATGATCGTGTTGCCAAATTGAAGAATGATGATCCTGCGTCACGGTACAAAAACATTAAGCTCATGACGTCACGTAAACGAGATAATCCATGTTCCGGATGTTGATCAGTCGAAAGCAGACGTTGTCGCTGAAACCATCAATTCCCATTTCATAAGCGTCTCAAGTGGTATCGCACCCCTTGACATGTCCAAACTCCCACCGTTGACGTCTGATACCCCACCACTCCCAAGACTTGAACAATGGGAAGTGATGCGAGAGTTGCAAAAAGTGAGTCCAGGGAAGCACTAGTAGTTCCTGTCTCGAAAGAGAAACCAGCCAGAATCGATAAGCTTAGACCAATAGCACTTACAGATCATTTTGCAAAGCTTGCTGGGTTGTTTATCACTAAGTGGTTGGTGTCTGCCATTGATCCCTCCCTTGACAGTAAACAATTTGGTAGTAGAGCTGGTATGTCATGTACGCACTGCTTAGTGGATATTGTCAACTTTTTATCCAAAAACGCCGACAAGCTAGGTACTAGGTCCGTGGTAGTTACAACAGATTTCTCCAAAGCTTTTGATAGAGTAGACCACTCAATAATCATGTCAAAGTTGGTTGAATTGCAAGTCCATCCTTCTCTCATATCTTGGATTGCCAACTTCCTCACTGACCGATCCCAGCGTGTTCGCTACCGTGGTTGTCTGTCCTCAAGTTGATCTCTCTATGCGGGAGTACCACAAGGAACACGTTTGGGCCCAGTGTTATTCCTGATTCTCATTAACGACGCCTTGATGCCATCCAGTATTGAACATTGGAAATATGTAGACGACATGACGATAGCGGAAGCAACACAACGAGGATCGGTTGGTGAAATGCAAGGTACCCTTCAGAAATTAGACAGATGGTGCACTACAAATAACAAGCAACTGAATGCTTCTAAATGTCATGTAATGAGGGTTGATTTCGGTAAAACCCAGTTGCCTTCTACACAATGTAGTCTAAATGGCCAGACTTTGGCTGAAGTGGATGTGGTAAAAATCCTAGGTGTACTTGTGCAGTCTAACCTCAAGTGGGACAGCTACGTGAGTGCCATGCTGTCAAAGGTTAGTAAGAGATTGTTCATGTTAAGATCATTGAAATCTTTTAAACTTCCAATGAAAGATTTGTTAAAAGTGTACACAGGTTACATCAGACCCCTGGTTGAATACGCTGTCCCGGTGTGGCATCCGGGTCTTACACAACAGCTGTCACTCCAAATTGAAAGGGTGCAAAAACGAGCCCTACGAATGATCTTAGGCGAATCCTATGGCACTTATCTCAATGCTCTCGAAATAACACAACTTCAGTCTCTTGAGGCTCGCAGGCATGATGTATGCTGCAAATTTGCCAAGTCGCTGCTTAAGTCACAACAATTCAGGCACTGGTTACCAGCACCTCGACAGACCAGGTACTCTTCATCTTTAAGAAGGTCAACACAATATCCCACTGTGAGGTGTAGAACAGAAAGGTACAAGAGAAGCCCAATTCCATATCTTATTGGATTATTGAATACTTCACAATAAATAGGGAAATAGTTGTATGAGATTTATTTATTTATTTTTTCTTTATTTTTATCTATCTATTTATTCATTTATTTATTTTTTATTTCTATTTGTAGGCAATTGTGAAGTAACTGAAATTAAAGTTGGTGTACATTGCGGTATTGAAATATGAATGTGAAAGGTATGATTATTGTGTTGGTCACGAAAAGCGTTGTCATGGTAAACATTTTTTTTAATTGATTTCAAACCTGTTATGTATATCAATGACCTGAGGTGTAATTATGTTATTTGAGAGAATATTTCGGGCCGTGAAGTCAAAGGTCAAAGGTTAAACGTCAAGTGAAAATATATATATATATTTTTTTTCATATATCTGGGAAATGGTGCAAGGAATTTTCATTGAACTAAGTGAATATGTATGTATTGATGGGCAAATAACATAAAGTGAAAATGTAATAATTTTTTTTCTCTCATACCCGGAAATGGTTTAAGGTACAATGTACATTCATGTAACTTAATGAATATTTATGTTTATGTTATGTTATATATATTTGACATTTTAGGGTTAAAGATGAAGGCCAAATGTACATTTCTTTTTCTTTGTTTTTCCCATGCTTGTGCAATGCTGGAGGGTATATTTTGAAACTTAGTGTGTATTCGAATTACTTAATGTTTTTTTTTTTCGGGGGGGGGGGCTTGAGGTCAAAGGTCAAACGCCAAGTGAAAATAATTTTGTTTATATATATTTGGGGAATGGTTCAAGGAACTTTCATTGAATTAAATGAATATGTATGTATTGGTGGGCAGAAATTGTTTTGGAAATATTACGGTTAAAGGTCAAACATAAAGTGAAAATGTGATAATTTAATTTGTTCTTTTTTTTTCTCATACCCGGAAATGGTTTAAGGTATAATGTAATTTTATGGAATTTAATGAATATTCATGTACTGATTGGCAGTGATTATCTTGGAAACTTTAGGGTCAATGATCCATGTCAATTCAAATTTTCATTATTTCTTGTGTATGCAGTGTCTGAGAGTTTCTTTCTTGTTCGAATTGTTCTTGTTTTGTGTGAGCCTGCGTGTCATTTTGATTTTGTAATTTTACATTTGTATATTTATGTAATACTGTGTATGTATATTCTCACTTTTGTAAAATCATTTGTAATTCAGCCTCAGGCTGCGATCAATGATTTGTTGAATAAAGATACCATTAATAATAATAATAATAATAGATATTGTTATGAAAGTGTAATTTCACATCTTGATAATAAAGTATAATCGAGTTAGTAACCATGCCTTAATGCTTTACGGATAGACGGCCATGTATATATTGTTGGGACCGCCGAGTTGGCACCCAAGACAGTTAGAGTTACACTCTAAGGGACACAAGAAGAAACCAGGCAACCAGTCATTTCGATGGTTCATGTCTCAAAAATAGTCTTTTATTCGAGCTCGCAAGATTACATGACTATGACACGCCAGTGCTCATTCCAAGACTGCCTTTTACTCCAGTCAGCGTCCCAAGATACACTCCTCAACACTACTCTTAATTTCTTACAACATCAAAGCATCATTCATCACCTTCTTGTATACAATGACTGTATTCTACAGTGACCGTTACCAATGACCATTGTGGTCTGGTCTGGGGACAGAGAGTCTACTTGGGGGTGATAAACTCTAGGGGGCTCGTCCGTGGTAAGGGGAAAGGAAGAACCACAGATACAAACAATGTTTTCAGTTAATGTGTCCGCCCATAAGACTTGCCCTACCAACTTTCAAGTGGAGTCCCAATTTGCCTAACTCTGGGACCGTAACACTCTTCCCCCCTTTGAAAAAGAGTTATTGTCCGCAATATCAGAATGCGAGAGAGAAATGTGTTAACGATACATAGAATTTTTGACCCCAAAGAACCTTCCAATTATATGGAATTGTAAATAAATGTCAAATTATAACGAAATATATATATACTTTTTAAACATTGACGAACCTACCAAAAAAAGTTTTGAAAAAAAAACAAGGAACAGAAAAGAAGTAGTGACACAGTGACCTTAATACAAGAGAGACATATGTTTCATAAAAATCTATGCTAGCTCTGACAACAGATACGAAAATCTATTATACTAACTATTCTACGTACATGTATAAGCTTACGCATACTCACACTTCATGACATTTAACAAGGAACTGGAAAATGAAACAAAGAGCACTAACACCGGCTGAAGAAAAAAAAATGGCACGGAATCACATCTCCCCTATTGGAGACAGGAAACAAAATCACTTTAAAAACAGCATAATAATGACCACACCAAATGCATGATGGACAGTGCAGACAGGTGCCGACCGTCTATGGTCACCCGCCTACTAGAATTCTTTGTCTATTACTCAGACCAGAAGTCGGGCACAAACCATGCAGATGACGGAATTATGTAGCTGGACATTATCAAAATACATCTCAGAGTTATCTTCCCCAAGTTTATGAAGCAGGCACATGCCTCAAGTCTGACCTCATGTAACGTCCTATACTGTGCAGGCTCATGCCAAGGAGAGTGGAATAATATTAGCTACTCTGATTGGTCAGTGAACGCACCCCTTGTGGACTAATCAAATGCTCAATGCAGGGGAAAACATTGAGAAAGGAACAGGAGAGAGAGAAACAGAGGAGGGGAGCTAGAGGAAAGGAAGTGAGAGAAGCGGAGGGAACTGAGCGGTAAAATTAATGGGGAAACCCATTTCTCCGAAATAAAAACTCCAAGTATCCAACATGTGTCATGCGCATCAGTAACAACAGTTTGTATGTACATCCACAAAACGAGTAACTCTACACTGTAACAATGCTCGTGCCCAAGCTAAAACAAAATGAAACACATCAGCAAATTATAATAGTGCTGCTACAATAAAGAAAAGGATGGTTTTCAGCAAAGAGAGCAAAGGAGTGGAAGAACTGAACGAGAGATAGAAATACAAACAGAGTGTGATGAATTATTGAAGAATACATTGAAAAAATCCGAGGAAAGAAAGGAAACAAAAATGCATTCTTACAGCGTCCACCATCACATAACGCAACGATAATGGCCAGTCACAACAATCAGAGGCGGCAGACAAAAAAAAAAAATCCTCCAAACATCGTAAAACATTTGCCATGGCCCCTGTGACCCTTTGCAGTCCATTGACTGAGAGAGAAAAAAAATGTGTGCAGTGGGCACGCGAAGGGAGGGAGAGCCAATTAAACCAACGTGTTAGTTCTCCTTACAGTTCTCCATCACTCATAGTCTTTCTGCAGTACTTTGGCATGATCTAAGCTAAAACAAGGTTAGAATGTTGTTTATCAGAGCCGACTAATAATCATAAATCTATTTACAAGTATACACACAAATATAAGCTTAAATCAAATGAAATACTGCGAACCTCTACGTGTACTTGTACTTTGGGAACCCAATCTGGAAAGTTATTGCTAAGGCACGGCTTCAATCTGTCGTGGTGGACCACTTTTGGCTGAGACTTAATCTGTCTAATCACAAACAGCTGAACATTATTTATCTCTCTAGTAACAAATCGTTCAGTTTACGTGTTACGACAAATAAAGCAACTTCGGCCACTATCTAACAAATTTCGTACGACTAGGAACCAATTGCTGCCTGAAATTCAATCCAGTGAGGCGTCTTTTTCTGAGACGCAGGGCAATATAGCCTCCTTACACCCACAAAATTCGTTAAAAATCGGGAAAAGTTTTCAACTATTGCCAAACCGTGATCAACGGTGATCGATTAATGCGTATCTTCCAGAGTTTTGTGTGATCGGTATGAAAGACTTACCCTCCACTTAAACTGTGTAAACACTCCTCTCGCTATGTTTTCGATAAACTGTCGCTATATTCCTATATGTATGCTGTTACAAGTTGGATCATTGCTGCCTGAAAATTTCAGCTATGGCGACTTTGTGGGAGTCGCAGGGCAAGTTACCACTAACAACATACACATCTGAACAACAATGCGCATCATTGAATTATTCCTCTTATTCTTCATTTTAGGCACCTTCATCATCATCTTATTGACAACCCTGACCAGTGGGTTTCAATTTCATCTTCATCGTGCCAATTTCACCATATTTCATTTTTAACCTTTGGTATGCGCAAAATCTTCCATGCAGTTTCTACAGAATATCGAAAACTAACATAAACTGACAATATAGCACACAGTCATAGAATGAAAGGAACTCCACAAATGTTTGCTTGCATTAAAGATATGTGTGCAGTTAAGCTACAACACCAGGGTTGAGTGTATAATGATGTGAACATAATGACAATAACTTTTTGGTCCAAACAATAATTGACGGAGAATGAGCACATACAATACCAGTTCCCGAGTCAAATGTTAGACCTTCACGTGCCTGTATGAGGTATATTCTTGGCCCCAGTGTTCGATTCTTGACTATCTTGATTCTCTGTCGCACTCATAGTCGCTAGTAATGTGGATGGTCGTATATGATCGCTGCATCCTCGTTGCCATGGTGATATGTGCCGGGTCTATCCGATGTGCTCCCTGTCCAACAAAGATGTATCCTTAGTCGCGATGACGAAGTTATGATATGATCCGTCCATGTTCCTACCAGCGCCTGCCATACTCAGCAACCAGACTTGAAGTAGCTCAGCAGAAGTTGTTGTGATCATCGAACCCGTCGCCACTAGCTTGCCTCCATCAGTGCTATCTCCATGACTGACGTCCTCGCCTTGGATCATGAAATCCTTGATGACGAAGTTGAATTTGCTACCATCGTATCCAAATGCTTTCAAATGACTCCCAAGAGAGGAAGAGTTCTGTGTTGACTTTGGTAATGTTTTCCCAAGAAGGCCATGTCTCCCCATCTCCTTTTGTCTGATCACAGTGTCAGAGAAAACACTTGCGATAACCATTGATCCTTTTTCCGATAATTTCATTCGCTTGTGGGCATGGGCTGCTACAAGAGCTACTGATGCCATCAACAGTATGAGAGTTAGGGCCTTCATCGTGTTCAGTGTCCTTAACTTGAGAGTTATTTAGCAAATCTCATACTGGTAATCATAGTTCAAGCAAGTCGCCGGCTATTGCCTTGTCCTAGCTCCTCCCTTCCTCACAACATGCAAACTTGCCGTGTCGCTTCGATATGGCGTCTTCCCGAAATTAAATAATCACTGCTTTACCGCTGCCACCATTGTTGGGACCGCCGAGTTGGTACCCAAGACAGTTAGAGTTAAACTCTAGGGGACACAAGAAAAACCAGGCAACCAGTTACAAACAATGTTCTCAGTTAATATGTTCGCCCATAAGACTTGCCCTACCAACTTTCAAGTGGAGTCCCAATTTGCCTAACTCTGGGACCGTAACAATATGTACTGATACGGTCGATGGCCACCTAGGAATAGAATATGACTATATAGATCTATTATAGGACTAGATGGGCACTTGGCCATTAGACTCTCGTTTGAGGTTGTATGTTAGGAGTAAGGCAGGTTATTAAGTAGGGCCATGTTTGTCCTGAAATCCATCACTAACCTATAAGGAATATTAATTGATATGTGGCTAAAAAAGGAAAGTACCATAGGAGAGTACCACACAACTTGTCCTGCGGTATTTTGGGACGTACCACAGGGCAGTACCACAGGATAGTACCACAAGAAAGTACCACAGGATAGTACCACACGACTTCTCCTGTGGTATTTTGGGACATACCACAGGACAGTACCACAGGAATTGTCCTGTGGTATTTTGGGATGTACCACAGGACAGTACCACAGGGCAGTTCCACAGGACAGTACCACACGACTTGTCCTGTGGTATTTTGGGACGTACCACAGGACAGTACCACACGAATTGTCCTGTGGAATTTGGGACGTACCACAGGACAGCACCACAGGATATTACCACAGGACATTACCACAGGAACTGTCCTGTGGTATTTTGGGACATATAACCACAGGACAGTAACCACATTAACTAATCCTGTGATATTCCTGTGGTATGTGTCCCAAAATCCCACAGGAAGATCATAAAATGGTACTGTTCCACACAGAAGTACCACACAGCAAATTAAATGCGTAATATCACACAGTCGTGCCCCATAGCAATACCACACAACAATACCACACATATACAATAGGAAGTACCACAGAAAAATACCACAGGATATTTTTTTTCTTAACATTTTATACCAGAGGACTATCACATCAAGAGAATATCAAACAGCAGTACCACACAGGAGTACTACACAGGAAAATTGTAAGGCAGAATCAGCTGAAATCTATAACAAAAATATAAACAAAAAAGCACATATTAATATTCCTCAATTAATTGAAAGATGAGGTATGCTGTGAATTATAGCAATTAATTTGCCATTACTTAACCTGTCCTATACTCCTACAGTATTACCCATTTAGTGAAAGTGCTGATGTAAAGCATAAGAAATTTCATAAGGACTTCTGTGGTACTCCTGTGGTACTCCTGTGGTACTCTTGTCGTACAAATTTTTACATAGCTCATGAATATTCATAAAAAGCACTCTACATTTTAGAAAATACATAAATGACTTAAAAAGTAAAAGTATTAATGATGGGACTTACTTTGAACTTTATGAAAGATTGTCTAATCATGTTATGTTATTCCCAATATCATAGATATTGTTATGAAAGTGTAATTTCATATCTTGATAATAGAGTATAATCTAGTAAGTAACCATGCCTTAATGCTTTACGAATAGACGGCCATATGTATATGTACTGATACGGTCGATGGCTACCTAGGTATAGGATATGACTAAATAGATCTATTATAAGACTAAAATGGCACTTGGCCATTAGACTCTCGTATGAGGTTATATGTTAGGAGTAGGACAGGTTATTAAGTAGGGCTATGTTTGTCCTGAAATCCATCACTCACCTATCAGGAATATTCCTTGATATGTGGCTAAAATTCTCCCAGATTTTTTTTTTTCGATCCATCCTCTGTGGTACTCTCCTGTGGTACCATGGTAGTGCTGTGTGGTACTGCCCTGTGGTAATACTGTAGTCATGATCGACCTGTGGTACTGTCCCAAAATACCACAGGACAGTTCCTGTGGTACTGCCCTGTGGTATGTCCCAAAATACCACAGGACAAGTCGTGTGGTACTATCCTGTGGTACTTTCCTGTGGTACTGTCCTGTGGTACTGCCCTGTGGTATGTCCCAAAATACCACAGGAATTCCTGTGGTACTGTCCTGTGGTACTGTTCTGTGGTACCGGTCCTGTGGTACTGTCCTGTGGTACTGTTCTGTGGTACCGGTCCTGTGGTACTTTCCTGTGGTATTGCCCTGTGGTACGTCCCAAAATACCACAGGAATTCCTGTGGTACTGTCATGTGGTACGTCCCAAAATACCACAGGACAATTCCTGTGGTACTGTCCTGTGGTACTGTTCTGTGGTACCGGTCCTGTGGTACTTTCCTGTGGTACTTCCCTGTACTATGTCCCAAAATACCACAGGAATTCCTGTGGTACTGTCCTGTGGTACTGTTCTGTGGTACCGGTCCTGTGGTACTTTCCTGTGGTGTTGCCCTGTGGTACGTCCCAAAATACCACAGGAATTCCTGTGGTACTGTCCAGTGGTACGTCCCAAAATACCACAGGACAATTCCTGTGGTACTGTCCTGTGGTACTTTCCTGTGGTACTGTCCTCTGGTACTTTCCTGTGGTACTGTCCTGTGGTACTCTTCTTTGGTACCGGTCCTGTCGTACTTTCCTGTGGTACTGCCCTGTGGTATTTCCCAAAATACCACAGGAATTCCTGTGGTACTGTCCTGTGGTACTGTTCTGTGGTACCGGTCCCGACGTGGTACTTTCCTGTGGTATTGCCCTGTGGTACGTCCCAAAATACCACAGGAATTCCTGTGGTACTGTCCAGTGGTATGTCCCAAAATACCACAGGACAATTCCTGTGGTACTGTCCTGTGGTACTTTCTTGTGGTACTGTCCTCTGGTACTTTCCTGTGGTACTGTCCTCTGGTACTTTCCTGTGGTACTGTCCTGTGGTACCTTCCCGTGGTAATTACCACAGGAGTACCACACGACTTTTTCGTAAGGCTCCCCCCCCCACACACACACACATTGATTTTATTCAGCTGAAAAGGGTCACGGCTATCATTCTTTTGCAATCGGAAGTAGTACTCATCAGAGACATCCAAAGCACTAAAGCCAGTTATTTCATCCTGCACGGGGCCCCAGACAGGTAGCCCCAAAGTGCCCCCTACACACACACTCACACATACACACACACACACACACCAAAAAAAAAAAAAACAAACAAACACACACACACATATTGGTTTTATTCAGCCGAAAGGGTCACGGCTAATTTCTTTTGCAATGGAAGTTAAAGTAGTACCCATCGGATATCCAAAATAACAAAGTCAGATATTTTATCCTGCACGGGGCCCAAGACAGTAGCTCCAAAGTGTTTTGCTTTATTCTCTTTATTGTTTGCATCTCTTCTCCTTCATAGATATGCGCTCCTTCGTCTTCATTTTCGCGACAACAACAACGTCATCCTCATCATCACCAGTTTTGCTGTTCTGGCAAACATTTTCCAGCGTATCGGCTACGTTCGATTTTAGAGCGGCGAGAGCGGAAGACATGCGTAATTGAGTCTGGGAAAGCGTAGGAACAGTGTATGAAAGCGGCCAACAGCGTTATCGAAGCAGGAATGAAGAGTCGTAGGAACAGGCCTTGATTTTATACGAGAGCAGAGAACTTAGTGAGAGCGTCGTTAAAGCGGTTAAGCGGGAAGGTCGAGCTTTGATCAAGAAAGCGGCGCAGCAGCGGGACCACGTCGGTGTCTAGTTTAGACTACTTCCCGTTCTTGTGCCGCTGTTACTACGGTCAGAAAAACCTGATATTGTTACGCTCATCCCGCGGTATTTACACTGTCACTGCTCTCTCCCCGTTTGAGCTACGATTCAAAATAGGTCAATCTTGATGGGGAGATGGGGAAGAAATTTTGAACCAGTTCAAAATTTCTTCCCGATCTGTAAAATTGCCAGATCCAACCCCATCACCCAAACGCTGCTGCTACGATGCTCCCGGTCCCCGTACACTTTTGCCGCTCTCTCCCGGTCTGACAGATTGAATAGATCGGGATGCAGATTTTGATAGTGGAATTACATGTGGGGACACTTTTAGGAACACTCCGTGGGGTCCCATACAGCTATAAACTGGTTTCGGTGTTTTTGATACCTCGTTGAGTACTTCTTCCATTGCAAAAGAAATTATAGCAGTGATTCTTTTCACTTAGAATAAAATAATACGGAGCACTTTCCAGCTACTGGCTGGGGGCCCCTTAAAGAATAAAAATGACTGGATGGGTTTGTGTTTTACGTATCTCAGCTGTTAATTCCACTGCCAAGGAAAATAGGCATACCAAGTACATGACTCTTTTCACCTAAAAACACTTAATTCATATGGGGTGGGAATACCTTGGAGCTATACCTGTCAAGGGCCTTGCATCCGGGCCAATTTCGCACCTCTTTTAATCGAATTCTTTAAAGTTGAACCAAATTTAGCAAAAGTTTCGCCTAGATGACATGGTATTTCAATGTCGTTTCATTTCATTTCATTTCATTTTTATTTCATTTCCGGCCAAAGCATATAATATAACAATTTCATATAAACAAATTAAGTACAATGTAACTATTACATTTCCAAATGAAATTTAGGTACAGGCCCGTAGCCAGGGGGGTGCGTCGGGTGCGTACGCACCCCCCAAATTCTGAAAGGTCCACTTTTTCATAATAACGGTTTTTAGCAATTCTCAAGATAACAATCCAAATAAATATAAAGACACATTATATGCTACGTAAATGTGGAAGAGTACGTTTAACAATGTTAAAAATAATTGTACGAAACCCTTTTGTTGTATGAACCATCGAATCGTCCCCATGCACACAAACACAAATGTTATGTATCAATATGCGCGAGCTATTATTATATTGGCACTGCATGCCATGGCCCTTGGCGCGTGTGACCGGTGGTTTTTTTTTTTTTTTTTTTTTTTTTTTCCACTGGCCGCCCGAGTACGTGCGATTCGTGGATGACATTGAGGTTGACACTTGCATTTTTTCACAGGAACAGAGGTAAGTGGATGAAAATCTAATAGCCTCAAGTTTACATATATGATAAAAATTAAAGAAATTTCCTCGAAATTATTATAATCGAAAACCTGAGACTTTTTATATCTACGTCTCACAAAGATATAGTAGGAAAAGCCTGAATATTGCAAGAGCTCCGGAGTAAAAACAGTCAGTGAAAAACCCTATGTATGATAGCATTGTGAGAGCGTTAGACTGCATTGTGACGCATCGTTATTTAATTTACATTCTTTATTGATATATTTTCATAAATATCTCAGGTAATGAGTCGGATTGGATTACAATTCTCACTTACAGATTTGTAGAAGTCTGAGTCAACAGTATCACACAGTACTTCAAGACGTATTATAGTACAAACGATTTCTTGAGCCTGCACCGTTTCAGGCTCTGTTCTGGATACGGTGGTAGAAACTCATTCTTTTTTGTTGTTTATTTTATCATTATTTACTAATCTCTTTTCTAACTTACAGGTAGCGGATTTCTTTGCAGGCCAAATTCGGAAATTTAGTGTTGATTATTACTTATACATTTTCTCATGTTGTGACAGTTCTATTGGTTCTCATTTTAAAGTGAGCCAAAACCTATGAACATGTTCACTTATAATTTCCAAAGAGTATTATGCAGGCACGCAAACTCATTTTAGTTGTATTTCATTTAAATGTAATGGGTAAGAGGGTATGAGAGAGAATGGATAGTTCTGAGCTATGAAGTAAAATAGTAAAGTAAAAAGATTTTCAGATAGTATTACAAAAGAAACTCATTCTTTTTTGTTTGTTTATTTTATCATTATTTACTTGTCTCTCTTCTAACTTAAAGGTAGTAGATCTCTTTGCAGCCCAAATTCGAAAATGCCTAGAGACAGCTAGTAACCAAATATGCTACTATAATTTAATAAATAAGAAATAACCATTCCAGTATGTATCTTAGTGTGCACAGTAAGACAGATCAAATCAAATAGGAAAACATCTGAGCACTAAGCCTGAGGTCTGAATTTGCACTCAACTTCTTCCAATGGCTAACGGATGTTTAATTTTTGAATTTCACTGACCTCCAAATTTCACAAAGAAAACCTTCTTAGCATGATGGTTAATATGACATTACTTACTTGACTGATATTGGAGATGTTTGCGAATCGGATCTACTACCTTTAATATTATTAAATCTAAAGTGATTATTTGAGAGTTCGGAAATGCTGGAAATATCCTACCAGAAGGAGGCAAAAATAAATGGTTCACATTTACAATTCATTTTGTTTTAAAAATTTTCTTATTTATTTTCGTTTTTGACAAACTCGTATACCAACGGCTGATATACTGTATAGTAAAGTGAATGTTTCATCTTCCAAACGGCATCCAATGGGATGGAAAACTCCAACTGAAAGGTGGACACCGTGACCATACTCGCTAAAGAAAACGCGTAATAGGGGTCGTTTTTTCTCACGGATTAGATGGAAAGTGTGATGTACGAGCGTTTATAATCAAAGGGTATCAAAAAGGCCGAAATTTGGGAAAATGGTATATTGTTCAATCATGATGAAGTACTTCTTTATGGTGCAGGAAACATTTAAGGAATACTTGTTTTTAAGGCCCGAAAAAATCATATGATCATTACTCGTTTAGGGGCCATTTTGAAAGTCCATGTATGAGCATGGTGTCCACCTTTTAATTGTCGCTACCCCTCCCGGGACAGTATCAAAGGACCGATTTGTTAATTAACGCAATCCCCCCTTCCTTTAAAAATCCTGGCTTCAGGCCTGCTAACGCGGGGGTATACAATAGAAAAAATAAAAGTTAAAACAACACCAGGAAAATCACTATTCTCGATTTTGCGGCGCGCTACGCGCGCAGAGTCTCGAACACAATTAAACTTTGCAACTTCCTGGCAAAATGAGTTTTTACTATAGATGAAATACCGTCACGCGATTGCATGCAACAGACAAAAATACAAATTTCCTCGAGACTTTAAAACGTCATTAAAACAGTCAAAATTCACAATTTGCGGCGCGCTTCGCGCGCAAATACTTATACAACTTTTGTATTTCGGTTGTCCAAAGAATATATATATATATATATATATATATATATATATATATATAATTGTGTGTGTGTGTGTGTGTGATCATTGGTATTTGTACCGAAGGTCCGTTTTTTTTTAGTGAAAGCACCCCCCCTTGAAAAATCCTGGCTACGGGCCTGTGGTACACGTCATTTGTTTACATGAATCAATAAACATACTAGTTGAAGAAATACATGGGCAAAATGTGACTGAATCATAAGAAAGAAAAGGTGGGAAATAGAGGGGACTGCTAAAAAGCCAAACTTGTAGAATGCAGTCCCCTCGTGAGTCGTGAAAATTATAGTAATAATGCAACAAGACAATTTGACATAGTCATAATCTCTTCATTCAAATTCATTTTAAAACATTCACATCATTACCTGTAACCTTATTCTAAATAACACTTTTTCAACTGAAATCCATATATAGGACAAGCACCATTCCACTATCCGTTCATTCATAAATTCATAATGATATAGTCACGTGATCACATACTGCGCTCGTTCATTCAAATTGATTTCTGGCCATCTAATTTAACATGTTCTGCAGTCAATTTAAACAGATATGTGCATGCTTGACCTCTTTCCTTATTTTCTTCCATCGTATATAGTTATTGTTTTGTAAGCATCGTAACATTTCATGTTTTCGTATTCGTTTAAGAGACTTTGACACCAGTTTTTTTTTACGTGCTTTTTGAATCCGAAGAAGTGAGAAGCCACAAATTATCTGTCCGTTACGAGCGCTTTATTACGAGCGGTCGGCCAGTTCCAGGAAGTCAAGGTTATGATCCTCAAATGTGTTTTTTTTTTTAAACAATTCTTTCTATGTCTTCTAGAGATATACGTCTGTATCTGTTGTGCTGTCATGACTATAACAAATGAAGTTAATCTGCATTACTGGTACACGTATGGGCCTTACATACAGAGCGTTACAGAACAACCAAATCCAGTTATACTAGATAAGAAATATGATACTTTTACTGCTTTATAACAGTAATTTATAGATGAAACGAAAACACACATAGAAAGACACGTTAAAATGATCTGAAACAAAGAAATAGCATGACTTGATATTTGAATGAACACGTTTGGAATTTGACTGTCTTTCGCGAAATTTAATGACTGAAATACCCTTTTCGGCAAGTCAAGGCGAATTTGAATGAACGTAGGGTACCAGCCAATTTGAATACCCATTTTACGAATTCGAACCTTCTATCAAATGAACCGACAGAAGTGCGAAATTGGCTGGGAAAACCTAACTGGCTTTGATGTTTTGGATATCTATGATGTAAACTAAGGCCTACTTCGATTGTAAAAGAAAAACAACTATGACTCTTTTCAGCTAAATGATGTCATAATAATTATGTGGGGGAGGGGCACTTTATGGCTACTGTGGGCCCAGTACAGGATGAAATGACTGGTTTTCGTAATATTATGGTTGTGCACTATACAGAAATATGCTTCCTTTGCAAATTTCTTGGGTGTTTTGCTATTGTAACCTGAGGACCCCGTATACAGGATAAGATGACTTGCTTTGGTGTTTGTGATATCTCTGTTCAGTAGGCCCTGATATTTACGTTACAAAAGAATTTGTAAGACCATCTTCAGCTGATTCACAGTACATGTATAATGGATGGGACACTGTGGAGCTACTGTCTGGGGCTCTGTACAGGATAAAATAACTGGCCTTGGTGTGTTGAATATCTGTGATAGGTACTTCTTCCAGTGCAAAAGAAATTACCCGTGTTTGGGGCTATACTGCCTTGGGCCCCGTACAGGATAAAATAACTGGCTTTGGTATTTTGGATAGTATATCTCTGATGGGTACTACTTCCATTGCAAAAGAAATTAGCCGTGACCCTTTTCAGCTGAATGAAACTAATGTGTGTGTGTGTGTGTGTGTGTGTGTGTGTGTGTGTATGTGGAGAGGGGGAGGGGGAGGCATTTTGGGGCTACTGTCTGGGGCCCCGTACAGGATAAAATAACTGGCTTTGGTGCTTTGGATATCTCTGATGGGTACTATATATACTTCCATTGCGAAAGAAATTAGCCGTGACCCTTTTTTGGTTGAATGAAACTAATGTTTGTTTGTGTGTGTGTGTGTGTGTGTGTGTGTGTAGGGGTGCACTTTGGGGCTACTGTCTGGGGCCCCGTAATAACTGGCTTTAGTGTTTTGGATATCTCTGATGAGTATGCCTACCACTGCCGATTGCAAAAAAAAAAGTAGCCATTACCCTTTTCAGCTGAATGAAATCAATGTGTCTGTGTGTGTGTGGGGGGGGGGGGCAATTTAGGGCTACTGACTGGGGCCCCGTGCAGGATAAAATAGCTGGCTTTGGTATTTATGATGTCTCTGATGGGTACAAAGGGATCACAGAATGTGTACCACGAAGCTCAGGTTTTGGCTGATGAGACAAAACAACGACAAAACCCCTTTACAAGCATTAATTGTTTCGTAAGATGGACTGTGTTCTATAATGTTTGAATTACAAAATCAATGTCAGTTTTCCAGGATATTTATAAAATATCCGGCACCTCAATCCAAAGCTCTAAAAATTTCTTGATTTCAATCAATAATCTGCGTTAAAGATAAATCATAATTTTGACATAATCTTGAACAATATTCAAAGAATATTACTCAATATTAACGAACGATAAGTTTGTTTTCCTATATATATATATATATATATTTAAAGATTTGTTCGCATTAATCCATCAGGATTTCGCAGATCTAAGCTCTCTTTTCTTTATAGGTCTTAAAGGACAAGTCCACCTTCACATACATGCGGATTGAGTAAATGCAGCACTTTTAGTAGTACACATCAGTGAAAGTTGGGGGGAAATTGGACAAATAAGGCCGTTCAAAAGTTATGAATTTTGTAAGTTTCTGCGCGGTCACTTCTGGATGAGAAGATCACGATAAAAGGAAAATATAAAGAGAATTTCACAGAATTCCTTTTTTTTTTCTTGAAGAAAAGTGCACACTCCCTCAATTCGTCACTGACGTATGTTAAGGGCACCCGCCTGCCTTCTAAATGTCAAATGGTCTTTTCTTATGCGAGAAAAGTGAAAATATGTGGATTTTTTTTTATTTATTTACTCTACATCGTTGTACACATGCGACATCACAAGCTGTTGTAATCTTCTCATCCAGCTGTGACTTAGCAGAAACTTCAGAAATTCACAACTTTTGAACTGATTGTCTCATTTTCCTCAAACTCTCACTGATGTGTTCGAAAAAACTACAGGCAACATTGCCTCCACTTGGAGGGTCATAAAGGGTGTTTTAGGCAATCAAGGCAATACTTCTGCCCCAGAGAAAATCGTAGAAAATGGACAAGAAATTACTTCTCCCGATGACATTGCAAACTCTTTCAATACCTATTTTGCAAATGTTGGACGTAACCAGGCTAAAAAGATAGATAGGAATTGCTTGAATTTTAGGGAATATCTGAAAGGCCCTTCAGAATGTTCAGTCTCTTGCAGCCTACTGACTGCATTGAAATTCTTGAAATAGTTACTGCATTCAAATCTAGCCACTCTTGTGGACATGATGAAATAAGTACATATTTATTGAAACAGGTCATTGGCTCAATCATCACCCCACTTGTTCATATTTGTAATCTCTCTCTGGTGACTGGAGTATTTCCTTCCTCATTTAAGTTAGCCAAAGTAATCCCGATCCACAAAAAAGATGACAGAATGTTAATCTCGAATTACAGACCAATTTCAATTTGACCTGCCTTTTCTAAAATTTTAAAGAGAATCGTATATAACAGGCTCTATGATTTCTTGGAGAAACGTAACTCTCTAAATCCTGAACAGTATATGGATTTCGGAGGTCTCATTCAACTGACCATGCCCTTTTGAAATTTTATGATTGTGTCTCTAGTGCTCTAGCTGCGCGTGAGCATGTTATTGGTGTGTTTATGGATCTTAATAAGGCATTTGACACACTTGACCATTCGATCCTCCTGTCTAAGCTCTGTCACTATGGTGTAAGGGGTGTGGCTTATCAGTGGTTTTCTAGCTACTTGTCAATGACAGCTGAATGAAAAGACAGTTTACTCACTGCAACTCTGTTAATTCTGACATTCTGTATCTAAAATGCGGTGTTCCACATGGATCCATTCTAGGCCCATTTTTATTTCTCATTCATATAAATGACATTTGTGATGTTTCCACAATCTTGACCTACACCTTAGTTGCTGATGATACAAGTGTTTTCTTATCTTATCGTGACGTTCGAACCCTTGAACTCACTATTAATTCAGAATTACCAAAGCTAACATCATGGTTCAGAAGTAACATACTATCTCTTAATGTGCAAAAGACTAATTTCATTCACTTTAAAGGGAGGAAATGCTCAGGTGCTCAAGAAATTAATGTCAATCTAGATGGTACCCGCATTGAAAGGAAAACATGTACAAAGTTCCTTGGCGTATATATTAATGATAAACTTAATTGGAGTGACCATGTGAATCATATCGCTACACCGATATCCCGCAATATTGGTATATTATATAAAGTAAAATGTTTTGTTCCAGACAAAGTGCTCTGATGTTATATAACACTCTTATCTTACCTTATATTTCGTATTGTAATATTCTGTGGGCAACGTCAAAGAGTTTGACAGATAATATCCTTTTGCTGCAAAAGAAAGCTGTTCGTATATGTACAGGGTCTGGTTTCCTAGAACATGCAGACCCATTGTTCTTGAAATTAAAATGTTTAAAAGTAGATGATAAACATTTCCTACAGACTGCCCTCTTCATGTTTCGTTCTAAGCAAGACCTATTACCTGTCTCTTTTTCGACAATGTTTCAACTTAACAGTGCAGTTCACTCGTATCCCACGAGACAAGCATCAGATATACATTTAGTGAACCCTGGTACTGCACTAGCCTATAAATCAATCAGACATAGCGGTCCTGATGTCTGGAATGCGCTACCTCAGCATGTTCGTAATTTACAAAAAATAGTTACTTTCAAAAGGTCGATCAAACATTATTATTCTATTATCAGCTTCACGCTGAACTCCTGGGTACTATTAACTATTAATCTTGCTGTGATCATTATGTTTCCCCTGAAATCGACATTTGAATGGGATTTATGAGAAATTTAATCAGTATAATTTGCTTATAATGACTTGACACTTTAAACTTTTTTTTTTGTTCTCTCTTGTCAATGTCCGACAGGACAAATAGGCACCACACATGCATTTCTTCTTTCCCCCCTCATGTTCCTCTCTTTGTAAATACCACCCCCCCCCCAACTCATCATTTAAACTATTTGCAAGCATACAGATTGTGTGCACGGGGGTTGCAACGATTTTCAAGCTTTAAGCTTATGTTGCAATTCCTTTGCGTGTTCGTTACCTTGAATAATGTAGCTCTCTTAGAGTTGTATACTATTTCTCTAACTGCTTCTTATCAATGTATACTTATCGTATATATTCTGTCTTGGCTATATGAGATGTACTTGCATACATTTCGTATGCACTCCTATTTTGTGAACACGCATGAAATCTTGAATAGATAAATTGAAAATTGAAATTGAATAATATTGCTGCTTTCACTCAATTCAAAATTGTCTATATGAAGGTGGACTTGTAATTTAATGCATGTCAGATAACATCTATCCCATTCTTAAATTTCGTTCAAGTGATGCAAATCATAATTACACTATTGTTTAATCGACACTTGGAAAAACGAAGGCACCTTTTTGCGTAGGAATTAACATTAATAGACACATAAATAAATGAATAAATAATCAGATAAACATAGAAATATATAATGAATGAATAAACAAATGAATGAATAAATAAATAAATAAATGAATAAACGCACTGTCTTATCCGGTTGTTTATGTTATTATATCATTTTGTCGCCTCGCAGTTTCGTCAGTCCTCGTATCTAGGCCTACCTGAGTACTGTATAAGCTGTTATTTTTTCGCGTTCAGATAGTTTCGCGAATAAGGAGGTCATTGTTTAAATATGATAAAGTTATGTTTCTTTTCTTTATTCGGACATCCCAAGTAAAAAATAACACAAAGCAATGAAAATGACTATAACCGTCGATATCATGGAATAATGACACATCGAATAATTTTATTGAATGCGAAATATAGTAAAACATAATAGCAATTAGAATGCCGAAAGTAATGCAACTGGCGACATAGTGGAAAAATTACACATTGAATTATAATAACAAAAAGAGCCTGGTATAATAGCGTGCGTTGATCCCCCTTTTTTTTTTATTCTAACATGTTATTTTGTCTGAAAACGGCAAAGCCCTCGTTTTTCCAAGTTTCTATTAAGCAAATGTGATTACTATTCGCATCACTTGAACGAAACTTAGACCTCAGATTCAGAGTCGTTTACTGATCCAAAATTAACTCTTGTATAATTATTTTTAGTTTCCATGGTGCCTGTACACGGTGCAACACACTGCATTTTTGATGATGTATACACATAGCACTCTGCAAATTAGATGTGTAATCGTAGTTGTGTAAAATATTCTTACACACCTTATCACAATCCACTGGTATGTATGAACCACGCAATGTTATTTAAAGTCGGTGCACAATTCTAGTTATGTATATTTTTACATAATGTTTTGTGTATTGGTTATCACACACCAGTTGTGAAATCATGGTTACACAACGAGTTTTTGTATTATTCTCATAATGTTTCAAACATCTGTTGTGTGCAAAGTACTGTGTGTACACGAGCTCCAAGGCTTTCGGTATTGGCACTGATTCCACCTTTTTTAATTTTTGATTTGATCTATTTCCGCATTCAATCAAATACAAGTTGAATGCAATAGAATAGGAGGTGCAGTGATATAAAACGATAATATAACAGTACACAAATAGATACACATAAGCAATAACATTGAGCGGTAAAAATACACAGATACACGAAATAGAATATACAATATTTTTTCTTTTTGGGTAAATAACAGAGACAATCGAATGCAGGAGACCGCCAACCACGAGCAATTAAGCTTGAAATGGATAGGGCCTCATAAAAAGACTATCCGCCGACATAACTCTCTTGGAAGAAATTAAGTGCTCGGGTATGTGCAGTGCAGTTGCAGATGTGGGTGTAAAATGCAAGGGATGCAAAGGAAGAAATGCAAAGGAAGAAAATAGAGATTGAATAAAAATAACAATCATTAAAAAAAAATCTTAACGTAATGAATTAATGAATTGGGAGGATAAGATTGTATCAAATACCGCTTTAGTGAAGCTTTGAAATAATAAATAGTTGAACAAGACTTTCTGTTGTCCGAAAGGGATTACCTTTCCAGGGTATAAGTAGCTTGGATTTTACGAGCTGATTCATTACTTTTTTAAAAGTCTCTGATCAAATAGAGAGAGAAAAGAAGAAGAAGAAGCTTGTTGGACTCCACTGACACAGATGAGGGGAATTTTAAACAAATGCTCCATTTTCTGCCTTCTCTTTTCGCATCGATCGTTAAATTCGCCGTGAGCCTGGTGCGATCTTTAATATCAGAGGTGAACATACTGCCGAGAAGTAAATAGCGAAATTCAAATGTAGACTCTATAAAGAATTCTGATTTATTATTTTAGTTCAGTTCAAGTCAGTTCATTTTTTTTTCACAATGAAATAATATGAAAATATAAATCTCACTTTCTTCAGTGGCAACAGTGACAAAAACGATTCATATAAATTCATACAAGGAAAGCAATTATTGAAAACTTACACTAAGGATACATTGGTAAAGTAACAAAAGTGACATAATTATCAAAATGCATTATGTAAAAAGAACGTCTTTTATAAAATGTATTTATTTTAGAGCACATGCACACATGATTAAGGCAAACAATATTTCTTACAGTACTTTACACTTTTTATAGTGTGTTAAAAATGGCGTAGATTTCCTATACCATTAAAGGTGAAATCCAGTCCAAATATAATTTAGTCTGATAAAAAAGACTGAAAACTTACGAGTTCAACGGTAAAAAATTGAATGAAATCGGATGAAAGATAAGGCAGTTATGACATTTTGAAGTTTTGCTGATTTCTGCCAAACAGTTCTTGTTCAATGGAGATGAATATTCAAATAAGTGATCTAACCATGTCTTACCCTTATAATTTTCCACTGATGGTGTACAAAAAAAAAAATTAAAATTCAATGTCACTGCCATTGAAATCTGAAACATGATGTTATTCCTGGTTGAATGGTAAACGCATAAGTGCGTCTGAATGAAAAACTAGAAATGTAAAAAGTTTAGTTTTCGTTACTAGGTTTGTTAAGAAGAAAAACATGTTCATATATATAGGGACCTATACATTACATGCTCTGCTTTTTAGTAGGTCCCCCACATTTCATGTTTGTAAAATTGTCTCCACTTGTATTCTTTGTAATTACGACGCAATGTCCAGTCTTATGTTCAATCGATTGTATCATGTTATTTGTGTTTGGGATGTGGAACAATAAAATCAAATCAAAAAATCATATGGCAAGTTGTGTGTGTGTGTGTGTGGGGGGGGGGTGTGACATGCTCGCTTTGCCATTTGCATATTCATATTGATCGTTCAAGAACTGTTTCCTGAAAATTAACGAAACTTCACAATTTCATGGCTGTCTTATTTTTCACCCGATTTCGATCAAATTTTTATTGATGAACTTTTATTTTACTCTCTCTTATCAGACTATCTTGAATTTGAACTGGATTTTCCATTTAAATTGTATTAGTTCCAAAAACACAACTACTCCGTACACAACCATTTACCAAACAATTTATGTAAAATATTACACAATGTTATTTAATGACAACTTAACAACCCTTATCATATACACCGCAAATTCTTACACAATGACAAGCACTGGAAACTACAACATCATGACGACAAGACGGAGACGGTTACCAACAATAATACCTATCGGAACAATTGCATGACTTAAGTAACCCGTATCATATACTTATGGCCACAAGCCATCTAGAAATTATTCGTTTACGAGAGTGATAACTCTTACAGACATTAACATGTGAAATATGTGGTAGACAGATTTCTACGGTCTAATATCTATTACTATCATCTACGGAATAAAAAGAAAAATCACCACAGTAATCCATAACCTGTGGTCGCTATTCCACTTTAATGTATCAGGTAAGATGAATCAAATATGATATTTATAACACCAAGACGACACAACATTGCATGTACAAAAACGTAATACTGTGCATGGACATCGTGTTTGCCGTGTTGAACATTATAACGACACTAGAATATACAGAATCAAAATAAGAAATACTCTGTTTCATTTTGTTAAGTTCGTGTTGAAATGGTGCTCAATTCTCCATCTTTAGCACAGGAGGACATAACAAAAATGTAACACCGGTCAACGAAGATAACATTATTAGACACGTATTCCATAATGTATAAAAACTTGTCAAACCACAATAAACGTTCAGCGAAAAAAAAAATGCCACGGATTTCACAGAAAATGGCTTTTTATCGTTATGGACGTTTAGACTGTTAGAATATATCGGCCACAGATTCATACAATCTCTCATCCAAGTTCTGGAGTGACAGGTATTCCTGGAAAGAACAAAATAAGCACAGTTAAGTGGAAATAATTTCATTTTAGTCTAAAATCATCTTCATTCTGTGATCTATTAACCTTTGATGTATGATGATATCTAAAATAATTAAGAAATATGAAAGTGTTCAAATGTTTTCATTGTAATAATGACATAGTATTACATTAACCTTTTCTAAAATCAGCTTTACTTAACACTATTTAATTATCGTGTATAATTAATACGGTTCTACAAATTATATGTTTACTATTATCAAATTTTACGCTAATTATCTATTTTAAATCAAAATGATGTTTTATAATGTAAGATAGGAAGCACAGTCATGTGCAAGTACAACCCACCTTGGATTATGTAATCACATAATAAATTAACAGTGTTTGATTATACACTTATCTTTTATGACGAATGCATAGTGAAAATACTCCTGTAATGTTTGGCTCACTTGCATTTATGCAGCATAATTGTTATTTGATTGGTAAATTTCGTCTGGATTTGACATGGTACCTTTTTTTATGTTCGTCTTTGTCGTGTTATGGTGAGTTGAATTTTTCTTTCTGCCTTCTCTTTCCTTTTGTCCGGGCAGCGTATTTTTTTATTTACACGCAAGCCTGTGGCTTTTGGCAATTAAATTCAATGAAACCGCTCCTGATGCGTCTATGCTTACTCCGCTCGGGTTGTGTGTTGCGAAGAGTTCTGTGAGTATAACAATACACTGTACCCTCCGCTCGCGACGATTCGATTCGTACACGTGCATCAGTGAGTGTGTGCACGCGCTGTGAAAGTTTGGCTCGCCGTGGTAGACCCTCAACCAATTACTATACATGTAGTAGTACATGTATAAATACGTATAAAAACGGGTGAGAGTGCGAAAAACAAGACAATACAAAACAAAACAAAAAATCTGACAAGAAGGAGAGGGGGAGAGAGGGAATCATAAGGAAAGAAATAAAAAAAAGCAATGAATATTCTGTGATATCTCATCAATCATGCACAACAGTGATCAATATTATTGCGGGTTCCGAGTCCATGGAAGACCACAACTTTATTGGTGTATGATGGGGATGAGTAGGCTCCTAATGGGCTACAGCGACCAAAGTTTATATAGTATATATAGTCTATAAGTCCAAACATGTTGCGAATTCACGTATTGGCTACAATATAATTATGTGGGGGAGGGAGGGGGGGGGGAGCCGAAGGTGAAGCCAATCCTGCCCGACCCCTCCCCACCCCCCCCCCCCCACCGATATTGAAACGCATATCGACCAATAGGCTTACACAATGTCATGACGAGTAATGTATAATATAACACTTTTTCGATCTCCGTTGATTGGTGATTGAAATATTGACAGGAAAGATTGAAGGGAAAAGGAGTGGAGAAGAAGCGCATGGATGGAAAGCTTGAAGGGAGAGTAGTTGAAAGTTATGGAATAGGCTATACAATGGTACATGTACATGCATAAGAGTTGTGAAATAACATGATCGCTTAAATCTATATACATTATGTACATGTATTTATTTCTCAGCCTCCAACCCCCTCTGTTATATCTGTTGCTATTAAAGGCCCTAAATTTATCTTCATACTGATGGTATATTATTTTGTTTCTCAAACCTGCCCCTCTTTTCTTCATGCTACTTTCAAAGACTCACTCTTCATATTCATTTTCCGACCTCTCTCGACTTCCTCCTTTTTCAAATGCAAGACTGGTGTATTTTTTCCCTTCCTCGATCACTGCTTGAATTCTCATACAATTTATGTGTTTCTCATACTCTCTCTGTCTCTCCCCTTCTCTCTTTCTCATTTTAAAACTTTATAATGTTTGTTTACAAGATCACTTTCTATAACTCTCTACATTGATCAGTTTGTCTAGAAACATGCAGTCACGTGCAAATTATGTACGAAGGAAAATTACACCACTATTGCAGGAATTCATTATGCATTTTATGCACTTCTTTGTGTTCAAGCACTTTTTTTTCATGAAGGTATACTGAGTATACAGATGTAATCTGATCCTCCAATATCCAGGAAGTATTGTAATACAAACTAGATTAGAACTATCATAAAATGTTGTACTTTAACACAGTTACTGACATTTGCCACATCTCAAGTAAAGTGCTCAAAACCTGAGTAAGCAAGTAAATGAATCAACAATTTCTATGATTTTCATTACGAATGCTGTTACCATGGCAACACAATGTTTAACATTAAGAAAAAAATGAAGTTTGCACAGCTCTATATCATAGCTGTCACATGTGCAAAATTTCAAGTCAAATGCTCAAAAACTGAGGGAGTTAAAGGACAAGATCACCCTCATAGACATGTGGGTTGAGTGAACACAGCAATATTAGTAGAGCTGCTGGATTAATTAATGATTAAATCATAACTTTTGAACGGATTGTCCGATTTTCCTCAAACTCTCAATGATGTGCTGCACATCATTGAGAGTTTGAGGAAAATCGGACAATCCGTTCAAAAGTTATGAATTTTTGAAGTTTCTGCTCACTCAAGGCTGGATGAGAAGACTACTATAGCTTGTGATGTCACATGAGTACAACGATATAAAGAAAGAATAAAGAAAATTTGACATATTTTCACTTTTTTCGCATAACAAAAGAACACTTGACTTCTCCCTTTCAGAAGGCAGGGGGAATAATATCACCCTTAAAGGGACTGTACAGTACTGGTTGAGATGGGGATTCATGTTTTGAACATTCCTAAGTGAGATAATGAAAAGACTCTTATGAAATATGAAAGAGCATGTAATTTTAAGAAGGATTCAACGTTTATTTGATGAAAATCGGTTTTCAAATGGCTGAGATATCAAAAAAGTGACAGTAATAAAAGGCGACATGCCACAACTTTATTAGGATCTCTTTGTTTCACCTTGTTTTTGGATATCTCAGCCATTTCAAAACCGATTTTCATCAAATAAACTTTTGATACCCCTTACAACTGCATGCTCTTTGACCTCTCATAGAGTGGTTTCTGAATATCTCGCAAAACGTTAAAAGCTAAATCCTCACCTCGACCAGAACTGTACACACCCTTTAACATGTATGTCAGTAACAAGTCGAAGAAATGTGCACTTTATTCAAAAAGTAAAGTTTTGTGAAATGCTCTTTTTATTTTTCTTTCATGGTTGTACGCATATGCACTGTAGTAGTCGTCTCATCCAGCAGTGACTACGCAGATATTTTAAAAATTCATAACTTTTGAAACGTATTGTCGGATTTCCCCCAAACTTTCACTGTTGCGTTCTATTGATATTGCTGCATTCACTCAATCCACATGTATATGAAGGTGGACTTGTCCTTTAAGTTAATTCACAATATCATTGTATGATTTTCATTCAAAATAAAATTATGCTGTCACCATAGTATTGTGTCGAGCCCATCAATGTCAACAATATTCGACTACTAATGTGGCTGTTGTATCTGACGACAGTCTTCTGCATTCACACTCCCGATCTTAAGTGCCATAATTCAGTCAGATCATAATTATCCCGAGTGGTTCCCAATCGACGTGTTCTCTTACTCTTTTCTTTAATATGTACATGTATATCTCAGTTTTATATTCGAATGTACACACTGTATATGAAGAGTTTGTTTGCAAAAACCGATAAGTCCATATTTGCCAAATGGAGATATTTGCGATTATAGGTCAAGAAAAATAAAGAGAATAATAAGAAAAATTTTGCCTCTTTTGACCATAACTTCAAAAATATACCTTTATGTAGTGACCAATATATCATTTAAAAGGTATTATTTTGTACTATATGACAGAGATCGTACTTCAAAATCTTCAAAAATGGACTTATCGGTTTTTGCAAACAAACCCTTCATATGTTCCATTCTCTTGTAAACAACAAGAAATGACTATTTCATTTTTGTAATATATGATCGATGCAGAAAATTCCTTATTAATTTGAATTTATGTCGTGTAATGTCATAACAACCACATATGTCATAAGACGTAGACGACAAATTTCATAACGACCGCTAATGTCATTACACGTCGACGACAAATGTCATAATGACCACTAATGTCATAACATGTCGAAAACAAATGTCAAAAATATCAATTTTTACTGCAAATGTCATAACACATCGACGACAAATGTCAAAATTTCCGTTTTTACTGCAAATGACATACCACGTCGATGACAAATGTTAAAATCGAATTAATCACAAATGTCATATAACACATTGACTACAAAATATAATTTGTCTAAATCTCCAAATTTACTGCAAATGTCATAACGCGTCACAGGGGAGGATCCAGGAATTCCGTAAAGGGGAGACGCCTTTACAAAATCAAAGGCTGGCGCAACCCCCTCCCATTTTTTAATTTTATTTCTTTTGTTTTAGCAAATACAGAGACGGGGAGGGGCGCCGCGCCCCCTCTAGATCCGCGACTGCGTCGACAAAATTTCAATTTTTACTGCAAATGTCATAACACGATGTGTTACACGACCACAATTTAATGTTAATGGCAAAACCAATGCTGCATTACAGGGGCGGATCACGGAATTCCGAAAAAGCGAGGCGCCTTTGCAAAAGTAAAGACTGCCGCACCCACTCCTTTCTTCTCTTTCTTTTTTTCGTTTAAACAAAAGAAATAAGAGGAAAATAACAAGGGGGGGGGGGGGTTGCGCCAGCCTTTCATTTTGAAAAGGTGTCTCCCCTTTACGGAATTCCTGGATCCTCCCCTGTGAAGCAGTATGACATTTGCAGTAGATTTGGAAATTCTGACATTTGTGGTCGACGCGTTAGACATTTGTGGTTAATTCGATTTTGACAATTGTCGTCGACGTGTTATGACATTTGCAGTAAAAACAGAAATTTTGACATTTGTCGTCGATGTGTTATGATATTTGTGGTTAATCCGACTTTGATATTTGTCCCATGTGATTTGTGGTCATTATGACATTTGTCGTCGAGGTGTTAAGACATTAATGGTCGTTATGACATTTGTCGTCGACATGTTATGACATTTGCAGTAAAAATTTATATTTTGACATTTGTCGTCGACGTGTTATGACGTTTGTGGTTAATCCGATTTTGACATTTGTCGTCGACATGTTATGACATCAGTGGTCGTTACATGTATGACATTTGTCGTCGACGTGTTATCACATTTGCAATAAAAATTGAAATTTTGACATTTTTGGTCGACGTGTTATGACATTTGTGGTTAATCCGATTTTGACATTTATCGTCGACATGTTATGACATTATAGTGGTCATTATGACATTTGTCGTCGACGTGTTGTGACATTAGTTGTCGACGTCTTATGTTATAATGGTGGTTATGACATTACACGATCCAAATTTAAATTAATTTATTAGGAATTTTCTGCATCGATCATTTATTACAAAAATGAAATACTAACAAGACTAAGTAGTCATTTCTTGTTGTTTACAAGAAAATGGATTTAACATACAGTGTGTACATTCGAATATAAAACTGAGATATACTTGTACAAACGAAAAGAGTAAGAGAACACGAACCATTCGAAATAAATGATCTGCGACTGAATTATGGCACAAGATCGGGAGTGTAAATGCAGAAGACTGTCATCAAATAAGCATATAGCTTAAAGATACGACAGCCACATTAGCGGTCGAATATTATTGACATTAGTGGGCTCGACACAATATGGTGACAGCATAATTTTATTTTGAATACAAATCATACAATAATATTGTGGATTAACTTAACTCCCTCAGTTTTTGAGCATTTGACTTGAAATTTGGCACATGTGACAGCTATGATAGAGCTGGGCAAACTTCATTTTTTTTTCTTAAGGTCAAACATTGTGTTGCCATGGTAACAGTATTTTTAATGAAAATCATAGAAATTGTTGATTTATTTACTTACTCAGATTTTGAGCAATTGACTTGAGATTTGGCAAATGTCAGTAACTGTGTTAGTACAACATTGAGTGATAGTTCTAGTTTGTACTGAGAATACTTTTTGGATATTGGAGGATCAGATTACATCTGTATACTCAGTATACCTTCATGAAAAAAAGTGCTTGAACATAAAGAAATGTTTTTTCCTTCATACATATTTGCACTATAAACATGTCTCTACAAACTGATCACTGTATAGAGAGTAGAAAGTGATCTTGTAAACAAACATTGTAAAGTTTTAACATGAGAAAGAGAGAAGGGGGAGAGACAGAATGAGTATGAGAAACAAATAAATTGTATGAGAATTCAAGCAGTGATCGAGGAAGGGAAAAAATGCAGGAGCAAATGATTATGCATTTGAAAAAGGAGGTCGAGAGAGGTCGGAAAATGAATATGAAGAGTGAGTCTTTGAAAGTAGTATGAAGAAAAGAGGAGCAGGTTTGAGAAACAAAATAATATACCATCAGTATGAAGATAAATTTAGGGCCTTTAATAGCAACAGATATAACAGAGGGGGTTGGAGGCTGAGAAATAAATACATGTACATAATGTATATAGATTTAAGCGATCATGTTATTTCACAACTCTTATGCATGTACATGTACCATTGTATAGCCTATTCCATAACTTTCAACTACTCTCCCTTCAAGCTTTCCATCCATGCGCTTCTTCTCCACTCCTTTTCCCTTCAATCTTTCCTGTCAATATTTCAATCACCAATCAACGGAGATCGAAAAGGTGTTACATTATACATTACTCGTCATGACATTGTGTAAGCCTATTGGTCGATATGCGTTTCAATATCGGTGGGGGGGGGGGGGGGGGAGGGGTCGGGCAGGATTGGCTTCACCTTCGGTTCCCCCCCCCCTCCCTCCCCCACATAATTATATTGTAGCCAATACGTGAATTCGCAACATGTTTGGACTTATAGACTATATACTACAACAATGTACTTCAGTATATAAACTTTGGTCACTGTAGCCCATTAGGAGCCTACTCATCCCCATCATAAAGTTGTGGTCTTCCATGGAACCCGCAATAATATTGATCACTGTTGTGCATGTTTGATGAGATATCACAGAATATTCATTGCTTTTTTTTATTTCTTTCCTTATGATTCCCTCTCTCCCCCTCTCCTTCTTGTCAGATTTTTTGTTTTGTTTTGTATTGTCTTGTTTTTCGCACCCTCACCCGTTTTTATACGTATTTATACATGTACTACTACATGTATAGTAATTGGATGAGGGTCTACCACGGCGAGCCAAACTTTCACAGCGCGTGCACACTCACTGATGCACGTGTACGAATCGAATCGTCGCGAGCGGAGGGTACAGTGCCACAGAAATACTCACAGAACTCTTCGCAAAACACAACCCGAGCGGAGTAAGCATAGACACATCAGGAGCGGTTTCATTGAATTTAATTGCCAAAAGCCACAGGCTTGCGTGTAAATAAAAAATACGCGTCCGGGCACGTGGTAAAGAAATTCAGTTGAAACGGAGTGTTTTGTGCTTTTCATAAGATACATCTGCATAGGAAAGTCTGAAAGTAAACAGTTCTACAACTGATTGATTGACAACAGAATAATCATTACATTAGCCTCCTGTCATTAACACAATATATAAGAAATAATTAATGCTATGAATAATAATAATCCTTCACCCTGATGATGACAGAAATAATACACAGGAAACCGGTATGATAGCTTACGTGATACACTTCCATTATCGGTTCAAGTTTCCTCTGAATGACGTGGTAAGAACATCTCTTTGCTGGCTCCATTTCCCAGCAGCTGGTCATTATAGAGTATCTAAGGAATGAGGTGAAGTAAACAACGTCGTGTTTAAGGGAAACCAAAACCCAAAGAGCAATGTGGATTGAGTGAAAGTAGCAACATTAGTAGAACGTGTCAATGAAAGTTTGAGTAAAATCAGACAATCGATGGAAAAATTATTAATTTCAAAAGTTTTGGTGTTATCACTGGATGAGGAGACTACTTATAGTTCATGACGTCATGTATCTACAACATTATAAAGAAAATGAAAAGAGACCTCCCCGAATTTTTTTTTTTCATGAAAATTACACAATCCATCAACTTGATACTGACATGATTATGTTGAAGGTGGTAACTATTTCTCCTGCTTTCTGAAAACGGTCAAGTGCTCTTTCATTACGCTAGAAAAGTGAAAGCATTTTGAATTGTCTTCACATTTCTTTATATTGTTTAAAACACGCAAACAAACAAAGAAAAAATCCATAAACACACACACTCACACACACACACACACACGCATTATTCATTATTTGCATAAATATTTGGAAATTGGAAGTCGAGGTAATGTACTCACAATTCTTGACCACAGTGAGAAGGGCGTGGCATCTTGTAACCCCTGGTAACCTGCTGCTTCACCATGTCCATCGTCACTTTGGGATAGGGTCTTGCTCCTTGAAAAAATGCAGAGAAGACGGCAGAGAAAAGGAAAAAGAAACGCGTGCATATTATGTGAGTAACAGTGTTTTGTGTTGTTTTCCTGTTTGCATTTTGTCGCTCACTACTTCACAGGCCGTAAAAATATTCTTTTCTACAATTGCGCTGGCTCGTTTTACAGACATTATAAATCAAGTGTCTCAAGGGCATGCACACTAATTTGATAATCTCAAGGACTTTGGAAACTGTTAAGTCAACAATAGGCGTCATTATACACACAATTATTCATCGTGTATACAATCATAATTATGATACCTAACTATCTTTACGAATTATTATGTTACTAATGTAACATATTATAGTTTTTCTTTAGTTTAGATCGAAATTTATGAATGTTGTGGTGTTAAACAAAGAAGTGTGCTATACATATAGGCCCTATACGTCTTACCTAGAGTGACGATTTCCCAAAGAAGGATTCCATAAGACCAAACATCGCCCTCTAACGACCAATTTTTATCCTGCATTCCTTCAGGTGACATCCAGCGCGTTGGTTTCTGCAAATAATGATTAGAAAAAAAAACAAAAAACAAACAAACAAACCGAAAACAAAAACAAAAATGAGTGGCACGTAGCATATATTATAATAGTAACAAGACTCTACACCTATCAAACAAAGCAAGTACTCGTTATATACAGTGTCTTGTCATAGAGTTATTCCTCATTATATACTAACAAATGATTGATATGGAGAGAGTTGAGTATGGGCAATATTATGATAGGCTTATTTCTTCTCTTTTTTGTTCTTCAAGTGGCTTGAGACATAATGTGGCACCGAAACGATTCCTGCAGGAAATCTTATTGCAGGATATCTTTTGTATAGGTGTGTGTATTATTAATACATTTTATACTATACATTCGGTATATTTATCATTTCAGGAAAAAAGAACGACTGATGTCCTTGTTATGTGAGGTGTCTGTTACTTGTTAGTAATCATACTATTTAGAGGAATATGGTTATGTTCCTTCTATGTCTGTAGGTTTCATTAATACTTACATTTCTATCGGGTGACATGAATGACGTCATTCCGTAGTCAGAAATCTTACAAATCCTGTCTTCCGTCATGAGGATGTTGTGTGCACACAGGTGTCCATGGATTATCTAAGGTTGATATCAAAGGGATTGCATAGTTTTGGTTGAGACCTAATTTCAGATTTGTAACATTTTTTTTTTTTGTGACATATATGAGAAAGCTCTTATGAAATATGAAACAGCATGTAATTCCATAAGGAATTCAACGTCTATTTGATGAAAATTGGTTTTGAAATGGCTGAGATATCAAAACAGAGCGATACTTATAAAGTGTGGGACCCATCTTTTAGTACGATCGCTTTGTTTCACTTTGTTTTTGGATGTTTCAGTCATTCCAAACCCGATTTTCATCAAATAAACTTTGAATTCTTCTTAAAATGGTATGCTCTGTACTACTTCATAAGTGTTTTCTTAGCATCTCTATGATGCATTAAGTATAAAGGACATTAAAGCAGACGAGCCACATGAAGATAATAGAAATATTCACTTTTCTAGCATTAAGAAAAAGCACTTGACTAACCGCTTGCAGAAAGCAATGGGGATAATATTGCTACCCTTAAAGGTGCATGGTCCCCGTGTTTTAGTCAAATGCGTACGCGGGCGCACGGCGCAAGTTTCCTATAGAGACCTACGCTATCGACTTCTTTTGGCGCTTACGCTTTGGCCCACTTTCCCGAGTCCGAAGAAGTCCGATTCTCTGTAGTCAGTGGTCCGATCACACTTCGGCTCATGATTTGGCTGAGGGGGATGACAGCTTTAGCAAACTTCTTTTGTGATGTCATAATAAGAAGGAAATATGCACGCACCCTGGCATTACTACAGACTACGCGATGCGCAGAGAAGACAACAAAGGCAACGTTACTTAGCAACACCTACGAACTTTACTCTTGATGACAGCTCTACTTCGGTAATCTTCGGCAGTATCATCAACAGCGCCATCTACACTACCGGGACTATGCCCCTTTAACATATGTCAGTATCAAATTGATGGAATTTGTAATTTTCATGAAAAATGAATTTTTGTGGAATTTTCTTTATATTTTCTTTATTATTGTTGTCCACTCATACGTCATAACCTCTAGTAGTCTCCTCATCCAGCAGTTCCAACACCAAAACTTTAAAATATCATAACTTTTTATCTATTATCCGATTTTCCTCAAACTTTCACTGTTCTACTAATGTTGCTGCTTTCACTCAATCCACATTGCTCTTTGGCTTTGCATTCCCTTTAAGGAAGACGAAGCTGTGTAAATGTGGACATTGGAAACGTCGATCAGACAGCCTTGTTCAGATGATGAGAGAAGGAGAGGTAGAAGGGAAGGCCATCAGGCCAGGACATAGGAAAGCTGGATGTATTGACAACGGGTCTAGGACTTGTCCCCCGGAGGACAACTCCCCCGGGGACTACTCCCACCTGACAACTCCCCCGGAGGACGTCTCCCCCAGAGGACTACTCCCCCGGAGGATGTCTCCCCCGGAGGACGACTCCCCCGGAGGACGACTCCCCCGGAGGACGACTCCCCCGGAGGACGACTCCCTCGGAGGACGACTCCCCCGGAGGACGACTCCCCCGGGGGACAACTGCCCCGTGGGACAACTCCCCCGGAGGACCACTCCCCCGGGGGACCACTCCCCCGGGGACCACTCCCCCGGGGGACCACTCCCCCGGGGGACAACTCCCCCGGGGACAACTCCCCCGGGGACAACTCCCCCGGGGACCACTCCCCCGGGGGACAACTCCCCCCGGAGGACAACTCCCCCGGAGGACAACTCCCCCGGAGGACAACTCCCACCTGACAACTGCCCCGGGGACGTCTCCTTGGGGACAATCCCATACTGAACAGAGATGGGTTTTTTTGTGTGTGTCCTAGAAATTAAATTAAGTTCATCTGTGTAAAAACAGTATTCTTTTTACATAAAATTTAAGTTAAAGTTGGCGTTACCTAAGACACGTCCATCTTTATAACAAAGTTTTTGAAATCTCAGCACAAAGTTAATACCATTGTACATGCTACATGTAATGTCGAAAAAAGTAGAAACGCAGGTCCATTTTATCACTGAAAATTGGTCAAGAGATAAACACATTGACGGAAACACGCTTTTGAGGGGAGAGTTCATTCCTTAGCATGTACTTGTTATTCTTCATTATTTTATAATATTTTAAGAAGTCCATTCTTTATATGTTTTGTTAGAATTACCCTTTTCATGGGGTTATGATTTTTATCTTAGATTCTTATGATAGTTACTATCCTGTATGTCACTGTCAGTAATTTCAATGTGCAATTTACGTTTGTTATGTTGACTGTGAATTTATCTGAACATCATTACAATTCTTAATGTCTGAGAAATAATTGACTGAAAAAAAAATGAACATTCTGTTCCTGAAAAGACTTGAACGTGTTAAAAGGTAATATCTTCCAACAGGCATTGGGCACTATCATGCAGAAACAGTATTAGCACTGGTTGCAGAGTTACCATGCATCCTGAATGCACCAGCCACATACCGGTATCTGCATGACACAACCCTTGCCGTACTATTGAGCCCATTGATAGCTAGAACTTGTTATTAAGAGTATGGTAGTCAATACTACTTGAAAAAATACAGAAAAAAGTGCAAAAAATGGCAGTTCGGGTAGGGGTAAAGGGCAAGGAAAATTTATGCCTAAATATGGGCAAAAGGTTAGTATCATGTAAAAGATTAGGTTTTACACTAAAATTATCATTATAATCCATTTCCTTGACCCCCCAAACATGGGGTTAGACACCAAAACCTTCACAATTGACAAAAAAATAGCCGAGTTATAACCAGAAATGTCTTTTTAAAGCAGAAACGGCGACCAGCTTGGATTTTTTACGATTTCGGCCGGGGCACCCTGGATTTCGCATTTTTCGTTCTTTTTTTTTTTTTCAAAAATGGTGTCAGTAGGCACAAAGTCATCAAACTAAGGTGTGATGAGCATGTTCTGAAAATGTCACCCTCTTTAGCCCATCTCTAAGGGATATCAAAGGATGACGACTGTAATATTTAGGCTGTTATTTAGAGAGTTCCTTACTTGTTTCTTTAATCAGTCAGAATAAGCACACGATCTTGGCAGTAAGATTTTGTTGTATTACAATCATGACGAGTTTGAACAATGCAAATGCTTTAGCGATATCGATTGCATCGGATGCCCAAGGGAAGAAACGGACACTGGTCAAAAAGTATATGTGCACACTTTGTTAACACGCAGGTGATAGGTTGATATGTTTTTATTCTTCCAGGTCTTGGGTGCAAGTAAGGAAGTTTGCTGAGGTAGTACATCTACCTCCGGGGCTTCTCGAGAGGGGTGACTATAGAGCATAGCAACAGCATCATCTCTATGGGGATTGGTTGGTGCTGCATAGCTAGGCACTAGTCTGTGCGTTCAAACTGTACTAATTTCAAACATTTGGCATCTCCCTTTCTTTAGAAAAGTAAAGTCTCTCTTTTTACACAGATTTTTTCATTTATATCAACTGCCACTGAAACTTAATTAATAAGGCATTGTCAGGTGATTGTCTTTTTAGGATTATCATGGCAATTATTTGATACGTTGTTCACACAATGTACTTGTCCTATTTGAGTAATAATGGAAATACTTTACTTGTATGGGCGTGTTTGACTTGCCATATCTTATATCTTACATTCAACTTTACTACATGTGTAATCATAGCAACATATCTTATAAACACAAACATTACTACTTGTAAAGTGAGTAACACTTCACTTCAATGTTGAGATATCACGGCTTTGTATGACACATTACAACGCACTCTTGTATCATATAATGACGTAAGTTCAATCTCGTTCTTCACACTTGGAAGAATACTTGTGATTGTTTTGTATACTGTACTTTTGTTCACTTTTAGAAATGTGTTATTTTTGTCTTTGAAGAAACGTTTATCATTGTTTCTCTTATAATAATCAACAGAGCTGTTACTTTGGATAAGTTAGATGAAACACTTTTATTCCACTCAAAATGTAACCAACTTTACTCTCCATATGGATGAATAGTTCAACATCTAAAACATTATCACAATCCCGTGATCATTGTCATTTCATTTCCCGTCAAATTCCGGTATCTATCCTATAAAACAGATCAGTTTTTACACTGGTCCATATTTTTGACCTGATCTTGTGATACGATATTATGTTGAGTCATCTAGCTTTGTTGCATTAAGGATTGTTTTCCGCTGTACCTCTTCTGATGTCAATTCTGTTTTGACAGGAGCATTTTTCCTTCACATTCCACTATGCAACTTCTTGGAAACTTTGTCTTTGAAACAACAGCATCTTTCCAGAGATTGTTTGACATTCGCATCTTCACTTGTTCTCCTTCTTTGAGTGGAGAGAGCTTTTTTTTTTTTTTTTTCGCTTCGATCAAAGTAACTGCACTTTTGTTTCTTGGTCAGCTTTGTTAGCACATGTTTTATTACTTTTGGTTTCAGCAGCTGGCTAGCTGTTGGCAGGGTGGTCCTTGTCCTCCTCTGCATCAACAATTGTGCAGGACTAGCATCTAGCCTATCAATCGGTGTGTTCCGATAGTCAAGAAATGCCAAAACTGGATCTGTTCCATCTCTCATTGCATTTTTCATTACACATTGCGATTTGTACTGTCTTTTCAGCTTTCCCATTGCTATGTAGAAAGTGATGAAGATGTGACATGCTTGAATTGGTACTGACAAGCAAACTCTTTGAACTGGTCACTTGTAAACTGTGTACCGTTATCTGATCTCACGATCTCCGGTATACCATTACGTGCAAAAGTGTTGTTTGCATACTTCAATTACTCTTACGCTAGACATTTTTTTTTTCCATGTTCAAACGTTATCGAATAAAATTGTGTGAAACAAAACTCAATTTTCAATTAATTGAAACTCGAATCATCCCATCTTTGTGGTTGAGAGATTTGTGTTGGTCGTGCGGGTGTGCTTTCCCAGGGCTGTTGGAAGATATTTTTTTACACGTTCAAGTCTTTTCAGGCACAGAATATTTATATTTTTTTTCTGTCAATTATTTCTCAGACATTAAGAATTGTAATTATGTTCAGATAAATTCACAGTCAACATAACAAACGAAAATTGCACAATAGAGTATCACTGACAGCGACATACAGGATAGTAACTATCATAAGAATCTAAGATAAAAATCATAACCCCATGAAAAGGGTATTTCTAACAACATATTCCTTTGTAGAGGGAGACAAACTGAAGAAACTCAAAAACTTGAGCCTTCACCCCTATGAATGATATCTTTCTTTCATTTAACATATTCCTTATCATAATCATGAATTGCAAAAAGAAAAAGAAAATCATCAAAGAATGGACTTCTTAAAATATTATAAAATAATGAAGAATAACAGGTACATGCTAAGGAATGAACTCTCCCTTCAAAAGCGTGTGTCCGTCAATGTATCTCTTGACCAACTTTCAGTGATAAAATTGACCTGCGTTTCTGCTTTTTTTCGACATTACATGTAGCGTGTACAATGGTAAAAACTTTGTGCTGAGATTTCAAAAACTTTGTTATAAAGATGGACGTGTCTTAGGTAACGCTAACTTTAATTTGAATTTTATATAAAAAGAATACTGTTTTTACACAGATGAATTTGATTTTAATTTCTAGTACACGAAAAAGAAACATCTCTGTTCAGTTATGGGATTGTCCCCCAGAAGACATCCCCGGGGCAGTTGTCAGGTGGGAGTTGTCCTCCGGGGGAGTTGTCCTCCGGGGGAGTTGTCCTCCGGGGGGAGTTGTCCCCCGGGGGAGTGGTCCCCCGGGGGAGTGGTCCCCCGGGGGAGTTGTCCCCCGGGGGAGACGTCCTCCGGGGGAGTAGTCCTCCGGGGGAGACGTCCTCCGGGGGAGTGGTCCTCCGGGGGAGCTGTCAGGTGGGAGTAGTCCCCGGGGGAGTAGTCCTCCGGGGGAGTTGTCCTGATACGATTGACAACATCAGCGGGGATGGATCCAGGAATTCAGTTAAAGATAAAAAGGAGGGGGCGTAGTGCTACTTCCGGGTTTCATCTCATTGTTTTTCTTTTAATTTCTTTTGTCATAAAAACGAATAATGAGAATACTGACCGACTGTTCTGTGTGGACTGTGGCAACACATCAGCAGCATATGAATTACACGCATTAGAGAATGTTATTAAGCATTATTTTACAACTCTGGTTGAAAGGTCAAAACAAAATGGACTTAACATACAGTATACGCTTTGATTCTGCATGATTATTGAGTGTATCGTACTCATTATTACAATATGCAAGAAAAAAATGTGGAGGAATTTAAAAAAAGCAGATGCTTGTATAGGGTATAAGTTTCAAGAAGTCATCAAGTACGCGTCTACATGTGTGTGCGTATGTGCGATTATGTGTGTGTGTGTGTGCGTGTGTGTGTGTGTTTGTTCTTAAACTGAAATTCAAGGACAGCATTTAAGCTTGCATCAAATTTCTTTAATAATGGAGTTTACTTCAAAAAGCATAATATACTAGATATAAATATAAGTAGATGATAATGACAACTAATGATAGGCCTAATAATAAGATTTCCGCCCAATTTCATAAGATCTGCATTCGATTTTACTAACAATGAAATCATTCCAGTTCGAGTGAATTTGATAGATCACCGAGACCAACATTAAAAAAAAGTTAACTAGCTCATCCAGTTGAATGTCATCAGCATGCGATTACACGAGTTTCTCGAACAAGTAAAAAGGGCGTTTGAATTAAAAATGCACGTGCAACAGCACCGTCGTGAAGAACGTTGAGGAATTCAAATTCGCGATGATGCAAATATTAGCAACACGTAGGCAGTGATTTTCGTTGTTGCTTATTTTCTCTGTAGTTATTTATCTGTTTGAATAGTATTATGCAAACTGCATGAATGCACCATGAAATGGGACTTCTGCTTTAATAGCTCGTATAACTTCAGTTTCATACACAAACAATACATTTTATTTATACACGATTTTCTGAAGAGACTGCTAAATAGAGTAAACATGAATATCTGAAATACGGCCAAACTTAATGACGCAAACATTTGACAACCAGCAAGATATATCATGGGTGATACCCTTGCATGAAACAGGTCTACAGCTGAGCCGATTGTGGCAACTGATGATGTGAACAAGAGGAAGGTAGGAATGGAATAAAAACTGTAAATATGGATGTGATCATGACATATGGTCATTCCCTAACTGTTACATTCGAAGTGATATTGGATAAATTGAAAGAAGAAGAAGCAAGACTGACAAGAAAGAAGTACATACAATACAATTAAGATTAAATGAAACTTAAATGAAAACGAAATAATGCCGACAATCCAATACATAGCAGTGAAAAAAGAACCTCAGAAACGCGTAGAAACATGTTAATTGAATTCTTAAGTTCAAAGTGGGAAGTTTGGTTCCTATAAATGATACCGGTACTTGGGACGAAAGTAAACGTCTATCGAGCTGGCGCGAAAGTGAATGCGAACTTTGGGTAATTCAATTAAATGAATTCTCTTCAATTTGAATGAAATAAACCTTAAAATTAAGAATGACATGAAACGAAATTGAATGTTCAAGGAATTCAAAAGAGCCATGTGAGTAGAGCAGTGACCAAACTGCTTGATTTTGAACGCCTTTTTCATTAATTCGAATGAAAATCTAATGACATTGGGCGGGGAAAACCTATAGTAATGTATGTTTATGTACTAATGCAGAAACTGTAATAACAGGTTTTTCCCCTTCATTTTCAAAATCTTACTTTTTCTTTCAAAGTAAAAAAAGAATTGTAGTTCAATTTCCTCCCAAGAAATCTGATGCAATATGCCAGTCCTAGTTTCAAATTCGTCTTTTGTCGAATCATAGTCTATTCAATGTAGTCATTTGTCACGTATTTCATTTATGCTTCTACTTCGTCCATCTCACTCGCTGCACACATCACAACAAAAACAATTTCGTCTTTTAGCAATCATTTTCCTGGAATGTTTATTGATAGATAATAATGTTATTGAAAGAACTGAATCAATTTCTTTTCGAGGTATACTTATCAATGAATCCCTCAGTTGGAAACTTCAAGTATTATCCAATGTTTCTTCAAAAATCTCGCGGACCGTTGGGATTTTATCTAAACTCAAACATTTTTTTACCAAGAAAAATACTGATTATTATTTATAATTCTATTATATTGCCACTTTTGAATTACTGTAATGAAATTTTGGGGAAAATATAGTGCACATATTAATAAACTTGTTCTTCTTCAAAAACGAGCAATATGTTTAATAAGTAATACCCCATATTATAGCCCAAGTCTACTATTGTTTATTAAATTACAGATTTTGCCATTGCATGAACTTGTCAGATTGAATATAATGAATAATGAATAATGAATAACATTTATATAGCGCTTAATACTGATGCTTCCTTATCTTTATTTTTAAATATCATAGAGGTATGCTCCCTTTTGTATGTGATCGTATGTTTCTAACAAACTCTCATTTTCACATGTATTCCACTCGTTCTCGAAGTAATTTACAGTACCCTTTTACTCGATTGCCTGCACGATCCCACTCTATTAGGTTCACCCGTGTATGTAAATGCAATTCAATAAGTACTTCTTTGAAATGCAGCACATTAACTCTTTCTAGATTTAAGTGCTTACTGAAGCGTTCTTTCTTTGAACAGTTCGCCATGTCTGAGAAGTATAGTAGTATGTATACTGCATGTGTGTGTTGTGTGTGTGTGTGTGTGTGTGTGTGTGAGTGTGTATATAATTTGTACGTATTAATGTGATGATGTTTTGTTTATTTACTTGATTTCACACAGAATCAGTTGTAATATATGTTGCTATTGTAAAGTGGTATTTTCATGTGTAGGCAACCTAACACAAGCACAAGATGCTTTCAAGGCTGCCTTGCTCTCATTGTAAACGCCACTATTATTATTATGTTTTTCTGTTTTATTTTGCCAAATATAATGGCCTAAACCTGGCCTAAATCAATCAATAAATCAATCAATCCCAGAAATCCATTTCACATCCTTTTCTGCTGTGATTTCTTGGCTATTTCATTTTCTTGTAACTTGGCTTTACTTTTTTTTCCAAACTTAGGTAACTCGCAGTCATAGCACATACACACACACACACACACACACATACTCACATAATGCTTTTTTATTTTATTAAAACGGGTTTAAACTCTGCACATGTAAAAGTTGTCTTTAATCTTAATAATATTGAGATTGGAAATCGTGGATCACTGTTTTTGTTTGTGCGAATACGTGAACTATTTGTCTTCGTGTGTACTCAGATTAGGATGTATTATTTATTTATGCATGTGTGTGTATGTCTGTGAGTGTGTCTTTTTTTTTACTGGGGGGGGGGTACACGTATGTGTATGTTACTCCTAAATGTGGAAAAGCAAACGATTGCAGGAAAATTGAAATAAGCGAGAATTTCACAACAGAAAAGACATACGCTGAATTTGAAAGAAAATTTCACGAAAATGATCGCAAAAAGACGAAATTGCTTTTGCTGTTATGTGTGCAGCGAGTGTGACGGACGAATATGAATTGTAAATGACGATAATGTGTGACAAAATGACTACAAAGCTGGATCATAGACTTTGTTCGAAATGATCAACAAATAATGAATTTCAAACTAAATTTAGAATTGGCACATTCCAAGTTTCTCGTGAAGAAATTGAACTACAAATCTTAAATTGACTAAAAAAGAAAAAGAAAATGAACGGATAAACCCTATTTCAATAATATTGGATCTTGTGAGAGAACAATGAAATGAATAGAACTGTCAGCAAATAAAGACAGAGGTTGGATTGATGTATAATAATGCCACTAATGTAACGAAGGAATAGAAGGAAGGTTCATAATACAGGATCCTTGGGAGACATCGCATCAGTCACTGTGCCCGAGGACTCGTTGGAAAGGGACTTGACCCCACTGGATACACACAATGCTCATCAGAATAGTACACTATACGTCTTGTGTATTCACATTTTAAAGAATCAATTAAATGCGCCTCTTTTCTGTTGAAATTTTCATAAATAATGTCAAGTAAGAATTAAATCTGGTCCGCAAAGGACATTTTCACTAGCCATTTCAGGGCCCCTGAGTGCATTGGAAAGGAACAGGTAATTATGCAGAAGAAGAACGGAGGATATTTTTTCTATTGCAGCTACAGGATCTTTTGGGTTAAAACGGGACCAGAATATGTAACAATCCCATGGGATAGAAACAGAGCTGCTGCATGGCTACGTATTCGAGTTGAAATTCAAATTCTGAATCGGAATCTGACAAGCCACCAGATGGAGCATGTTCTTGTAAATGCTGAAGATTTTTGTTTTGTTTCGTTTTTGTTTTGTCTTTTGTTTTTGTTTTTGTTTTTGCTTTACAAAACGTCTTCAAAACAATGTGAAAAACCTCGGAAAATGGGGATTAACGCTTCCTGAACCATGCACAGCGTCCCACCTCCACTTCACCTTCGTCCTTATCCCTGTCTTTTTTAGCTTATTCCTGCTATTGCTTCCTCGCTTACCTGTTTTTCTTTTGTATATGTGTGTGTTTATGTGGTTTTTGTGTGTGTGTGTTTCTTTTTGGCGTTCATTTTTTATGGTGAGTTTGAGTAGTTTGTTAATTCGGCAAGTGGTTACTGTTCTACTTTCTAGAATGGTATTCTTTTTGTCCTAAATCATATTATTCATTGTTTTGTTTTTTAATTCAAATGTTATTTTATTTCACTTATTACTTCAGTTAGTAGCTTTCCTGATTATATCCGGTTGTTATTAAATTTGTGCAATTGCAAATGTCATCATGTCAGAGTACTTTTTTGTTGTTGAATTTGAAATGAAATAAAGTTCGCTTTGGCGCTTAATATATTTTGCACGAGTTAAAAAAGAAAAAAAAAAACAACAACAAGCAAAAACCAAACAAACAGAACTATTATCTTCACAGTTTCACAGAGCTGGGCGTATAAACGACAATGTCTAGGTAATTACTTTGCAAACCATATATAAACTATTTCCTCATGACAAATGTAAAAACATACAAAAATTATAAACATTTTGTACGTCTGCATCAGTTGCACTTATCAAACAGATAAAAATTGTCTTTTCATGTGTAATTACCTTATTGGACGCAAGAAATTCCATTCCTTTTGCCACCTGCCAGGCGTACTTCAGTAACTTGGACTCATCAAAGCGGGGCCTTGCTGGCTTGATGTTCCCGTAGGGAGATTTTGAAGACTGGTTATTAAACTGTAGATAAGTCAGTAGTGTCCCACCAGGAACAAATTCGTGTACGATGGTGCCTGCATGACATGTATTGTTTAGTATCACAGAAATCAACACAACGGTTTTGAATGCTGAACAGTTTTACGAACAATTATGGCTCTTTTTCTCAAATATTTGCAACATATTTTAAGCAAATCAGTAATATTTAAGTTGTTTTACTACAATAAATGAAATGTGTTTATTTTGTTTAATTTCTTAGGAACTAGTACCGCTTGATTCACACAATTTTAAATGTTTTTGTCGGGATAAATTGACAGTACTTACAATATTCTTCACAGTATCCAAGACACCTCACAATATTTTGATGATGTGGGAGTTTTTGCAAATATTTCACCATCTTCATTAGGTCTGGAACACTTTCTGTACAGCAGAAATATGAGGTGAAAATATGTTGATGATTAGAAAGGCTGCATAAAACTTAAGGAACAAAACAATTGTCATTAATATAAAAAGTCATGTTTCCATATCATAATTGTACAGGTATGCTTGACCACAGAAATTGATTTTTAGAGTCATTCAGGGGAGTATGACGTTTGTTATAAAAAAAATCCAACATTATTTCGTCAAGACCTGACGTTTATAATCATCAAGAGTTTCCTTAGGCACAAGAACAATAAAAACAACAACAGTTTTCAATGCATTATGAGAAGGACTTCTGCAAATCCTCTATACCAGGCAATAATGTAAATTTATATAAAAAAATAAAAATACAGAAACAATGACAAGTCGATACATGTCTTGTTTAATGTCGCTAATAATGTGATTGCTGGCTTTTATATTTTTTTTTCAATTGTGTGCAACAAGCATGAATAGTCATCATTTTTTTTTAACCATGCACAACTGTATAATTATACAGGACTAGAGGCAAAGATCATTCCATGCTTAGACTCCCGAAATGTAAAACGACACATGGTACATTTTCTATATCTTTTGTCGGATCAAAGTTTTGGAATAGTTTGCCCAAAAATGTTCAAGAGGAAAGAACAAGATCTTCATTTAGAAGAAACCTAAAAAATCACCTGTTAAAAGAAGTTTAGTGATGAAAAGAAATTTCAGTGTTCAGTTTAATGTACTTCTATAGTACAGTTACTTTAAAAGAGTAGACCTTGCAATAAGCAGCTTAAATATACATGTAGCTATGATGGGAGAACCATTCTCGACTAGCACTTGTGCTAACTTTTGGTTCCCCCTTTAACAACATTATCTTCTGTTTTTTTTTTTTTTTCGATTATTTTTTTTCAGAACCTCTGTCTATGCATATATGTCTACATTACATACTTATTCATTCTCTTTGCCTTTTCAGTGATAAATGTATCACAACGAAACTAAATGTATTATAACACATGTATTCTTATGTAAGGTAGATATAAGTATGTAAAATATATGCTTGCAAAGCTGTAAGAACCTTGTACAAAATCATTGTATTCTCATAAAAATTTCATGTTATTGTATCTTACACTGTGGAATTTCATGTTATCATGTTATCATATTCATATGTATGTTGTTAATAAACTCAACTCAACTCAACTCAACTCAACTCACTTAGTCAGTGGGGACTTCATAATGCATTTATTTTGTAGTACTGCATAGAATGTGTATTTACCGTAACATTGTTCTCGTCAAGCGTCTGCTTATCAAAAAGGTCTCAGGCATTTCATTCACATTTCTTCAAAGCGCAAAATTTGTCTTTTTAATCGTAAGGTAATGACAGTCGTTTTAATATTGCAAATTTTTAGAATGACACCTGTCCTACTTGTCTTCATTTTCTACTATCATGAACCAACGCTTTACCTCTTTACATGTTAGCTTCAAATATAAGTACAATCAAATTCAAAATCGGGTTATTGGAATTCACTATCGGAGCATTCAAATTCATCTGAAGCTGGCGACGGAATCTCGTCGGTCATTCAAATTCCTGAATAGGCAACCATGTTCCAAATAACTACATTCAATTTAAAAGAAGTCCTGAATGTAGTTAGTTTGGGGCCCTGTATGTTTGTCTTTTTTAATTTCGCTTTGAATATATTTGGAATTATAGATGATTATTTTACAGTGGGGCCTATGGGTCCACCTGTTCATTCTAAAATTTGGAGTCGGGCTTCACGAGAAGGAATATACAGGCACCTAAATAGGCACTGCGATCTGGGCATACAGACTAGCATAATAGGGAAGGCTGATTGACACCTTCGGAAAAAATAATTCTTCGACTACATTGAAACTGAAAACATGAACATTGTATACGTCTTGTTTGTTGTTTATTGCTATCTTATTGGTTTACTTTTGCGGGACTATGTGAGATCATTGTGTGTCAGTCTGTCCTGAAATTGATGCTTTATCATTGTTTGGTTAGAATTGGGGCGTTGTCAGCACGCAGTGTCATCAAGGAATATGATAAGATTGTCGTGTTGTTCGGATGCACTGCTGATTGGAACTTACAATTTAAAATTTATTGAGATGAAGAACAAACAATACACCATGAACCTATAACAATTTAGAACCTTTATACAACCATAATTACACTATATTATGCATCCTTCATGGGTTGTCTATGCCCGTTCTCCATTTTCCTCGTTAAATTGATTGCACGAAGTAGGAACTTGATTGCCTGAAAATGAAATTGAAAGCTCCAAACTAGGCAGCTAAGACTACCACACAACTATCGTGCGAATGTGAATGCACGCGTAAGAAATGCGATGCTCGCATTTGGAAATTGAACGCAAAAGCTTGAATTTGATTTTACGAAAACGAAATAGAACTCCCATAAATGATTCGGATTCTGAGTTTGAACTCCAGAATATTTTCGCGAGCATGTGCTATGTGAATTTGAATGCACATTCATGAATATGTATGACAAAAGTCTGAAATTGACCGGGAAAACCTATATGATTACAAATTTTGATCAACCGACTTTTTGTTACATATCAAATTTATTAAAAATGCAAAAATAAAGCAAAACAGCAAATATCTTGTTATTTTTGGAAAACAGTAAACTGTTGTTACCTGTGATCTGTCTCAGGGCTACCGAAGCCACTTCCTGTTTTGTACGGAGTGCACCCTTCCACACGTCGCCAAACTTCCCCAGTCCGATGGAACCAAGCCGAGAAAAGAACGTCAAATTTTCAGCTTGAACTGCAGCAGTGCTCGGTGTAAGTGGTTGATAAGCAGCATTACCTGTCAAATTAAGAAAAATGGGTTGTTATCTTTCTGATAACAGTCTACACCTTTTCTCTCTCTCTCTGTCTTTGTTTTTGTTTTTGTTTTTGTTTTGCATTTGAAACTTATCCCCCCCCCCCCCGAAAAAGAAAAGAAAAGAAAAGAAGCGACCTCTGATGAAGCCCTTCCACCACAAGACCTGAAAACTAGCTATGCTGGCTTGATATATGGTCATGAATATTGAGAATGACTTCATACTATGCCAATTTATCAGCGACGTCATCTGTCAAAATAATGTCTGACGTCATCAAATACATTAATAATAATAAAAGTAATAACAATATTATTTACCCATGGTAACCTCTTCAGTGTTGTCTATGCTCTATCCGAGGACCTGCCAGTAACATTAGCCTAGCGTTGCCAGGTACCTATTCATACACCTGGGTCGAGAGGGACATAGTAAAACCATCTTGTCCAAGGACGTAAGTCCTGGGCGGGAATCGAAACCTGGTTCTCCGCTTGGGAGTCGGGAGTCTTATCCACAATGCCACAGCGCCCCACTTAAAACGTATCCTGTTTCATTATATTGAAATTGACCTGTCACTTATCATCTGTGTTCATTTTTTTTTCAAATATGCCAATTACAGCTGGAAACACGCACACACTCACATAACATATGCATGTATACATATTACATTGTGGCTACCAAGAACGATTAGAATCTGCATCATAAAACCGACAAAAATTCACCTGACATTGATTATTAGTGAAGATCAAATTAAAAAAAAGCCGACTTTAAGATTCAAAATGGTGTATAATTCAATTGAGATGGACTCTCCTAACATATTTAAATCTTGAAAAGAATGCATGCACTCTTCCAAGTTCTCAATAGGCGTTTTTACATCAGCCCGTTATGTTATCCCGCTATTTCAGAAATGTCCCGAGTTGGACTTTAAAGCAGTACCATCATCCCTTCTAAAGCTGAGAGTGAAGAGTGTTTACAGGGTTTCTGAGATATAAAAAGAAACCTCTAAAACATACTTAATCACATTCTTTCCAAAAATGTGTTCTTTGATCTCAAACTTTAGAATAATGTAGAAGAAAAATTGATTCTTCAGAAAATATGTCAAACTCAATATAGACTATACGTTGGCCCATTTGACCTATTTTTACTACCCACGTAATCAGTGCGGGCAAGTTTTTGTTGATTTTGTAATGCACGGTCACAAAAGGTATACAATTTGATTCATTACGTCTTAAATATTATATTCTTCACTTACAGATGTGACCATACATGCAAAAAAAAAAAATATGCTCGAACACGATTAACTGATGGCTATAAAGGACCATTTCATGAATTTAATACAAAAACGATTTTTTGTGTAAAAAGCGACACTCTACCTTTGCTTCCTTTTTCGATCATCTCATAGGCGCTGTTCTCGTTGTCTCCATGAATGTCTGTCCTATGGTACAAACACGAGGGCAACAATGACGAAGTGTAAATTGAGTAATTTCGAACTTACACCATCTTATGAGAAAACGTTCACACAGCAAATGTATGAGATAGGGCAGGATTTTGGAGGTTGAAATTATAGGTGTTCATTGTAGACGAAAACCAGGTAAAAAAAAATTGTTGTTGTCATTGTGTGTATGTATGTGTATGTATGTGTGCGTGTGTGTGTGTGTGTGTGTGTGTGTGTGTGTGGCGGGGTCCCCTTATTGTGAAGAAGCAAACACAATTATGTGACCGTGCATCACAAACCAACAAAAAGTCGCACGTCTTAATTTTTACGAGATGACTAAATATAGGGGAAACTGATCAACGTATAATATTGTCGATCTTATGCTTTTCATGTTTTCTGAAAGAGCGATATTTCTTCTACATCATTTTCAAATTTGGGATTCTAAAAAAAAAAGGAAATATAATTTTTTTCTAGATCACTTTATGTGGAATGTTGTGATTAGGTAACCTTTTAATTTCTTAAAAAACCCAATAATTTATACACACTCTTAACTTTCAACTTTGATAACTTTTGAATGAATAACGCTGCTGCTTTGAAATTGGCATCGGTATTGGATAGAATGTGTAAATAGATTATCTACAGGCAAATTGTCAGCTTGTTGTTGCTGTGGAGTTATGCATCCTGCTTTGTCCCATTCTTTGCACAGAGCACGGCTAGGTATAAGATTAAAAGGATGGTATAGTTTTTGTCGAGACCTAACTTCAGGTTTCTAACATTTTAGGTTAGATGCTGAGAAACCTTTTGTGAAGAGTAATATGAAAGAGCATGTTATTCCAAGAGGAATTTAACGTTTATTTGATTAATATTGGTTTTAAAATGGCTGAGATACCCAAAACAGAACAATACTAATAAAGGTAGAAACAATCTTTTATGACGATCGCTTTGTTTTACTTTGTTTTCGGATATCTCAGCCATACCAAACCCGATTTTCATCACATAAACTTTGAATTCTTCTTTGAATGGTATGCTCTGTACTATCTCACAAGTGGTTTCTTGGTATCTCACAAACAGTCAAAGGTCAATTCAAATTCAATTCAAGGTTTATTTCATTTTTCGACAAAACACATGTTTCACTTCTTTTAGCAGAGAATAAGGTAAATAGAACATAGTGAGATAAAAAGACTGCACAACAATTGAGGACCTACAGCAATCATACATTGTATAGTAAAAAAGAAACAGAAGTGAAGTACATGTATACCGTTGCTTAAAGTGCGAAAAATGGAGGGACCCACTAAAAAGACAGAGCTTGTAGTATGTGGGCCCCTCGTCCTCCACTAATACTTTACCATCCCTTTAAGCACTTAAATAGTCCCTGTACTAGTAAGAGCTTCTTGTCACACAGCACGCTTTTCCAGATCGTGTGCATTCCATCCCATATTCAGAAGGGTTAAATAGGCCTATGAGCAGAGAGTCTATTTGAAGTGAGTTTTACATTATCTCAAAGCCTAAAGTCTTGTCTTTTAGAATTTGTCCGTAAGTAAAAATCCATAGCTGGCAACATTTTGTTGGTTTTGTGAAGCAGGTCCACATATGTGACGGGGTTGGGGTGTGCATCGTCAAAAGCCCCCACCCCTCCCTTGTTCCGCAGCCATTGAAATCTGCTGATCTTCTTATCAAAATTGAAATATCGGTACTCGGAAAAACGGGTGACGTCAACTTTCCTTACCTTGCGTGTTTCGCAGATACACTTTGCACTATGAAGAGAATGAAGAGAGAAGAAACAGGTGCTACTTTGAATGTATTTTTATTTTTGTAATTATTGTCACAATGTTTTATTGCTGTAGTCACATAATTCTTATTACTGTATATGCTTGTCGTAGGTGTAATTACATAATGTTTGGGTAGCCCTATACTCTGATTTATTCGACCTTTAAAATGTTTTTCCCATGACCATGTCGGGTTATTGTAATAGAACACATGTATATCCATTTTCTATTTACTTCCAAATCCAGGGAGAGAAAAAAACGTTTATGCAGAAATATGTGCACATACGCACACAGAAATGAAGTTGTGGTACTACATTATTTCGTCATTATTAAGATTGTTTTCCGTGTGATCAAACAATTGAATTCGTTTTACAAAAGCGACCTCATGTGTGCCATTTAAGACTGCGTTTGAAAATATATGCTAAAGGCTGGACACCAAACTGCTCCTACCCGCACTTTTCAATTGATGATAAAGTATTGATAATAAAAATAATATTGATAAACAATAATGATAATGATAATAATGGATATAATTATAAATGTAAAAGGACCTACACCAATACATTCCTACCAACCTTGACTGGACGCTCTGCTCTGTTTGTAGAATTGCAGAATATTTACTCCCACGGAAACAGCTAGCAGTACACCCATGATTGACACAGCGGCTATCATACCAGACATGGAGCAGTTACAAGGACATCCCTCATCTAGATTGCAAATATAAAGGCAAAAACCAATAGCAAAAATAAGACATGGTGATGATAATGTGCTACAACCGACACTGACGCCAGTATACCATGCATGCACTTTTCCACTCTGATTAATGGTTACAATTTCTATAAAGTTTGTATTTAGTGTATGCTTACTTAACAGTTGTTAGTCTTTCGATACACCATAGGTACATTAACATAATCCACCACTGTATGCCTCAACTTTTTTTATAGTACAAATTGACAATCCTGATTTCATAGCTACTTTGTCGTTGTGTTATAGGCTGTGTGGTTAAAGTCCAAAGTTCGTGCTTGATCATATTGTTATAAGTCAGTCATGCATCCTCTTTTTCTTTACACGGCAAGTCGACAAAGTCAACTCACAGCAATGAAATGCACAGTTGAGTCACTAATTCAGGAACTGGACGGGTTTTTTCTTTTCCCTGAAAGCACTATCATCCTCGGCTTCGCTCATGCTTTCCAAACCTCTCGAGAATCATTTCCCAAACGGACTCTACACTAGGTATAAAAAAGCATGTGTTGTGAATCATACTATGCTTCGTCGAGATGTGAACAACTCTGTACTAGCCATCGAACCTGATGTGATTTTTAAAGAGAGAACTTCCTGATACCACGTGCTTCACGCGACATTATGCTGCCACTTTGAATCACAAAATTGTGTAATTAGTGCACCACGAGGGGTTTTCTTGTGGGTAACGTTTCACTTGCATTTTTGCTATAATCTCTTCCTGTTCAAAGCACGTGAACTGTGCGTGGGTGTACGTTATTAACGTGCTCACAATGCAGATAAAGGTGTGATATCATTTCTACTAATGGGCTTTTTACACTTGTAAAATTTTGCTTAGCCCCGGACCAACGGTGGGGCTAAGGCTCCCCCCCCCCCCCTTAGCCCCACCGTTGGTACGGGACTATCCTTAGCCCACTTTCTGTTTACACTCGTTTTTGCCAAAGTGGGCTAGCCCCACCGATAGTACGGTACTATCTGGCCCTGCAAAATAGCAGGGGTTAGCACCGCAATTGCGGTGCCAAACAAGTGAGTGTAAACAGAACGAAAAAATAATCCTGGGCTAAACGACGGAGACGAAGTCCGACCCTCACTGACCAATCAGAAACGAGGTAATCAAGTGCTGCCGGTGCGTGCGTGTACGTGTACAGTACACAGAATATTCATGTGGTTTGGAAAGTCCGTGGCTAAGAAATACGAGTGTAAAAAGGTCAGTTTTCTCCTTAGCCCCGGACAAGAGATAGTACGGGACTAATTGGCGAGTGTAAAAAGCTTAAAAAATTGGTACGGGACTAACGATAGTCCTGGGTAAGAGAAAGTCCGGGGTTAAGAAACACAAGTGTAAAAAGCCCTTAAGAGTGAAAGTTAGATACACCAAAAACAGACCCACAATTGATATAAGGTCTATTGCATGATGTTCGAATGGTTGTTTTTTAACAGGTCATTTCATATCTTTGCAATGAAATTTCTTCTTATTTATCAAAAAAAAAATATCTGAAAAAAGGATAATTGATTATGGTTTGTACATAGAAATTATTTAATGAATGTAAAGCAGGAGTCATTCATTACAAGCGTCTCGAGTGTACAAGCAGTTGCAATTTTAGCGGCGATTCTAACGGGTATTTGATATCACTACTATAACGGTCAGACAGTGATACAACTATTTTGATTCTGTCATGGAATGTTACATTTGTCCTTCCTGCCCCCCCCCCCCTCCTTTTGGCTCAGTATGATAGATTTGACAGACTAGCTTATGGCTATGTAACAGGGAAAATCCCCAAACTAGAAGTAGGTTTTCCTCGAGAGGGAGAGAGAGAGAGAGAGGGAGAGAGAGAGAGAGGGGGGGGGGGGGAGAGAAAGAGAAAGATCAGGAGAGAGCGAGAGTAAACAAAAGGTACAGTCAGTGAGTTCATGGTCTGTTACCCCTCGTGTTTATGCCGCTCGCTGCAGTCTCCACAAATTTGTTACGCTATTTTTGTACGGAATATCTGTGAACTATACAAACATATAAAAAATTAAACATCAGATTCATGGACACATGGAAATGGCTACTATATCAAAATGATGAAATAACAGTGTGGTACATAATGGTATCGATTGTAGAATTGTGTTTTTATTACCTTATTACGTTTTGACTTCAGAGTATAACCACTCTCCACCAACTACAATAAACAATTGCAACTGCTTCGTTTCATTGAAATATAAAACAACAATGGCTAGGTGTTGGTGATGAGCAACTCAGAAAATATTCTGAACGTCTCTCCGCATGCTGCAATATAACAAATATGTGTCATCAATGTATGGTCTTTATATACAGAAAAGTGAAGAACAAACAGTGATTTATATCTACAAAATATCTTTTTGCATAGCCATACTTAGGATCTCGGAAAAGAAAATATTGCCATTGTCATTCTAAACTTTCAAGGTGTACTATATACTGTACACGTGTAACAACACCAGTAGCAACTGTTCAAAGATTACAGCAATATTAGTCGTTTAGTTGGACCTGGTCACCTAATCCGCAAAAATCGGACTTCTCTACGTTTCCAGTCTGAGGATGAGCGTTGTATACCCACCACTATTGTCGACGGTTACTTCCTTTTAAAATTCGATTTGAAACATAGTATCTCTTTGCATTTTACATGAGCGGGCTGAGAATAATAACATAGATGTAACCGTGCATGACAAAAGCAACAAAAAGTCGCACGCTCCTTTTTAAGTTAGGACACAAAATAGGTGAAACGGGTCAAATTGGTCAATCTTGAGTTTGCCATATTATTTGAAAAGCAACTCTTCTTCTACATTATTCTAAAGTTAAGGTTCATAAAAAGAATGGGAAAAGTATTTAAAGAATTGATTGTAGAACATTTGTTTCGGAGAATACATGTATATGCTTAGCTATCTCTCAGAGACCCCCTTTCAGATTCTCTCTAAAACCCTTTACACACTCTTTCAACTCTTTAATAACTTAAGAAAGGACATGCCTACTGCTTAAAAAGTTGTTAGCTGACATGGGATAGAACGCAGTTATATAATTTTATAATTTTAACTTAATGTGACTATTTCTCTGTTGCTGTTCCTAAGGAGTTTTACTTCCTTGTTTTCGTCTCTTTCATAGCACAGAGCCGTTTGATATGAGATTAAGCTCTTGAATGGAATCTACACTTCAAAGTCTCTTTCCTCAGTATACACTTTACCAGATTTTGTGCTTTCTTTCCAATATTTAGATTTGGCTACATTTAATTGCTGAATTTAAAGTCTGCTTTTTTAGAATCTAATGTCTGGCGACGTTTTGTTGCTTTGGTAATGCAGGGCACATTTGAACTACCACAAACGTATGATGTATCACTGTAGAATTATTTTATCTCTTTCTTTATCCAATTAAACACGAACATTAACGAACAATCACCACAAATGTTGTTTGATTGTAGACTTTTTGAATCTCTTCCTCTATCTAACTAGAGTAGAGTTTAAAAAGGGTCTTACTTCATACTCACTATAAACAAATACACAAACACATGAAAAACAGTATTCATAACAACAGTCCTACCTGTTGTTGATTCTGGAGACATCGGAATCGACGTTTCCCCATTCGTGGTCGGATTGACTGTTGTGAGTCTACCAGCTATAAAATGTATTGTTGATTAGAATTCAAATAGAAACGACACGTAAATGTGCTATATACGCTATTCCTTTATGCTACAGTGATGTTCTGTTTTGCTTTATGCCTGTACAATTTACGAACGCACACACTATTAATATATGTATATAATTATATATACTGTACATATACATACATACATACATACGTACATATGTATATCATACACATTATACACTATGCACACATTTACAAATTCAATATTTCACTTTCAATATCTCTCTTTGATAACTAGAAAAAAAAATCCAAATGTTGGATTCTCTAACTTAAGAAAATATAAAGGCAATTCCAAAAAAAAAAATAAGTTTTCATGAAAATTACACATGTCATCAACTTGATACTGACATAATAGTTAAAGGTGGTATATCATTCCCTCTTGCTTTCTGGGAGTCAAGTCAAGTGCTCTTTCATAATGCCAGAAAGGTGAAGTTTTGTGGAATTCCCTTTTATTATCTCTATATCGTTGTCCATACACGACCCCAAAACCTCTAGTAGTCTCCTCATTCAGCGGTTCCAACACCAAAATTTTAAAAATTGACAACTTTTACATCGACTGTCCGATTTTCCTCAAACTTTCACTGATGTGTTCTACTTATGTTGCTGCTTTCACTCAATCCACATTGCTCTTTTGGTTTGGGTTTTATGTAATGTTCTTATCATTCTCTGTTACCTTATCCATCCGACGTTATGTGTTATGCGCTCTTGATGTCTTCTATGGGGATATACAGCTCTTGTCAACTACAGACCTATGCTTGCATTTTCAGTTACAATAATGCCTGCAACGTACTTACTGCTTGGAACAAAATTTCTTGTAGCTGTGGTGTTTCCAAGATAGTTTCCACCAACACAGAGATACTCCGTGTCAAAATTGGGTGTTGCCCTCGTGAAAGTTGAAGCTAATGAGACTGGAGATGGGTTGTCTGTGATGTTTTCGTAGATATAGAACGTAGTGACGAATGGGTTTGGCTGGTTAGCTTGCTCGATGGTACAGGTCACAGTGAGCTGCGTGGCAGCTGTGTCCTCATTGAAGTCAACTGTCATGACACCAGCATCAGGTGGGTCTGCAAGGCGAATGCAATTTTCCTTATGAAGTACTGTGACAGATTTTATATCTTTTCAATCACATGATATCATAAGATACATGATGAAAATATTTATTGGTTCTTTATAATGTAACTTCCATTTTCTTGTTGCAAGTTTGTATATTTTTTCCGTTATCTATAGAATTAAGGTGAACTTGTGAGGAAAATCCATGATATGTATTGATTTATGTACTATTTTGTATAAAGTCTGCTCTTTCGGAGTTTGCATTTAAACAAAATACAAGTCTGTTTTGTTTGTGTTTGTAATGCAAGGTCGCATGATATTTTCACTGAAGTTAGAAGTGACAGCAGACAAAGAAAGTTAAAAATAAGAAGTCATAAAAAGAATATTGATATCTCATTCTGACTTACAGTGAACATTGAGAGAAAATATACTCTGCTGCTGGTCAAGGTTGGTCAAGAGATGTCCAGTGGTCTCACATCGCAAACTCTGCTCATTATCTCCTCGTGTTGTGATGAAGGTGAGCGTACTTGTTGTATCAGTCAAATCTGTGTTTGTATTGGGAGTATTTGTTGTTACTACCCCATCAGGCGGCTGTACATCTCCAAGATACCAGATGATGTCTACTGCTGGTCGGCTTCCCACAGCTCCACATGTTGCCTCGTATATTTCTCCATCGATCAAAGTTGAATTCAACAATGTTAAAGTCAAAGTTGGCATCACTATAAAGGGAATAAAAAGACCACAAAACAAAATGAAAGAGAGCAAGAGATAGGATCAATTTAAAATTCAATTCAATTCAATTCAAATCAAATTTTACTTAATTTTTGAAAAGAAAATAGGCATTTCACTTTCCTTAGTAACAGAGAATAAGGTTAGATAAGCAAAACAGAGTAAACTGAGAAGAATATAATTGTGGAACCTTGCAGTAATGATACGTTGTCATGAGAACTGAATTTATAAGACGAAAAAAAAAACAATACGCAAACTTCGAAAAATGGAGGGACCCACTAAAGAGACAAAGTTTGTAGAATGTCCTCCCCTCAGGTGGAGAATGTCAAATACAAAAATGAGTTGATACACAAAGAGAAATAAAAAATGTCTCAAGAAAAAGTCTTGAAGTCCACTTATAAGACATAGAAACTGAGAGACACGTTCATACAAGCAAATGAACATTAAACGAGACTGAGACAACAACGAAAGTAAAAATGGAAGACTAAGAGACAAGAGAGAATAAGACACGACTAGCATGACAGGAAGACAATACGACAGAAAGGCATAACAGATCTAGCGATCCTTGACAAAGTTTTAAAGAAAAATGAAACAGAATTAAGAGAACGCACAAACACAGGGAAACATTTCAATTAATTCTATTCTGTTTTTCTTATTATCAGAACGTAACCATACATTATACAAAATGCAATTTATGTCTACACATGCTTTTCCCACTAGAATATAGGGGCGCCTCAACATTCACGATTACAGAAATAGGAAATGTACATGCACATATCAGAATGACTTAGACCAATAATATTGTTATTGTTAAAAATGATTTTAAATATTTAGATTTCCTAATGACCAAAGGGAAATTTTACAGCTTTTATGCAGTAAACATGAAGGCCAATATTGCATATGGATTATACAGATTGCGGGTTATGAGGTTGCAGAGTTGAAAAAATGAGATATGAAAACGATAAAAGCGATATAATGTATAAAGCCTACTGTGTACCGTGGGCATCTTCTTTAAAGTTGAAAATATTTTGCCGGGTTCTACCTTACACAATCTGGGGATAGTTCGAACCTAGGGTCACTTGTTCGAAAAGCTTGTCGGTTGTATCCCTCTGATAAACTTAGGACATGCATGCCAAACTACGATTGTCAAGTTTGTCACGTAAGTGTCAGCTTTATAACAATTCTGATATGATATGACGTCAATTAGACAGGGCAGAGCCAGGCAAAAACTGCCTTTTTTTCCAGTCAAGGTTTTCTCACTTGATTCTGGTACTTTAGACCATACTTAACAAAATAAGCTTCTGCGCCATCTTGATATCTGTCCTGAATCCAAGATGGCCGCCAAAAATCCAAAATGGCCGCCAGAGGACCTAAAAAGTGCCTTCTGTGGTTAAGATTTGTATGGGGATGGGATTTTTTTTACTCTATTTGATGATAAATGGTAAGAGAAATAAGATTCAGTGGATTAGAATTAGAATCAGTTTCTTTTTTATTGCGAAAATCCAACATGGCCGCCAGACGCAGCTCCCGAAATTAATAAATGTTATAATAACCGGAGGGCCAAACCCTAAAAACTCGCTTACTTAATGAGTGAGTTCCACTCTCTCTACAAACTAAGTAGACCATGCTTATTTTCAAATTTCTATTGTAATAAACAACATACCACTGGTCTACCTAAAAAATAATTGTTGCGAAAGCCTCCAAATCCAAAATGGCGTCCAAGATGGCCGCCATATTTACTGAATTTGCTATTTGAAAAATAGAATTTGATAGAAACATCAGATTTCAACAAATGTGATGTCATATGAAAGAGAATAAAATTTCCTACAAGTTGATACCATTTTTGTGGGAGATTGTGATAACTGGATTGAGATTTTTAGGAAAAACACTCATTTTTTGATATTTTTCTCAAAAAAGGAAAATCATGAAAATGCGTGATTCAACACAAATCAGAAAAAAGACTGAAGGATTATCTTGAAACGTTTTGAAGAATTTTGTTTAACATATAATTAATATTTAGAGAAAATTAGGGGTCAGTACCTTTGCGGTTCAGGAGTTATAATGTCTCAAACTTGAAAACTCACTATGTAAAAATTTCCACTTTAGCTGTGACAAGACCTTGTTGGTCGTAAAGAGAGTCTGCACGCGCCAAGACTACTACACGCACCACTGGCACTGACGCTTGTAGCAGTGCCAGTGGTGCGTGTAGTAGTCTTGGTGCGCGCAGACTTCTTTGACAAACAAGAGTTTGTGCCTGCAAACTAACTTTTCATACCAAGTGGTAGCTCAGGTGACGCTGATCGCTATCATTTCAAAGTAGATTGTTCTGGAGCAGATGAGATGAAGCAAAAAATGTCTTTCAGATAAAGATAGAAGCTTGAAACAACCATGCTATAGAAAGTTTAAAACAAAATTTGGATCAATCACTCAAAAAGTTCAAGATTGCAGGCCATCAAAGCTGACATAGTTTATTGCGCCAAATTAAATGTATTATCTTAATTTTGGTACAATTTTGTCTGTTGTGCTATCTATTTATAGTTTTTATATATTTTGAACATTGTAGTGCTATTTCGAACCGTCATGCGTTTTTATGGAGATATTTTTAAAACCAGTGATATTCTACTCCGAAAAAGAAAAAAAAATCGAGTGGAAGCTTCATTTTTGAAGGAGTTAATAACGGAAATCACTAAATTTAAAGTACAATTGGAGTGAATTTTGAGTGAAAATTTTAATTTTCACTCATTTCAGAGTGACTTTTAGGGATCACTCGTCACTCTTTGAGTGATCCCTGAGATCACTCTAAAAAGAATGAAAATGAACATTTCCACTCTCGAGTGATCCTGATGTCTAAAATGTGAAAGCATCTACCAATGGCATTAGTTCAATTCAATTTTGACACTATAACCCACATGAAATCAGCTTAAAACGATGTAAGACAAATCTATTCACAGTGAATACACTTTCAGCATGTTTTTTTGTTAATTCAATTCAATTCAATTCAATTCAATTCAATTCAATTCAATTCAATTCAATGTTTTATTTCATTTTTTCGACAAGAACATATAAACATCACTTCTTCTTTTTGGGTAACAGAAAATCAGGTGCTCAAAACTATGTAGGATGAAAAGAATACAATAATTGTAACACCTTACATTGCCTTACAACCATTACAGATTATCATAAAACTCGAGTGATTTGAATTCGAAAAATAGACAAGTCTTGTAGAATGTGGGCCCCTCAGAAATGTGAATATACAGCATGAATAATCATTTTGGACAGTGTAATTTGAACAATACTGAAAAGTAATTTCGCACAACACATTAAAAAGCAACTTTGAGAAATTGCCGCCATGTCGGATTTTTCGGGGGGGGGGGGGGTGCTCGGATCAGAAGGGCTTTCAAGGACATGTACGGATCAGATATTATTACACATATGCCATCATCATTCACGTTTCTACAACAGCAGAGTACAAGTACAAAAGCATATCTTTGATACAGAAACATTTCTTTTTTAAATCAAAGATCGGGCCTTACCCAAACACTAAAATGAGCTCCACCCCCCCCCCTTAGAGACTTAAACCCTCAATATGGTTTAAACAAGGACAATATATATGATAGACAGCAATACAAGAAATTCTAAGAACATGTCAAATAATTAATCACGATTTGACTCTGACGCAACACATTAAAGGTATCGTTTACCATTGGAAGAGATATCACATTCGATTTATATGTGCAGGTTAGTTGTATCACAAAACATTCTACCATGTAAAAAAAAAAATATATATATATATATATATATATATATATATATATATATATAATGAAGCCTAAGACATACGGAGATATCACCATTTCTTTTCAAGAAACCATAACATTGATAACTGTTGACAGCTTAGTATAAAAAAAACTAGAAATGTTGCTACGGCGACTGGTATGCCTCCGCCATAATGCATGGTTCTCCTAATAGGTCTATAGTACAATGTCTTGACAATGTGTGATGACAGTTTCACACAATTGGCAAAATATAAAAATGACAGGTTTGCCACAAATCAATGTCTTGACAATGTGTGATGACAGTTTCACACAATTGGCAAAATATTAAAATGACAGGTTTGCCACAAATGTGCTGAATGTTCACTTTCCTAGAACTAGGTTCAATTGGATGAATGATTAAAACGTCAGAGTGCAGGTATTTCGGGAACTGATGATTTTTACTTGACTTTTGACCCTTTTATAAGTTTATGCATTGAGTAATTTTCAAGGTATTGAGAAAAAGTATAATTTCAGTATCAAATGGTAAAATAGCATTATCTAAAACTGGCCTTTGACCTTTGACCTCACAGTTCCAAAGAGAATCACTGTCAGGTAGAACATGCATAAATATGTAAGTTTCATGATGATACCTTGAGTTACTTTCGAGATATGGAGGAAAAAGTGCAATTAAGCACTTTCACTTGACCTTTGACCTTTTGACTTTTGACCTTTTGGCAAAAACTTCCCACAGAATACATGCATACATCTAGTTAAAAAAACCAAACCTTCAGGCATTGTATAAATATAAGTAGTGATATTTTGAGGAGTTGACCTTGACCTTTGACCCCCCCCACCTTTGACCCATGACCCCCAACTTTAATCACTGCCCATCGGTACAAGCATATCTATACTAAGTTCCATGAAGATACCTTTAACCATTTGATATGGAGAAACACATGAAATGTCAACCTTTTTTTTCACAAAATAACCTGTGACCTTTGACCTTTGACCCCATGACCCTATATTCCAAACAAAGTATTATCCCCCAGGATATACCCTCATACCAAGTTTGATGTAAAACCACCACACGGTTCTTGAGATATCAACAAAAACAAAACGGGACGGACGTCCGGACGTACGGACGGACGGACGGACGGACGACCCGAAAACATAATGCCTCCGGCCACTTCGTTGGCGGAGGCATAAAAACATATCAGAACAATCTACTTTGAAATAATAACGATCAGCGTCACCTGAGCTACCACTTGGTATGAAAAGTTAGTTTGCAGGCACAAACTCTTGTTTGTCAAAGAAGTCTGCGCGCACCAAGACTACTACACGCACCACTGGCACTGCTACAAGCGTCAGTGCCAGTGGTGCGTGTAGTAGTCTTGGCGCGTGCAGACTCTCTTTACGACCAACAAGGTCTTGTCACAGCTAAAGTGGAAATTTTTACATAGTGAGTTTTCAAGTTTGAGACATTATAACTCCTGAACCGCAAATGGTACTGACCCCTTATTTTCTCCAAATATTGATTATATGTTAAGCAAAATTCTGAAAAACGTTTCAAGATAATCCTTCAGTCTTTTTCTGATTTATGCCGAATCAAGCATTTTCATGATTTTCTTTTTTTCAGAAAAATATCAAAAAATGAGTGTTTTTCCTTTAAATCTCAATCTAGTTATCACAATCGCCCACAAAAATGGTATCAACTTGTAGGAAATTTTATTCTCTTTCATATGACATCACATTTGTTGAAATCTGATGTTTCTATCAAATTCTATCTTTCAAATAGCAAATTCAGTAAATATGGCAGCCATCTTGGACGCCATTTTGGATTTGGAGGCTTTCGCAACAAATTTTTTGAGGTAGACCAGTGGAATGTTGTTTGTTACAATAAAAATTTGAAAATAAGCATGGTCTACTTAGTTTGTAGAGAGTGGAACTCACTTGTTAAGTAAGCACGTTTATAGGATTTGGCCCTCCTGTTATTATAACATTTATTAATTTCGGGAGCTGCGTCTGGCGGCCATGTTGGATTTTCGCAATAAAAAAGAAACTGATTTAAATTTTAATTCACTGAATCTTATTCCTCTTACCATTTATCATCAAATAGAGTAAAAAAAAACCCCATCCCCAGACAAATCTTAACCACAGAAGGCACTTTTTAGGTCCTCTGGCGGCCATTTTGGATATTTGGCGGCCATCTTGGATTTGGGACAGATTTCAAGATGGCGCAGAAGCTTATTTTGTTAAGTATGGTCTAAAGTACCAGAATCAAGTGAGAAAACCTTGACTGGAAAAAAAGGCAGTTTTTGCCTGGCTCTGCCCTGTCTAAATGCCTTGTGTGTACGTGTATGTCTATGTGTGTGTTTGTTTATTTTTTGCGTGTCCATTTCAACTTTAGATAGTATTGTTTTCAATCATGTGGTTTATCAAATCATATGCGTTAGAATTCATTTCAGTAGAAGTTGCTACTTTGTGCTACTGCAGAACATTTACTGATAAAGACGGAAATTAAGTCCCGTAAAACCCGAAAATACTAAATCTTAATAATGTTTTTAATTACCTTTTCCTATCTTTGTGACAGAAAAATGGGTTCTCAACTGGAATCACTGATTTAAGGTGTGAACCAAACAACAGCAAAGTTAAAGATATTATTTTGCTGTGATATGAAACTTGCAATCACCATAGAGAATTGGACATAAGTTCTTCCTGTTCCTAAATCAAGTCGTAAATGCTAGATTTGATGGCAAAGACTTACCCTCAACAGTAACTTGTGCTGGTTGTACAGAATTTGATGTGCCTATCGCCAAACAACGATAACTCCCTTCCTCTGCAACCTGTGTACCAGCTATTGTCAGTGTAGATGAGATCGCATCCACTGATACAGTAAAGTCATCATATTTTGTCTCAGTAGTGAGCTTGGCATTTCCACCATAGATGGGAATATTTGGTGTCACCGAGGCGTCACTCCATGTGATAGTTGTCGATGCCAGTCCAGTCACTGAACATGGCATCACTGCATCCTCACCAGCTTCTACGGGCACTTGCTCTGGTGGTCCGTTCAGGGTCTGACAATTAGCAGCCATCAGTAACTCCCAGAAAAGAGGAAAAATAATAATACTGTGACTCTCTCATGTGTATGGTGGTAATAGCTGCACAGAAGCAGAGTAGATATTTTGGGTAAAAATATGACATAATAACAACAACATATACATATTTCTCTTTTTTCCCCTTTTTTTTCCTCAAATTGAATCGTACTACTTACGCTGTGCAGAATCACCGTTGGAACTGGGACGTAGTGAATTGCGTGATGCATCTTCATGGCTGTGTTCTGAGAGAGAGATATATAAAGTATGAGCGTGCGTATATAAGCGCCTAAAAATCATAAGCTCTTACTACAGAATGTAGCTGCAATTGACAAAATACAGTTAAACATACGGAAATTACTTTTTTCCGTTTACTAAACTTCTAGTTTTTGCTTTGTTTCATTTCTTTGGTTTTATGTCATATCGCGTTACCAGAGTGACCGTTAGTAGAAAAACAAGCTAAACCGTATTCTTCCTATAAAAAACAAAACAAAACAAAACAAAACCTACAATTTCCAGCGGAGGAACGAGATACGTCTAATAGAAGACGTTTGAAATTCATGCAAGTTCATGAATGCAATACAACTATGCGATTCTTGTTATTTCAACACTTGTAATAATATGCACAAACCAGAATCCAGG